>CAWUHX010000218.1:0-338707 GCA_963922205.1 Romanomermis culicivorax | reverse complement strand
AGAGCTGGTTGCTTGTTTTTTTTCTTTCTTTCTCTTTAGCTCTTTGTCTCTATTTTATTCTTAAATGCAAATTTTCAAAAATGGAACACCAGCTTATGTTGGATGATAAGATGGCCTTATTTGTAGTAGTTGAGGGTAAATATGCATCAATTTATTTTCGTAATGCCGATCCCAAAACAAAGGAGGGGTATGTCCATGGGTTCGAACTCATTCTACCTCAACACAGTATACTTCGTTGCATTGTCAACATTATCAAAAAGACTTTTTCCCATGGCGGTCAATGGGGTATCAACCTTAATTATAACATGATGGTCAAAAGTGATCGGAATACTGTATGGTTTACTAATCTCTTCAATGGTTTGAAATGGACTTTGTCTAAAGAAGTAAGTTGAAATGAGCTAGACCATCACTGACAATATGACTGTTCTAATTTGGACAATCATTCAGAAATGGGGGGGGGCTCCGATTAGCTTTTCTGTATGCCTGCAGACAGTGCACACCTTGTTTGGGGCCCGGGTGTTCCTTTTTTGAGAGACTTCCTCCACCAATGGTGGAAGTCGTTTTCACTACTACATATCCATTTTTGTTTTGTTTTTTCTGTACATTCATTTTTTTCGTTCCACATTGATTTTCGTTTTCCATTTTTTGTTCCACATTGATTTTCGTTTTTCTATACAATCTACAGTAAAGCTCTAACAACCTAGAGTAACTCAACTATTACCCTAACTCAATCATTGCCATAATTTAAATATTACCGTAATTCTACTATTACGGTAACTCTAGAGCCTGTATGCTCAACCATAACCACCTATAAACTCACCAAAAATGGCAAATCATAGGTGGTACACAAAATATAGGGATATGCTTAACCACACCACCCATATGATCCAGCATTACTACTTGTTCAGTTTTTGATGCTGATCAGCAGATAACAATCATTTTAGGCAAAACTCATTCTTAGGCTGCTATGAGGATGTAAACATGCAAAAATTTGCATCGAACTACAAAAAAATGGTTGATGTAATTTTACGTGTTCTGTCAATTTGTATCACATATAATTCGGGTGTTGTCTAAATTACGGAGCAGTTGGGTGACACATTTATTTATGTATTGATGACAAAAAATTGTTTGTTACCCTTCTTTATGAACAAAAGAATGCAGAAATTTAAAGATTTACGTGTAAATCTTCTGCACATTCTGGCCCACACCGAAATAGGCTTGGGCCGTTCTCCACATGTTGTCAGCTCAAAGAGCGACCTTGCCTCTAATAAGCCAGAAATAATGAAAGAGAATGTTCTGTTGATGCTATAGTGTTTCAAAGTATATCATCGCATTATGCATAACAACAATCTAATCTTGGTCAAGATGAATATTGGTACAAGCATACATGCACACAGAGAAGTCTGGACCCTGAACAGATTTTGATTGACCCTCAGCAGATTCTTGCTCACTCCCAGCAGATACGACAATCTGATGAAAGAAAATGGCAAAAAAAGGTGAGAAAGATGTGATAAGATGACAGATAACGATTTTTCTAAACAAAGCATATTATGTACTTGATACCAGGGAAGGGAGTAACATTAAGGCCCGTATTCACAATTGCGTGTTAGCGGCGTGTTAGGCTGACACGGTGTTAAATTTTGGCTAACACGGTGGTAACACGGTGCTAAGTTTTATCCCCGTATTCACAATCGCGTGTTAGGGTCGAAAAAAGGAAAAGTTAACACCGCGTTCTAAACCTGCCCCCTACCAGTTTTAGCGGCGTGTTAGCAGTAGTCTGTTTGTTAATTTTTTCAATTGTCATGGATATTATTGACCTATTGGATCATATTGATGAAAATAAAGAAATAGTACATCATATTCGTCACTTTCGGGATAGGGCCAATCCATTTGAGGGCTACGATGACGTTACCTTTAAATCAAGATACAAATTGTCGAAAAATGGTGCCCGAGACTTGATTACGCTTCTCCAGGATCAATTAGAAAATTCTGGTCGAAATCATGCGATTCCTCCAGCACTTCAGGTTAATACAAAATCATAAGTTTTATTCATGAAAATTAACTGCTCATCAAATGACTGTTCAAACTCAAAGATTACATACTGAAAAAAGCTGGCATTGTTGAAAAACCTTGTGGACATTGACCACAATGTTTATTTTTTTCCTGTTATATCCTTTTTCATATTAAAAAACATGCTTCAGCTTATTCTGCCACCCTGTTACAAAAGTAACACGGTGATAACGAAAGTAACACGGTGGTAACACGGTGTTGGCTAACACAGACTTAACATGCCATTGTGAATACGAGGTGATACTTGACACGGTGTTAGCTCGATCGCCGTGTTAGCCAACACGGTGTTAAGTCCTAACACCATGTTGACTTAACACGCGATTGTGAATACGGGCCTAAAACTTTAAAAATTGCTGACCAAGCGAATAGTTACATTAATATAGATGGAACAACATGATGCTTGGATATTAGAAGACCCATTTTTTGTTCTCGAGGAGCAAAAACATTTCCATCCTACGTAATCCATCAATGTATGGTTACTAGTTTATATTATTTCTACTGCTCAAAACATACCAACAAACCACAAATAAAAGCTCAAATTTTCTACATCGGGTATTACTTTCACGAAAGAGACCAAAACATTGTGTGTTACAAAAGCGTAATAAGTATATGCAAAAAATATTGAAAAATCTCAGTCCACGGGCGGCTGCAGAAAATCGTCCGTGATTCTAAGGAATTCAAAAAAGATTCTGTTAAATCACAATATCTCAGATTTTTCGAAATGTTTGTTTTCAATTTCAACGCAAGATTTAAAAAATATTGACAATATTTAAAAAATATTGTGTTGAAATTTCCATCCGATTTGCGTACCGTTTGGGGAGTTTTTTTATTCAAATCAGAATAAATCTCCAGCCAATATTAAAATGAATACCAACTATAGTCTGTTTTTTGTAAAATGCTTCCATACACAAAAGCGGCACAAATCAGTACTGTCGTCAAAATCGTTTACTTAGAGCCCTTACTGCAAAATTTTTCACTCGAAAAATTGTTAAAAATTAGGTCAGTATGCTCACAAATTTCCAGTCCCATAATAATATACTGTTTATCAGCAAATCGTAAAAATCCGAAATACAACTTGCTTTCCACCTTCATTATTCAGAAGCATTTCAAGAAAAACAGACTATAAGTGTGGACTTCATACATTTTAAGAAAATAGATCACGAAGTTCGCCCTTCATTGGAAAAGTGCAATCTATTATCATTTGATTTATTTGTATATGGCTAACATCACGTGGTGTGAAACAGGGTGACTCCAACTACGTGGTCGGAGTCACACAGCCAACATTTATCTTGTAAGATAAAACTATCGGCCTTGATTTTTTTTTCAATTTAATTATTGAGAAGGAGAATTTTTGTTGCATCTCTTCCAAGACACCCTGTTGCACAACCATTGTGAACAGATCGATGAAATGATACTCGTGGGATTCGACCCATCTTTTCTCTTTATTCGTCTGAACGTCCTCAATACGTTTCATGCATCCCATTGTGGCATTTAGCGGGATTGAACTTTCCGTAAAGAAAAACTTCATTCACATCAAAAAACATGAGAAAAAATCAGCGCATTATCGATTCACGGATTTAGAATCCACTGTTTTCAATATGCAGCTACCAAACCATTATCCCTACAGTGGAACCCATAATCCAAAAAAATCAGAATTGTAAGAATTCCTTTGTGTTGGCCGATGATTTATACAAGCAGGCTATTACTGTACATAAGCTTTGCATATCTCGAGTTTTACTGTATGGCAAAGTCGCACCAAATTGCCTCTTATTTTCTTTTCTTCGAACCGAAAATGAACTTACTTATTTGCTCAACTCTGTACTTTTAACACAAAGAAAAAACTCATAAAAAAGTGTTAGTTAAAAACGTTGTGGACTTCACGCTGCAACTGCAGGCGTCAAGGGAAATCCTAAAAAAAGAAAATTGTTACAATTTTAAGCATTGAGATACAGTAGGCCTCCTGTTTATCGAGTGTTTTATGTAACGATTTTTGGCATTATCAGATTTCCAACGGCTGTGAGTTTTGATAAGTTCGTGTGATATTCCTGCATCAGAGGCTGCTGTGGCACCCCCTGATCTCAAACTATGGGTGCTGTATTTAGAGGAATCTAGTCCAATGTCCTTATGGAGCTTTTTCAATAGTTCTCGTGCTCTGCCATAACTTAGATTATGATCTGTCAATTTTCCTGCACTGTTCTGCTTGCTTATTGTTCGAAATAAAAATTCAGTCGAATTCAATGGAATTTTGGCTGTGCTTATGTACAGCAGTAGTGCTGTACAAGGGCAAGTTGGTTGATCCATCCGAGATATGAAAACAGATTGACCATCTCGAAAGATATCCGTTTTACTCAAAGGTAAACGAATCTCTGTGTGATCCATTCTAATTTTTAGATCAGAGATTCTAATGTTCAATGTCTCTAAAATTCTCAAAAATCCCAAAAATGAAATTAAAACCAATGCCAAAAGGCGCGTGTTGCTCAAAGTAGGGTCAGGGAGTAACATGTTATGGAGTGATTTGGCGTATTTGTAAAGTTTGTCTCAGTTTTGCGAAAAGATCGGCAAGTTCAATCGAGAAAGATCGTTAGAAGAGAGGTGGCTACACCTTTGAAGAAATTGTGAAAATATTTTTCATTGTGGTTGTGTGTGCCTAGGCGAGCGGTTGTGTAGTGACAGAGGGAGTTGTTTTATTAGATTGAAGTGGCGATTTCTAGTTTAGTAAATTCTGATTCGAAGGTGTGTTTTAGGATAAGTCAAACTATTTGGGAAACAGTTTGAATAAATGGGTTCAAGTCCTAATTGGGTAAGTCAGCGCAGTCCAAATTCCGGCATCCAAAAACCTTTAAGGACCTGAGCGAAGATCCTTAGATAAATTGATGTAGGGCTCTCTACGAGCCTGTCAATCTCCTGCATAGGATTATTGTTGCATTAAATTCATCAAACACTCCGAGTGTTCTGTTTTCAGCGTTCCGCAGGCTCTTTTACGTTCTGTACGTTTCTTACTAAAAACACGCAATCAATCATCTACTTATTTTCACCTATACAACAAATTGGTGACTGTACCAGCTCATTTGAAGGTTGAGGAAATGCCGAAATTCACCAAAAATCGAAAATCCAAAAAAACTACTGGAACTGACCCGAAAAATGGAGGAAAACCACACATGTCACTCTACCACTTTGGGCTATGAAAAAGGTTTCTACAAGAAACTAGCGAATCCAGATGATCGAGAAATCGAAAATTTCGACCATGAAAACGCGAATCTACTGCTTCTCTACGAAGCAGATAAGCATAATTTCGATTTACCGCAAACGTCTGCTCTGCAAAAAATGCGAAAAACTTCACAATCGTTATCTCCAAAATTCGTCGAGAATCGAAAAGTCAACTTTTTAAACCGAAACCGAAGGGGACCGATGCTCGAAAAATCTTCGATAATGACGCATACATCGAGGTAATGCAAAAATTTGGTGCTGAAATGATAAATTTCTGTGGCGATGCTACTAATGCATTAAGTGAAATGTTATGATAGTGACTCAACAACGAAAACTTCTCGATGAGTTTAAAACCAAAATCGAAGAGATGAGAGCTCAGAAAAGAGCTATTGAAACTGAATGTTCCTGAAATACAAAATATCGTGAGACCTATGAGTTCTTACACTCAGTCTCTAAAATCGAATAAACTGATAAACGCCATCAGTGATCGAGAAAAGTCAACTTAGCTATCCAGGAATAATTGATGATGATGATGATCTAATCATTCCAACACAAACGTTTGACTGCTCTAATGCGCTAAACATGCTAAACTCACAGATAAATTTCCTGTCTATCCCACCTTCTCAGATGCATAGATCTTTCACTGGAAACGAAACAAGAATTAAGACTATCTTTCAAAAGATAGTGCCACAAAAATTGGATAACTCCACCCAAAATCAACAAGTATTGAAATTCTTCATCGTGCTCGAAAACGAGTTTTGCCTCGATGCGTCTGAGTATCTGAAACTCCACACATTGCGTTGCTTGACTTGCGATGGTGCTCTGAACACCATACAAGATGTCCGATCATATGATGAAATGAAACAGATTCTGATGTGTATGAATGCACCGAATTGCGATCTAGATACGCTCCAATGGGAGCTCCAGTCCATCGCTCCGTTCCAAACCAAAGATCCGTCAGCTTACTTGAACCCAATCAGCACCTACATACATTTACTGTACTATGACAGAAGGGCTCAGTATCGACATAGAAAAGTTATTACAACTTTTCTTTGGAAAATGCCAGAAATTTACAGAGTCTCGATTGACGCGAGTACTCTAGAAACATTCACTGATTTAGCCATAGCCATCGCAAAAGTTCCGAAAATCCAGCCAGTGAATAAACAAATGACTGTGAGAGTAGAACAACCTATACTGGTTAACAAACTCGAAAATCCATCCGAACAGCAACCATCTCAGTCGAGTTTTAAAGATGAATCGAAACCTCGCTTCAGAGATAACTCTCACTCCCGAAATAGAGATGATTCTAGACAACGAAATACTGTCCGATTTCAAAAAAATTCGACTCTAATGAAGACAAAAGAATTTGAGGGAAGCCTAAAACGAGTCCTGGAAAAGTTTGGAATCCGAGAAAATTCGCAAAATGCTAATAATTTCGAGAATTGAAGGTCACAATTCAATTGAGGAATGAGTCCAAATTTAAGAAATAGAGAAGACATTCCTATACAGGATTTTTCTCAAAATTAAAATTTCCAACAAAATCAATCAGGTGAACGACATGCAAAATACTGCACCTACCATGGTCATTGTAAACATGACAGCTCCGAATGCTATCAGTTGAAACCACAGGCTGCACAGCCTCGACAACAGCAACTGAATCCACAATGGCAAAATAATCATAATTGGCGATCTCATTTTCAACAAAATACGCCTAACTACAAGCTCAATCAGAATCAAAATTTTGATTGAAATAACCGATTTTACAATCGCGATATTGGAAACTATCAGAGAGATGTGGCAAACATTTCTCTCTGGAACTCCAAATCCCGACAAGAAACGATAATCGAGAAGCATTACTATTACCTGATGAACAACTCACAGTCTATACAGACTCAGATAACTTCTCCAAAATCGTCGCAACAAGTTTTGCCATCAGAAACGAAAATGGTGTTTAACTCATCTAAACCTTTTGCTCCGTTGAAGCCGATGACTAGTACAGCAAATATGCTTGAACCAACAGAAACGTCAAAAGCTACAAATTTTTTTATTGCTCCTGGAATCACCGATTTCACAATCAAAAAACCTACTGAACCGTGGATCGCGAGATCGACCGTATGTCGAATCAAAGAATGTTCACAAAAAGACATCAAACTACTGAGCTTATACGCTCCTATACTAGCTTTTCACATCTATGCTGAAATTGGAAAAATCAAAACGAAAGCCTCAATCGATACCGGTGCTCAACGCCCTTTGGGGATTGACTATGATACATTCGAAACATCTGCTCAGATAAAAGTAGCCGACGGTGCTATCACTGATGCCCGAGGTCTGATAATCTTCAACATCAACTCATCTTTCAGAATGCATCTAGTACAATGCTGGATTCTACCTACCGCCGGAGAGCAATGCCTCCTAGGAACCAATTTCCTAGTGCATCCGAGCATTCGAGCCATAATAAACTTTCGTGACAACTTCATCAGAATCAGAGACGTTCAACAAGAACTAAACTTAGTTTTGAAACTGACTGGAAAAGCGCCGTATGATGAAGTATTTTCAAATACTTCTACGGGACAAAGTCAAATGCAAATCATAAAAATTGACAGATCGCTACCAATTTTGAATATCTCGTCATGCTATGTAGAACCAAATTGTCAAAGTGGGTTAACGGGAAAATCTTCCCTTTCACAAACGAAAGTTTTAAACGCATTATAGTTCAACCCGTAAACTTCAGAAAAGAAAAGTGTGAATACCTGATTGAATTGGCGATAATCAACATAATTGAAGACAAATGTCCACTATTATTTGTCAATAATAATGCCAATGGTATCCATCTGCAACCTAACAAGCTTATCGCTGAGGTAAAATTCAGACTCGAAGAATCGAAAATGACGGTTGCATCGATAAGTGATCATGAAGATGATTATGAACCAGCCACATTGATTAAAGATCAGTCGACTAAGTCGGAAGAAGAAAAACTTTGACTCGCTCTCGAAAAAATGACTGAAAAATCAAATATCAATAATGAAGATAGAAAGATTGCCATTGAAGTTTTCAAGCAATATCACAATGTTTTTAGTCTCCCTGGAGATCAGCCTACTCTCACTCACGAGTTAACGGTCTCTATAGACACCAGTGATGTGAAACCAGGTGCAAAACACTACTACCATGCGCCAATTGAACAAAGACCAATGGTTGGCCAGAAAATTCAGGAAATTCTAGAAAAAGGTTTCATAGAACCTTTGTGATCACTGTGGGCTGCACCTATGTTTTTGGTAACCAAAAAAGATGGAAGTTGGCGACCTGTCATCGATTATAGAGGTATAAATGAAGTCACTTTAAGCGATAAATTTCCGATTCTGCGAATCGATGACTAACTAGATGCTTTAGGAAATGCGCGATTTTTCTCAACTCTAGATTTGAAAGCAGGGTATTGGCAGATCCCTCTAGACATCGCTTCATGTGATAAAACTACTTTCATTAGTCAAGAAGGCTCATTTGGATTCAAAATTCTACTATTCAGTTTGAAAAATGCTCCGGCTGAATTTCAAAGACTAATGGAATGGATCCTGCATCCATACATCTGGAAAGTCCGTCTGATCTATATCGACAATATCATAGTTTTTTCGTGAATGTATAACAATCATTTAATACATATCCAACTGATCTTCGAAGCTCTTCCCGATGTGAACCTAACCTTGAGGCCTGATAAATGTGATTTCATACCAAAACAAGTAAAATTTCTCGGTCACTTGCTAAGTGAAAATGGAATCTCACCCGATCTCGAAAAGGTCTCTGCGATCCTAAACTATGAAATGCCAAAAACCGTAAAAGATCTTCAAAGTTTTCTGGGTCTTGTAAAGTGGTGTAAATGATTCATACTGAATCTTGCCACCCTTTTGTGACTGCTCTACCAACTACTAGGCAAAAACACGAAATACGAAATAAGCGAAGAACATCATATAGCATTTAACTAGATTAAAACATCTCTAACCTGGACTCCTTTTTTGCGATGTCCTGTCTATAACAACGAAAAATTGAAATTTGTCATTCAAACTGATGCTAGCACAACTGCAATTGGCACAATTTTATATCAAGAAAACGAAAATGATCAATGGGTCATTGCTTACAACAGTAGAGTTCTTTTGGATGTAGAAACTTGCTACAGTACGACTGAGTGCGAATGTCTTGCAATTGTAGAAGCCTTCAGATGGTACAGACACTATGTGTACAGTCAAAAGGTAATGGTCAGAACTGACCATAAACCCTTGCAATGGATTAAAGAAGAGAAACATCAAAATCCGTGATTTCAGAACTTTGCAATAAAGCTTCAAGACTATGACTATCGTGTTGAATATGTGAAAGGTAAAGAGAACGCTTGCGCTGATTTTTTGTCACAAAGCGAGCCTCGTGCTAAATTGAAGTCAAAGTCTAGTGAAGAAGTAACGAATGAAATATTCAGGCCGACATTTCGCGAACAGAAAAAAACCATTGCTGCAGCTATTACAAGATCAATGACGCAAAAAGAAGAAAGAAACAAATCCTTTTCTCAGGATAAAGTGCCGATGTTTGAAGAAGATTTCCAACAGCCCGAAAAACGGCTAGTAACTCTAGAAATATCAGAAGAAATCAGAGAAGCTCAGAGAAAAGATCCATACATTGCGAAGTTGTTAAAAATCCTTGAACAAAAGCAAATTTCTATGATTTCATCTGCCTTCCATACTGAAAATGAGATAGTATACCGAACATCAAAACAAGCTAACACAGCTTCGATGATAGTAGTTCCAACTACTTTGATTGAAAGTGTTTTGTATCAATTCCATGGCCCGAAGATTTTAAGCCATCAAGGTCATACTCCCACTACTGGGATGATTCCTCAACATTTTTGGTGGCCGAAAATGGAAGAATCAATAATAAAATGGATCAGAACGTGCAAAACATGTCAACAAACAACTTCACAGTTACTGAAACCACCTCCATTGTTGCGGATACAGCTGAAGTATCTGTTTGAAATTGTGGCGACCGACATAGTAAACATTTCTCCTCTCAGTGAGAAAAGATCATACATCATTGTATTTCAAGACTATTTCACTAAATGGGTAAGCGCTCATTTGATCCCAAATCAAAAAACAGCCACTATAGTCAAAAGTTTTGTAAACGACGTAGTTTTAGTTCACGGAAGCCCGAAACATCTATTATCAGATCAGGGTTCAGGGTTTACCTCAAACTTGATGAAAGACATCACGAAACTGCTAAAAGTTCAGAAAATCATCACTACCACCTATCACCCGATATGTAACGGAATGGTCAAAAGATTCAATTAAACCTTGATTTCGCAACTCAAAAAATTCACTGCTGAAGATCCCGACAATTGGGAATGATATTTACATTTTGCAACATTCGCCTATAACGCTGTTCCTCACACAGCTACTCACTTTTCTCCATTTCGACTTTTGTGAGGTTATGAACCCAGAATTGCTATTGACTTTGACTGCGCAAAAAGCCTAACATTACCGTTAAACTATGACGCATATCAGTATATCTTCAGTCGAGTGCAACTAACATCATATAATGAAGTTTCAGAAAATTTGAAAAATGCATCAGAATTGCATAAACGATACTTCGATAGGAAAGCGAAAGAACAGAAATATGATCTAAACGATCTAATACTGCTAATTAAAAACAAGAAATCAAATAAAATCGATAAAGATTATATCGGACCCTATGTAGTGGTCGAAAACTCCGAAATCTCGAAAAACATGATAACAATCGATAGTTTAGATTGTCCAGGACAATCTCAGAAAGTCTCATTTTCTCGCGTAAAGCCATACATGCCTCAAACGGCATTGGCAATCCTAGAGTCGGAAGATAGCGGTCCTCCAAGACTAGGAAATGAATCGGAAAATTTGTAAAATTCGTCATATTTCGACCAACATTTATTTAAATTTTGCTAACAATTTAACGTAATTATTCCATCATATTTTAATCATAAATGATGAGCATAAAATTTTGGTATTCAAAACGCGCTCAACACGCTAATTCAGATTCTGTGTGGAATGGGTGAATGAAGTGTGTGTGGTACTGTCACGAAGTGTCATATATTCATGACCATTTTGAAGAAATCGACCTTCCCTGAGGAGTAGCGCAAAATAAGAAAGTGAACAAAAAGCGCGCTGCAGATATATCTTCCTCCAGTCCCATCCAACCTGAACTTTACACTTTTCATTATGTGCATGAAAAATTTGAAATTGTGGTTAGCAACTTTCCACTTTACACCTTCATTTTTATAGCAAGATTCTGAATCTTACTTCTTATTTTTCGAAATTCAAAGTCTCACGAGTGGTCCTGTCGAAGCGAAATTTCGATACGGAAACGATTTGAAATTGAAAAGAAATATGACAACGGATACTGAGGGGACGACATTGCAGACATCCGATATAGTTTCATCACTCATAAAGCCACCATCGATATTCTGCAAATATTTTAACAACCAAGACTGGTACTTCTCGTACCAGCAAAAACAATATCCGCAAGATGATAGGTTTTTCTTCACTGATGGTAAGTTCTACACTACTGTTAGACTAAAGTCTGAAAAAAATAGAAACTCCGGGTTTCTCTTCCCCTGGGAAGAATATATTGATCCGTCCATATATTATATTTCGGTTGCGGTAACTTCGCCAGAAGAATTGCAGGCCGCGATTCGAAAGATTGATGTTTCCAAGCGAAACTAAATCAATTAGTTTTTAATCTGAAATTTTATGATATTTTTAGAATTCAACATCAAGCGAATGATCAGAATCATGGAATTTGAGAGGTGGTTCGAAGCCGTTTATGCGAGGCCATTGAACGTTCTAAGCGAACCAACCTACTTTGAAAGCAGCAATGTGCTGGCATTGTACGCCAAACTGAACTTCAGAAGTCACGTATTGGTCGGTTTTGACATCGAAAAAATTTCGATGAACCAATTTTATATTCACAAAAAGACCAAGCTGGATATCCAGAATCAGAACACAGCTCACATCGCAAGATTCGTCCAGCTTGACTTTCCAACCAGGCACACAATTATGTTCGATGCTCTCGTGGCCATGTCAGACGATTGGACTGCTTTTTACGAATTCTTATCCTCGCCAAAAACAATTGCGATTGATTTCGACCAAGCCGACGATTGGAAGTGTCTCAAAGACATGCATGGGCGTGATTTTTATTCTCCCCATGCACAAAAAATGCACTCTACAGTGCTCGCACCTAGTATTTTGGTAGACATCCAAATCATACTAGAGAATATCGAAAGATCCGCGGAAAAGTGGGAGAGGGCTCGACTAATCGGCCACTGCCCGAAGAACAAAAAACTAAAATGAATCGTAGCCGATATGTTCGTGCTAGACATCCAGCAATTTATGTTATATTTCCTGCAAGCTAACAATCGTATCGCCTTAGCAGGCAAACCAGGCGAACAAGTCACAGCCTATTTGATTCTAGATGCTTATTATCCAATAATAATGTTTTTAGCGTACAGGCGCTAGGGTTTCGTAGACAGCGTCTATGACAACATACAAATATTCCCACACGAATGCAAAATCTACAGGATAACGCCAATGTCGACTACAACAGTGACGAGAAAGGCGCCTTTAGCATCATCGATCCCACTTTATCGAAAAGCCTTATTCATGCGATAATGCGAGATGAAATCTTAGCGTTGAACCGAGTCATTTTCTATGACTACAGGGTTCCTAATATGGGTTTCTGTCTATACAATCACGCGAACATAGAGCACTCTATTAAGGCATTGTGACAGAAAATGCATCCGGCTAAGTTACCAATGATAAAAGGAAGTAAACAAAATACATTGTCTACAACCGACGATAAAAAAACGGAACCATATGATAACGTCGCTTTGTGCGTGGATGTAATTGACAGAGCTTTACGCACTAACGACATCACGAGTATTCACTATACCCTTGGTGCCCCGATGTTGCTTTTGTTTCTGTCGGAGATAGACCAAAACATGGTCATGAGCGATGAATTGAAAGAAACGAATTTCAATCTCATCGTAACCCATCTGTTCATGACATAGGGTACGCCCGAAAATTGGCCGATATATGACATGAAATCAGATCATCACATTTCCGAAACGCCGGCCCTAGCGACGCTATACACGATTCCCAATCATAACGAATGGATGAATGTCGTCTGAGGAATGATGCCACTAGCCAATCACGTATGTGCACTGCATTCCGAAACAAAACTGCATGCCATAATTCAAAACGAAATTCCAAAACTGCCATCGAAAAGCAATAATATCGAAATCGATCTTATTTGCGAGCAGAACTGGATGAAACGCGATGGCAGGTTGGAGCCAGAATTAATGGAATGGGCTAGCCGAATGCCCCTAATGGAAAAAATTTGAAAGGACAATAAGGGACCAGTTTATTCCAACCCTTATTTTGTCAGACCGATAGTATTTAGAAACGACAGTTTTCCTGTCTCTCATGAAACAGAATTAGTCACAAAAAAGAAGTATAAGGAAAATCCTTACTACTATTTTTCGTATAATTCCCTGATTCTGACTTCACAAAAATGCGAACATCTGATTTGCTTTCTACCAAACAATATTTTGACGATGAGCTCAAATTTACCAGTGTATCCAGAATCAATGTTGTTGGGCAAAAGTCTGACGAAAACGCCTGCACAGGCTCCTACTGATATCAAATTAGACAAAGAAACAGCGATGGCTATTGAGTCATTAATAAAGGAAATTGCTGAAGAGTCCTTCATGATAAAAACCGAAATTCTGAGTGAAACCAATATAATCCAAATCGAAAGCGATGACGAAGATGTATCTCAAACTGATACTACTGCACAAACTCCGACAGCCAACACAACATCTTTGGTAACTCCATTGTCCAAAAGTCTATCGAGTAGTCAATATCACATAGACTGGGACAAAGGAGAAGAATTGAGAGCGAAAGCCATCATAACTAAAACGATATCGATGAGAGATCTCTCGAAAATAGACCATGATGATTCGAAAATGGTACCGCCGCAAATAATCCCGACAAGACACAAATTAGCAACAGTGCAAGAGACGGAGATTTCTACACTTGTCAGCACTGACAGTAGAACTCTGGTCTTAGAAATAAAAGAAGATCGATTATGCGACAAACAGGGTCAACCAATTCCCAATATCCAACATATCAGTTTTTGCTATTCTGAAGGTGAAACTCCATTGATAAACAATTGTGAATGATTCAAGACTATCTTGAAATGCATCCCAAAGATCGAAATTACATACCACTGCCGAAAAAGCGTCGTGATTCGCGAGAAGAAACGAAAAGTAAAGAAAGAAAAGAAATCAAACACAAAAGTCGAGAAATGCATCACGAACGACCCTCACGGTCTACCACACCTCGAGAGAATGAAGATTATGATAGTCGAAAGAATTGACATGGCATGTATGCGTCAAATGAGGGCCCGAGGAAGTATCATCACGAATGATACTTTTCCAAGTACCAACGCGAACATCCGAATGACTCGAAAGATAGACAAAAGAAATTGGAATGGGCAAGCGCCCTCAAAGGAGAACAACTGAAGAAAGACGAAACTGATAAAAAAGAGGGTCAACAGTCTGAGACGGCTGACTCAGAAAGGATGGTTGACGAACGAATTATGTCACAGCAAGCCAAAACAGCCCACAAACAGCAACAACCAAGAGGAATTGTTCGTGAGTATAAAATACCGCATTGGCAATTTGGAAGATAACGAACACCACCCGAAAAACAGTACCCTAGCGTACCTACTGCACCTATTACAGCCCAAATATTGCCGCGAACAACCAATGAAATGATTATAATTAATTATATCAATTGCGCTCACTTGAATTTCGATCCTATGATTTTACAACAGGCCACCGCGGCTTCACAACAGATAACGCAGGATTTTCCTGACTATTTCCATCCACAATAATAACGACGCGATCAGCATTGCACAGAAAAACTCACTACCATTCTTTTGAGCTGGATGTGTCACAATTATAAATACTATGGCGCAGAAAACGTGATCATCATAACACAGCTCACTCTGTTTCTTTTTCATGCTCGACAAGCATTCTACTATAAGACCACGGATAATTCATGTTCGATGGCTGTGCACTACGTTTTGCAATGCTTGACTGACACGAGAGCCCCGAACTGTCCAGCCACTGAAGAACGAAAAATGATAATTCGAGACATACATCATGAATATCAAATGGAAACGGATAAGAAAGCCAAAATGAAGAAAAAGACAAGCTCAATAACGTCAACAAAACCCGCTATACCGCCCAAATACCAAATGAAACCAGCGCCAATTATTGCGACAACTACGATGATGCAACCACCAGTTGTTGGAATTCGAACATCATTAGGAGCTGCACAACGAGCTCTCGTGCCACGAGCGCCGACCTCAGGTCAAGGACCTCAGATGCCTTCACCTGGGATTTTGAAAGCAAGCAAAACCCCGGTCAAAGTTTTGCTGAAAGGTCAAGGTTTCCCGCTGAAATGAAATGGAACCAAAGGATAAGAGTGTCAAGCAATGCTATACGCATTTTTTTCACTAGTTTATTCATATCCACTAGAATCCTTTCTTGTTTTGATCTCTAAAAATTTAAAATTTCTTGGTACTAAAGTACTAGTTTCTTTATTGCACATTGTTTCGTGCCTTAACACTTGTGATATTATCGTCAATATTTTTTCTTGTTCATTTGTTTGTGTAGTCAGCCGCAGCATAGAGAAGAAAAAAACACCGCCGTCGCCAGAAAGATAAAAATTGCTGATACAAGCTAAATGCTCTCCTGCGATCAAAACGTCAAAACCCCAACAGCACCTTCAAATTGCTTCAGGCCATTTACATCGCAATGGGGAGGAGTGTTGTGGAGTGATTTGGTGTATTTGTAAAGTTTGTGTCAGTTTTGCGAAAAGATCGGCAAGTTCAATCGAGAAAGATCGTTAGAAGAGAGGTGGCTACACCTTTGAAGAAATTGTGAAAATATTTTTCATTGTGGTTGTGTGTGCCTAGGCGAGCGGTTGTGTAGTGACAGAGGGAGTTGTTTTATTAGATTGAAGTGGCGATTTCTAGTTTAGTAAATTCTGATTCGAAGGTGTGTTTTAGGATAAGTCAAACTATTTGGGAAACAGTTTGAATAAATGGGTTCAAGTCCTAATTGGGTAAGTCAGCGCAGTCCAAATTCCGGCATCCAAAAACCTTTAAGGACCTGAGCGAAGATCCTTAGATAAATTGATGTAGGGCTCTCTACGAGCCTGTCAATCTCCTGCATAGGATTATTGTTGCATTAAATTCATCAAACACTCCGAGTGTTCTGTTTTCAGCGTTCCGCAGGCTCTTTTACGTTCTGTACGTTTCTTACTAAAAACACGCAATCAATCATCTACTTATTTTCACCTATACAACAAATTGGTGACTGTACCAGCTCATTTGAAGGTTGAGGAAATGCCGAAATTCACCAAAAATCGAAAATCCAAAAAAACTACTGGAACTGACCCGAAAAATGGAGGAAAACCACACATGTCACTCTACCACTTTGGGCTATGAAAAAGGTTTCTACAAGAAACTAGCGAATCCAGATGATCGAGAAATCGAAAATTTCGACCATGAAAACGCGAATCTACTGCTTCTCTACGAAGCAGATAAGCATAATTTCGATTTACCGCAAACGTCTGCTCTGCAAAAAATGCGAAAAACTTCACAATCGTTATCTCCAAAATTCGTCGAGAATCGAAAAGTCAACTTTTTAAACCGAAACCGAAGGGGACCGATGCTCGAAAAATCTTCGATAATGACGCATACATCGAGGTAATGCAAAAATTTGGTGCTGAAATGATAAATTTCTGTGGCGATGCTACTAATGCATTAAGTGAAATGTTATGATAGTGACTCAACAACGAAAACTTCTCGATGAGTTTAAAACCAAAATCGAAGAGATGAGAGCTCAGAAAAGAGCTATTGAAACTGAATGTTCCTGAAATACAAAATATCGTGAGACCTATGAGTTCTTACACTCAGTCTCTAAAATCGAATAAACTGATAAACGCCATCAGTGATCGAGAAAAGTCAACTTAGCTATCCAGGAATAATTGATGATGATGATGATCTAATCATTCCAACACAAACGTTTGACTGCTCTAATGCGCTAAACATGCTAAACTCACAGATAAATTTCCTGTCTATCCCACCTTCTCAGATGCATAGATCTTTCACTGGAAACGAAACAAGAATTAAGACTATCTTTCAAAAGATAGTGCCACAAAAATTGGATAACTCCACCCAAAATCAACAAGTATTGAAATTCTTCATCGTGCTCGAAAACGAGTTTTGCCTCGATGCGTCTGAGTATCTGAAACTCCACACATTGCGTTGCTTGACTTGCGATGGTGCTCTGAACACCATACAAGATGTCCGATCATATGATGAAATGAAACAGATTCTGATGTGTATGAATGCACCGAATTGCGATCTAGATACGCTCCAATGGGAGCTCCAGTCCATCGCTCCGTTCCAAACCAAAGATCCGTCAGCTTACTTGAACCCAATCAGCACCTACATACATTTACTGTACTATGACAGAAGGGCTCAGTATCGACATAGAAAAGTTATTACAACTTTTCTTTGGAAAATGCCAGAAATTTACAGAGTCTCGATTGACGCGAGTACTCTAGAAACATTCACTGATTTAGCCATAGCCATCGCAAAAGTTCCGAAAATCCAGCCAGTGAATAAACAAATGACTGTGAGAGTAGAACAACCTATACTGGTTAACAAACTCGAAAATCCATCCGAACAGCAACCATCTCAGTCGAGTTTTAAAGATGAATCGAAACCTCGCTTCAGAGATAACTCTCACTCCCGAAATAGAGATGATTCTAGACAACGAAATACTGTCCGATTTCAAAAAAATTCGACTCTAATGAAGACAAAAGAATTTGAGGGAAGCCTAAAACGAGTCCTGGAAAAGTTTGGAATCCGAGAAAATTCGCAAAATGCTAATAATTTCGAGAATTGAAGGTCACAATTCAATTGAGGAATGAGTCCAAATTTAAGAAATAGAGAAGACATTCCTATACAGGATTTTTCTCAAAATTAAAATTTCCAACAAAATCAATCAGGTGAACGACATGCAAAATACTGCACCTACCATGGTCATTGTAAACATGACAGCTCCGAATGCTATCAGTTGAAACCACAGGCTGCACAGCCTCGACAACAGCAACTGAATCCACAATGGCAAAATAATCATAATTGGCGATCTCATTTTCAACAAAATACGCCTAACTACAAGCTCAATCAGAATCAAAATTTTGATTGAAATAACCGATTTTACAATCGCGATATTGGAAACTATCAGAGAGATGTGGCAAACATTTCTCTCTGGAACTCCAAATCCCGACAAGAAACGATAATCGAGAAGCATTACTATTACCTGATGAACAACTCACAGTCTATACAGACTCAGATAACTTCTCCAAAATCGTCGCAACAAGTTTTGCCATCAGAAACGAAAATGGTGTTTAACTCATCTAAACCTTTTGCTCCGTTGAAGCCGATGACTAGTACAGCAAATATGCTTGAACCAACAGAAACGTCAAAAGCTACAAATTTTTTTATTGCTCCTGGAATCACCGATTTCACAATCAAAAAACCTACTGAACCGTGGATCGCGAGATCGACCGTATGTCGAATCAAAGAATGTTCACAAAAAGACATCAAACTACTGAGCTTATACGCTCCTATACTAGCTTTTCACATCTATGCTGAAATTGGAAAAATCAAAACGAAAGCCTCAATCGATACCGGTGCTCAACGCCCTTTGGGGATTGACTATGATACATTCGAAACATCTGCTCAGATAAAAGTAGCCGACGGTGCTATCACTGATGCCCGAGGTCTGATAATCTTCAACATCAACTCATCTTTCAGAATGCATCTAGTACAATGCTGGATTCTACCTACCGCCGGAGAGCAATGCCTCCTAGGAACCAATTTCCTAGTGCATCCGAGCATTCGAGCCATAATAAACTTTCGTGACAACTTCATCAGAATCAGAGACGTTCAACAAGAACTAAACTTAGTTTTGAAACTGACTGGAAAAGCGCCGTATGATGAAGTATTTTCAAATACTTCTACGGGACAAAGTCAAATGCAAATCATAAAAATTGACAGATCGCTACCAATTTTGAATATCTCGTCATGCTATGTAGAACCAAATTGTCAAAGTGGGTTAACGGGAAAATCTTCCCTTTCACAAACGAAAGTTTTAAACGCATTATAGTTCAACCCGTAAACTTCAGAAAAGAAAAGTGTGAATACCTGATTGAATTGGCGATAATCAACATAATTGAAGACAAATGTCCACTATTATTTGTCAATAATAATGCCAATGGTATCCATCTGCAACCTAACAAGCTTATCGCTGAGGTAAAATTCAGACTCGAAGAATCGAAAATGACGGTTGCATCGATAAGTGATCATGAAGATGATTATGAACCAGCCACATTGATTAAAGATCAGTCGACTAAGTCGGAAGAAGAAAAACTTTGACTCGCTCTCGAAAAAATGACTGAAAAATCAAATATCAATAATGAAGATAGAAAGATTGCCATTGAAGTTTTCAAGCAATATCACAATGTTTTTAGTCTCCCTGGAGATCAGCCTACTCTCACTCACGAGTTAACGGTCTCTATAGACACCAGTGATGTGAAACCAGGTGCAAAACACTACTACCATGCGCCAATTGAACAAAGACCAATGGTTGGCCAGAAAATTCAGGAAATTCTAGAAAAAGGTTTCATAGAACCTTTGTGATCACTGTGGGCTGCACCTATGTTTTTGGTAACCAAAAAAGATGGAAGTTGGCGACCTGTCATCGATTATAGAGGTATAAATGAAGTCACTTTAAGCGATAAATTTCCGATTCTGCGAATCGATGACTAACTAGATGCTTTAGGAAATGCGCGATTTTTCTCAACTCTAGATTTGAAAGCAGGGTATTGGCAGATCCCTCTAGACATCGCTTCATGTGATAAAACTACTTTCATTAGTCAAGAAGGCTCATTTGGATTCAAAATTCTACTATTCAGTTTGAAAAATGCTCCGGCTGAATTTCAAAGACTAATGGAATGGATCCTGCATCCATACATCTGGAAAGTCCGTCTGATCTATATCGACAATATCATAGTTTTTTCGTGAATGTATAACAATCATTTAATACATATCCAACTGATCTTCGAAGCTCTTCCCGATGTGAACCTAACCTTGAGGCCTGATAAATGTGATTTCATACCAAAACAAGTAAAATTTCTCGGTCACTTGCTAAGTGAAAATGGAATCTCACCCGATCTCGAAAAGGTCTCTGCGATCCTAAACTATGAAATGCCAAAAACCGTAAAAGATCTTCAAAGTTTTCTGGGTCTTGTAAAGTGGTGTAAATGATTCATACTGAATCTTGCCACCCTTTTGTGACTGCTCTACCAACTACTAGGCAAAAACACGAAATACGAAATAAGCGAAGAACATCATATAGCATTTAACTAGATTAAAACATCTCTAACCTGGACTCCTTTTTTGCGATGTCCTGTCTATAACAACGAAAAATTGAAATTTGTCATTCAAACTGATGCTAGCACAACTGCAATTGGCACAATTTTATATCAAGAAAACGAAAATGATCAATGGGTCATTGCTTACAACAGTAGAGTTCTTTTGGATGTAGAAACTTGCTACAGTATGACTGAGTGCGAATGTCTTGCAATTGTAGAAGCCTTCAGATGGTACAGACACTATGTGTACAGTCAAAAGGTAATGGTCAGAACTGACCATAAACCCTTGCAATGGATTAAAGAAGAGAAACATCAAAATCCGTGATTTCAGAACTTTGCAATAAAGCTTCAAGACTATGACTATCGTGTTGAATATGTGAAAGGTAAAGAGAACGCTTGCGCTGATTTTTTGTCACAAAGCGAGCCTCGTGCTAAATTGAAGTCAAAGTCTAGTGAAGAAGTAACGAATGAAATATTCAGGCCGACATTTCGCGAACAGAAAAAAACCATTGCTGCAGCTATTACAAGATCAATGACGCAAAAAGAAGAAAGAAACAAATCCTTTTCTCAGGATAAAGTGCCGATGTTTGAAGAAGATTTCCAACAGCCCGAAAAACGGCTAGTAACTCTAGAAATATCAGAAGAAATCAGAGAAGCTCAGAGAAAAGATCCATACATTGCGAAGTTGTTAAAAATCCTTGAACAAAAGCAAATTTCTATGATTTCATCTGCCTTCCATACTGAAAATGAGATAGTATACCGAACATCAAAACAAGCTAACACAGCTTCGATGATAGTAGTTCCAACTACTTTGATTGAAAGTGTTTTGTATCAATTCCATGGCCCGAAGATTTTAAGCCATCAAGGTCATACTCCCACTACTGGGATGATTCCTCAACATTTTTGGTGGCCGAAAATGGAAGAATCAATAATAAAATGGATCAGAACGTGCAAAACATGTCAACAAACAACTTCACAGTTACTGAAACCACCTCCATTGTTGCGGATACAGCTGAAGTATCTGTTTGAAATTGTGGCGACCGACATAGTAAACATTTCTCCTCTCAGTGAGAAAAGATCATACATCATTGTATTTCAAGACTATTTCACTAAATGGGTAAGCGCTCATTTGATCCCAAATCAAAAAACAGCCACTATAGTCAAAAGTTTTGTAAACGACGTAGTTTTAGTTCACGGAAGCCCGAAACATCTATTATCAGATCAGGGTTCAGGGTTTACCTCAAACTTGATGAAAGACATCACGAAACTGCTAAAAGTTCAGAAAATCATCACTACCACCTATCACCCGATATGTAACGGAATGGTCAAAAGATTCAATTAAACCTTGATTTCGCAACTCAAAAAATTCACTGCTGAAGATCCCGACAATTGGGAATGATATTTACATTTTGCAACATTCGCCTATAACGCTGTTCCTCACACAGCTACTCACTTTTCTCCATTTCGACTTTTGTGAGGTTATGAACCCAGAATTGCTATTGACTTTGACTGCGCAAAAAGCCTAACATTACCGTTAAACTATGACGCATATCAGTATATCTTCAGTCGAGTGCAACTAACATCATATAATGAAGTTTCAGAAAATTTGAAAAATGCATCAGAATTGCATAAACGATACTTCGATAGGAAAGCGAAAGAACAGAAATATGATCTAAACGATCTAATACTGCTAATTAAAAACAAGAAATCAAATAAAATCGATAAAGATTATATCGGACCCTATGTAGTGGTCGAAAACTCCGAAATCTCGAAAAACATGATAACAATCGATAGTTTAGATTGTCCAGGACAATCTCAGAAAGTCTCATTTTCTCGCGTAAAGCCATACATGCCTCAAACGGCATTGGCAATCCTAGAGTCGGAAGATAGCGGTCCTCCAAGACTAGGAAATGAATCGGAAAATTTGTAAAATTCGTCATATTTCGACCAACATTTATTTAAATTTTGCTAACAATTTAACGTAATTATTCCATCATATTTTAATCATAAATGATGAGCATAAAATTTTGGTATTCAAAACGCGCTCAACACGCTAATTCAGATTCTGTGTGGAATGGGTGAATGAAGTGTGTGTGGTACTGTCACGAAGTGTCATATATTCATGACCATTTTGAAGAAATCGACCTTCCCTGAGGAGTAGCGCAAAATAAGAAAGTGAACAAAAAGCGCGCTGCAGATATATCTTCCTCCAGTCCCATCCAACCTGAACTTTACACTTTTCATTATGTGCATGAAAAATTTGAAATTGTGGTTAGCAACTTTCCACTTTACACCTTCATTTTTATAGCAAGATTCTGAATCTTACTTCTTATTTTTCGAAATTCAAAGTCTCACGAGTGGTCCTGTCGAAGCGAAATTTCGATACGGAAACGATTTGAAATTGAAAAGAAATATGACAACGGATACTGAGGGGACGACATTGCAGACGTCCGATATAGTTTCATCACTCATAAAGCCACCATCGATATTCTGCAAATATTTTAACAACCAAGACTGGTACTTCTCGTACCAGCAAAAACAATATCCGCAAGATGATAGGTTTTTCTTCACTGATGGTAAGTTCTACACTACTGTTAGACTAAAGTCTGAAAAAAATAGAAACTCCGGGTTTCTCTTCCCCTGGGAAGAATATATTGATCCGTCCATATATTATATTTCGGTTGCGGTAACTTCGCCAGAAGAATTGCAGGCCGCGATTCGAAAGATTGATGTTTCCAAGCGAAACTAAATCAATTAGTTTTTAATCTGAAATTTTATGATATTTTTAGAATTCAACATCAAGCGAATGATCAGAATCATGGAATTTGAGAGGTGGTTCGAAGCCGTTTATGCGAGGCCATTGAACGTTCTAAGCGAACCAACCTACTTTGAAAGCAGCAATGTGCTGGCATTGTACGCCAAACTGAACTTCAGAAGTCACGTATTGGTCGGTTTTGACATCGAAAAAATTTCGATGAACCAATTTTATATTCACAAAAAGACCAAGCTGGATATCCAGAATCAGAACACAGCTCACATCGCAAGATTCGTCCAGCTTGACTTTCCAACCAGGCACACAATTATGTTCGATGCTCTCGTGGCCATGTCAGACGATTGGACTGCTTTTTACGAATTCTTATCCTCGCCAAAAACAATTGCGATTGATTTCGACCAAGCCGACGATTGGAAGTGTCTCAAAGACATGCATGGGCGTGATTTTTATTCTCCCCATGCACAAAAAATGCACTCTACAGTGCTCGCACCTAGTATTTTGGTAGACATCCAAATCATACTAGAGAATATCGAAAGATCCGCGGAAAAGTGGGAGAGGGCTCGACTAATCGGCCACTGCCCGAAGAACAAAAAACTAAAATGAATCGTAGCCGATATGTTCGTGCTAGACATCCAGCAATTTATGTTATATTTCCTGCAAGCTAACAATCGTATCGCCTTAGCAGGCAAACCAGGCGAACAAGTCACAGCCTATTTGATTCTAGATGCTTATTATCCAATAATAATGTTTTTAGCGTACAGGCGCTAGGGTTTCGTAGACAGCGTCTATGACAACATACAAATATTCCCACACGAATGCAAAATCTACAGGATAACGCCAATGTCGACTACAACAGTGACGAGAAAGGCGCCTTTAGCATCATCGATCCCACTTTATCGAAAAGCCTTATTCATGCGATAATGCGAGATGAAATCTTAGCGTTGAACCGAGTCATTTTCTATGACTACAGGGTTCCTAATATGGGTTTCTGTCTATACAATCACGCGAACATAGAGCACTCTATTAAGGCATTGTGACAGAAAATGCATCCGGCTAAGTTACCAATGATAAAAGGAAGTAAACAAAATACATTGTCTACAACCGACGATAAAAAAACGGAACCATATGATAACGTCGCTTTGTGCGTGGATGTAATTGACAGAGCTTTACGCACTAACGACATCACGAGTATTCACTATACCCTTGGTGCCCCGATGTTGCTTTTGTTTCTGTCGGAGATAGACCAAAACATGGTCATGAGCGATGAATTGAAAGAAACGAATTTCAATCTCATCGTAACCCATCTGTTCATGACATAGGGTACGCCCGAAAATTGGCCGATATATGACATGAAATCAGATCATCACATTTCCGAAACGCCGGCCCTAGCGACGCTATACACGATTCCCAATCATAACGAATGGATGAATGTCGTCTGAGGAATGATGCCACTAGCCAATCACGTATGTGCACTGCATTCCGAAACAAAACTGCATGCCATAATTCAAAACGAAATTCCAAAACTGCCATCGAAAAGCAATAATATCGAAATCGATCTTATTTGCGAGCAGAACTGGATGAAACGCGATGGCAGGTTGGAGCCAGAATTAATGGAATGGGCTAGCCGAATGCCCCTAATGGAAAAAATTTGAAAGGACAATAAGGGACCAGTTTATTCCAACCCTTATTTTGTCAGACCGATAGTATTTAGAAACGACAGTTTTCCTGTCTCTCATGAAACAGAATTAGTCACAAAAAAGAAGTATAAGGAAAATCCTTACTACTATTTTTCGTATAATTCCCTGATTCTGACTTCACAAAAATGCGAACATCTGATTTGCTTTCTACCAAACAATATTTTGACGATGAGCTCAAATTTACCAGTGTATCCAGAATCAATGTTGTTGGGCAAAAGTCTGACGAAAACGCCTGCACAGGCTCCTACTGATATCAAATTAGACAAAGAAACAGCGATGGCTATTGAGTCATTAATAAAGGAAATTGCTGAAGAGTCCTTCATGATAAAAACCGAAATTCTGAGTGAAACCAATATAATCCAAATCGAAAGCGATGACGAAGATGTATCTCAAACTGATACTACTGCACAAACTCCGACAGCCAACACAACATCTTTGGTAACTCCATTGTCCAAAAGTCTATCGAGTAGTCAATATCACATAGACTGGGACAAAGGAGAAGAATTGAGAGCGAAAGCCATCATAACTAAAACGATATCGATGAGAGATCTCTCGAAAATAGACCATGATGATTCGAAAATGGTACCGCCGCAAATAATCCCGACAAGACACAAATTAGCAACAGTGCAAGAGACGGAGATTTCTACACTTGTCAGCACTGACAGTAGAACTCTGGTCTTAGAAATAAAAGAAGATCGATTATGCGACAAACAGGGTCAACCAATTCCCAATATCCAACATATCAGTTTTTGCTATTCTGAAGGTGAAACTCCATTGATAAACAATTGTGAATGATTCAAGACTATCTTGAAATGCATCCCAAAGATCGAAATTACATACCACTGCCGAAAAAGCGTCGTGATTCGCGAGAAGAAACGAAAAGTAAAGAAAGAAAAGAAATCAAACACAAAAGTCGAGAAATGCATCACGAACGACCCTCACGGTCTACCACACCTCGAGAGAATGAAGATTATGATAGTCGAAAGAATTGACATGGCATGTATGCGTCAAATGAGGGCCCGAGGAAGTATCATCACGAATGATACTTTTCCAAGTACCAACGCGAACATCCGAATGACTCGAAAGATAGACAAAAGAAATTGGAATGGGCAAGCGCCCTCAAAGGAGAACAACTGAAGAAAGACGAAACTGATAAAAAAGAGGGTCAACAGTCTGAGACGGCTGACTCAGAAAGGATGGTTGACGAACGAATTATGTCACAGCAAGCCAAAACAGCCCACAAACAGCAACAACCAAGAGGAATTGTTCGTGAGTATAAAATACCGCATTGGCAATTTGGAAGATAACGAACACCACCCGAAAAACAGTACCCTAGCGTACCTACTGCACCTATTACAGCCCAAATATTGCCGCGAACAACCGATGAAATGATTATAATTAATTATATCAATTGCGCTCACTTGAATTTCGATCCTATGATTTTACAACAGGCCACCGCGGCTTCACAACAGATAACGCAGGATTTTCCTGACTATTTCCATCCACAATAATAACGACGCGATCAGCATTGCACAGAAAAACTCACTACCATTCTTTTGAGCTGGATGTGTCACAATTATAAATA
This sequence comes from Romanomermis culicivorax, assembly GCA_963922205.1. Classification (NCBI taxonomy): domain Eukaryota; kingdom Metazoa; phylum Nematoda; class Enoplea; order Mermithida; family Mermithidae; genus Romanomermis; species Romanomermis culicivorax. The sequence goes on along the minus strand of CAWUHX010000218.1, from coordinate 311,791 downwards.
CTATGGCGCAGAAAACGTGATCATCATAACACAGCTCACTCTGTTTCTTTTTCATGCTCGACAAGCATTCTACTATAAGACCACGGATAATTCATGTTCGATGGCTGTGCACTACGTTTTGCAATGCTTGACTGACACGAGAGCCCCGAACTGTCCAGCCACTGAAGAACGAAAAATGATAATTCGAGACATACATCATGAATATCAAATGGAAACGGATAAGAAAGCCAAAATGAAGAAAAAGACAAGCTCAATAACGTCAACAAAACCCGCTATACCGCCCAAATACCAAATGAAACCAGCGCCAATTATTGCGACAACTACGATGATGCAACCACCAGTTGTTGGAATTCGAACATCATTAGGAGCTGCACAACGAGCTCTCGTGCCACGAGCGCCGACCTCAGGTCAAGGACCTCAGATGCCTTCACCTGGGATTTTGAAAGCAAGCAAAACCCCGGTCAAAGTTTTGCTGAAAGGTCAAGGTTTCCCGCTGAAATGAAATGGAACCAAAGGATAAGAGTGTCAAGCAATGCTATACGCATTTTTTTCACTAGTTTATTCATATCCACTAGAATCCTTTCTTGTTTTGATCTCTAAAAATTTAAAATTTCTTGGTACTAAAGTACTAGTTTCTTTATTGCACATTGTTTCGTGCCTTAACACTTGTGATATTATCGTCAATATTTTTTCTTGTTCATTTGTTTGTGTAGTCAGCCGCAGCATAGAGAAGAAAAAAACACCGCCGTCGCCAGAAAGATAAAAATTGCTGATACAAGCTAAATGCTCTCCTGCGATCAAAACGTCAAAACCCCAACAGCACCTTCAAATTGCTTCAGGCCATTTACATCGCAATGGGGAGGAGTGTTGTGGAGTGATTTGGTGTATTTGTAAAGTTTGTGTCAGTTTTGCGAAAAGATCATCGAGAAAGATTGTGACTAGACATTAGAAGAGGCGTGGCTACACCTTCGAAGAAATTGTGAAAATATTTTTCATTGTGGTTGTGTGTGCCTAGGTGAGCAGTTGTGTAGTGACAGAGGGAGTTGTTTTGTTAGATTGAAGCGGTGATTTCTAGTTTAGTAAATTCTCATTTGAAGCTGTGTTTTAGGATAAGTCAAACTATTTGGAAAATAGTTTGAGTAAAAGGGTTCAACTCCTAATTGGGTAAGTCAGTGCAGTCGGCATTCCAGCATCCGAAAACTTTTAACAACCTGAGCGAAGATCCTTGGATAAATTGACACGGCCCTCTCTACAAGCTCGTCAATCTCCTGCATACGATTATCATTGCCTTAAATTCATCAAACACTCTGAGTGTTCCGTTTTCAGCATTCCGCATGCTCTTCTACGTTCTGTACGTTTGTTGTGGAGGTCTTTTCTCAGGAGATTAAGAAATGATGGAGGCTTCTGGTCTGAACTGACCTGTTAGAACTACTCCCTTGGCTAAGCCTCAGTGATAGTGCAACAGTCCAGTTCCCCAGACCTACAACAACAAAGAATAACTTAGTTTAAATGTGGGGCCTCACCAGAGAGCTCCACAGTCTCCTAGATGAGACAAGGAATCCCCTCAGGAATAGACATACTTGGTTGGATCCCCTAACAGGTTTTCCAAAGCCTGCTGACTGCAAGCTGGCGCCTGGGCCTTTGGCCCTTCGCTCCTGTCGGTTGGATGAATCTAAATAATAAATAATAAGTTTAGCAATATAAACCGACGAACAATAACAAGAATGTGGATTAACCCCTATTATTAATATGCAAATATTAGACGTAAATGCTGGGAATAAACACCAAGTGAGTTAAGTTTCGCAGAAAATAAATTAGTGCAGGCTTGTTAGGTGAGCCACTGATATAAAAAAATTGAGCTGGTAGCGAACTAACACCTTACTAAATCTTACCCTTGCTACCTCTATATGTTGGGGAGGGTAGACCTGATCCGATTGTCCACCACTTGATCGGACACCAATCTCTGGCCAGCTGCTTGAGCGACCAACTACGCTCCATTTGTGGCACTTAGTATTTACAATTTTTATAGCACTCGAGATAGATAATTTTTTACGATTTTGATATGGAAAAAGTGATATCATTTGATTTGAAAATGATTAATTTTTGTTGAAATTTGATAGCTAAAAAATTGAACGGGCTGAACCCAAGGTTGTAGGTTTCCCTTGAAATGTCTAACTCTCGCCGATATCGGGTATATTTCCAAGTTTGGAAATTCCTTGATTGGCTATGAGCTTCCGATTCTCGGTACCCCCGTTTTTTATTCCCTCTAAGTTCCAACCTCGTCTGCCCTTTCGGGGGCCGAGCTGGTCTTCCGGTGACTTCTGGGCATTACCTGCGGTTTCCAAAAGTTTGATAAAATAAGTTTGAAACTTACCGTCAATGAAGAAAAACCAGTTATCTTGCCGGTGCTGGGCTCTCCCATATTCAACGTGGCGCTCTGAGTGCGACCACTCATGCATCGGAGCTTGTTGGCGGTTCCCCGCGCCCTTTCCCATTTCTTTTCGCTTCAAAATTTTTTCTTTCTTTCGAATAAAAAAAGTTTAAAATTTTCTGAATGCTGAAAAAGTGTAATCTAGCAGTTCCTTTTTATGTTCAATTTGGGGAATTTTTTACTTCTTCCTTCCAATGGAAGTTTAGAATTCAGTTAGGTGGGGCAGCTATTATTTGAGTTTGGAAAAAGAAAAATTTTGAAAATTGAATTTTTTGAAAAAATGCCAAAATGTTTCGGGTTGTCACTTTGGTCTAAAATTTGGAAGAATTTTTCCCAAAGTCTGATATAAATATGAAATAATTTACCAAATAAATACGAATAATACTTTAGGCGATAAATATTACAAAATATTACAAAATATTTATTATAATAAGTACCTACGCCTGATAATGTACATAAATAAAATAAAAAATCAGCGCGAGATCGCGCATAGATTCCCCTTGGGCGAATTTCCAAATGATTTCATTTGGTTTGGCGCTCCAGTCGTAACTGTTTGCACCATATTGGAAAGTGACGTATTTTCATCACGTTGTGCATCCTGATTGGCTCGCGCTATTTGTGGCAAGACCCTAGTGGTCTCATAACAAAAATGTTTCAACCTGCTGATTGAAACAATCTGAGGATTTAGGGGGTTGTCCCAATGTACGATGGTGACAACATTCTCCTCTTCTCGCGAAATGTCTGTAACTATGAACGGACCGGACCATGGTAGTCCTAACTTTTTCTGCTTATCTACTTTTAGCAGAACTCAGTCCTTTATTTTGAACCTATGTTGTTTGGACTTTTTATCGAAGTATTTCTTCAATTTCTCGGCAGCACTCTGGATATTTTTAGCAATATCCTTGTACAGGTTGACTAAATGATTTGTCAACACAAATTTATATGCCTCTGCATTGCTGTCCAGCATTACAATATCATATGCTTTCCACAAGTTTAACCCGAAGGCTGCCTCGTGACCTCTAAGCAGTGAAAAAGGGGATTGCCCCATTGCTGCATGTGGCGTGGCATTATAGGCAAACACCATGGCTCTCAATTATCTTGGCCAATTATCTTTTTCCTCAATGGCCAATTTTCTGAGCTGCTTGATGAGTGTCTGATTAAATCTCTCCACCATGCCATTTCGCTGTGGATGGTAGGCTGTTGTAAAAATTTTCTGACACTCCAATAACTTGCAGAATTCTTTCATCAGATCTGAGGTAAAACAACCTCCTCTGTCACTGAGTAATCTCCGTGGAGTCCTGTGTCTAAATACAACTGATTGTAGAAAGGTATCTACAATGGTGCTAGCTGACTGATCTGGGATCAGTTCAGCTTCAACCCACTTTGTAAAATAGTCCTGACAGACTATGACATATGGTCTCTTCTCACTAAGTGAAGAAATACTCACGATATCCACTGATACTATGTCGAAGGACCTTGTGGAATAATAGGTATCAGTGGAGGAATTTCAGTGTTTCCCTGATTAGCCATTTGACATACTGGACAAAACTTTATCCAGTGCCTGACAAACTTTTCTATTCCAGGCCACCAGTACCATTTCTTAATCATGGCAAGGGTCCTTTTGAACCCCTGATGAGTCATCATTACCGCACCGTGGTACTAGTGCAAAGTATTGTCCCTTAGGCAGAATGGGACGACCACTTGATCATCAGATCCCCGTATGGCTTCACGGTATAACACTTCATTCTGGATATAAAATCCACTGTGATACTTGGTTGTCCCATTTGGACCCAATCTATCAAAGTAAGGTTTTAATACCTCATTTTTTCTCTGCAAGAGGGTCATGAGATGATCCCTAATGAGCCCTTTTGGCAACTCAGTTTCCTTGGGGTCTGCCAAAGTAAATTCCGGTTCTTTTTCCGGGTATAACCAGGTAACTCTTTTTTCCTTACCTTTTTCCTGGTTTCCCTTACTTACCGTTTCTTTGCCCTGATTGCCATCAGGCTGTACCTGAGCCTGATTACCTTTTTCCGCTTCTCTCGCCATGGTCCTCGTAGTTACAGCATTTACCAACTTTGCAGGTGAGATTGATTCTGGATCACCCTCAGAATCTTCTGGATAAATTTGGGTGAACCTCAGATTTGTGTCAATCCTCTGATTTTTCTTACCTTTTGGCTCTGAAAATAATGGAGAACCATCTTCAGGATTCTGATCTGTCAGAATTCTGAATCTTTTCACCAAATTGAGATGCTTTTTCTCAATTAGCTGTGCTTCCAGATCTTTCAGATTCGACTCTCGTTTATCCTCTGAGAACATGTGTTCCCATTTTGGCAGTATCTTTTCTGCTTGATTGTCTGGTTCATCCATCCTAGACAAAAAGTCTGCCATGACATTTTGTTTTCCAGGCAAATAGCTGAACTGAGAGATGAATGAATACCATCTCTTCAACTTACCATTGGTCATCATGTTGACCTTCATAGAAAGTAAAGGCTTGTGATCAGTTCTTATGATCACCCTATGACCTACTAGGTAGTGCTTGTATAACTTTAAACCATACACTATTGCCAAGCACTCCCTTTCCATGGCTGACCATTTCTTCTCGTTGGCCTTTAAAATTCTGCTATTGTAAGCAATTACCCAGCGGTCCGCCTTGGTCTCCTGATAAAGAACTGCTCCTAGTGCTGTCCCGCTGGCATCTGTCTGAAGGACAAAGTCCGCAGACCCTTCCAAAACCAGATACCTTAGAAAAGGCACTGACAATAGTGCTTTTTTTAGGCTCCTAAAAGCCTGATGGTGAACCTCCGTAATTTCCCAAACACAGTTCTTCCCAGCTAATTTATACAATAGTTCAGCGTGTTTAGCCAACCCTGGTATGAACTTTTTACACCACTGCAACATTCCTAGAAATCTTTGCAGTTCACGTTTAGACTCTGGGAATGGGAAATCATTAATAGCTTTGACCTTTTTGGGATCTGGGGAAACTCCATCTGAATTTAAGATATGTCCTAAAAAATGGACTCTCTCTGGGAGAAATTCACACTTCTCCGGCATCAAGGTCAAATGAGCCTTTCTTAGAGCTTGCAGGACTAGCTCTAAATTTACCAAATGTTCCTCAAACGTATTTGAGAACACTATTATATCATCTATATATACTAGACAGATTTTCCATACATATGGTTGCAAAACTCTTTCCATCATGCGCTGGAACTCTGCTGGCGCATTTTTTAAGCGAGAGGGCATGACTTTAAATTGATAAAGCCCTTCCTGGCATATGAAAGCAGTTTTTTCCTTGCTTTCTCCATCCATTGGCACTTGCCAATACCCTGACTTGAGATCTAAGGTGGTATAAAACTTTGCTTTACCTAAACAGTCTAGATAGTCATCCATTATTGGAATGGGATACTTATCATCCTTTGTAACATCATTTATACCCCTAAAGTCCACTACCGGTTGCTTGGTACCATCCTTTTTACCTACAAGAAATAACGGAGCTGCCCAAGGTGACTTTAATGGTTCAATTACACCCTTTTTGAGCATATCTTGGACATGTTCACGAACATATGGCCGTAAATTAATGGCAGTCCTGTGGTACCTTTTTGCCACAGGTGCTGCATCCCCTGTATTTATTTTACAGGTTAAGTAGGGTGTAGTAGTTGGAGGATCATTGGGCAAGCTGAACACCTCTCTATATTTTGCGAGACATCGTAAAGCTTGCTCCAATTTTTCAGATGGTATGTTGGATTTAGCCAGCATACTGTACAAAGCTTCCTTGAATTCTTTTTCATCCGCTTGAGTCCAATCAGGTCTAGCTTGGACTGCCCAGGTTTGCAGCTTCTCCAAATCCTCAACTATCTTCCCCTTTAGTTAATCTTGGTTATCGGCATCACACAACACTGAATTAGTATGGCCAATTATTTGATTACATTTCAAATGGCATCCTGATCCGGATACCATAACTAAAAAATCATCTTTGGTACCATCTACTATGGTACTATCTATGTGGAACCTTTCTTTGTTTTCTTCAGATTCTATTATGATTCCATTCAGGCGATTTTCACCTCTTATCCCAAAGTTTTGCTTTCAAAAGTATATCCGTACCACTGGGTAAGTAGATTTGATTCACACTCACCACTGGCACCGAAACCTTTAGCTGGCAAATCTTTGGCTGATACTGGTCGGTGGCGCTCATCGTGGATTCTGTGGCACTCGTGGTCATGACCTCTCCACAATTTGTTTGGGCCTGGTCCGGCGTCACATATATCCGTTGCTGAGGGTTGTTGAGCATCATCATCCTATTTCTGAAATCTATTATGGCTCCTACCTGAGGATGAGCCAAAAAGTCTGTTCCTACAATCACGTTTTCGCCTGCTTCAGGTATAACAATTGCTTTAACAGGGAACTGTCCACACAATGTATCCATCCTAAATTGGATATACCCATGGGCTTGGACTCTCTTACCGTTGGCTACAGTAACATTTAATATCCTCGGATATTCAGTGTAATCCAAGCCCAAAGTTTCTGTCAGAAACTTAGCCGACATTACAGTACACTGAGCTCCTGTGTGAATTAAAGCCAGTGTCTTACGACCTCCTATAACAACCTCATTGTGGAATGGGGCTGTTCTGGGGTATGTATCCAGCAAATGTTGTTCCTGAGGGCTAGCTGGTGTGCCTCTCTTTACTACTTGTACTGGTGATACTACTATTTGTGGCCCAATAGCACTCATATGCACAATGCTACCTGATACCACATTAGGACAATTCACTCTCTGATTTACTTCGCCCAAAGGATTCATTTGTGATTGCCTTGCAACCATTACACTAGAATAATTGCTGATTTGTGAATTGACCCTGTTGAAGAGTCTGAGTCAGACCCATAATAGCCTGAGGTGGCTGAGGTTGCAGTAATGCAGCTTGCTATTGCTGCATAAGTAGAACATTGTCTCTTTTCGAGGTGGGACCATTGCACATGAGAAATTTTTTCCCTTTTTTAGAACTTGTTCCAGATAGCCTGTCCCAACATCTTGAGAATTATTGGTGCTGTTGTACAAGGAAAATCTTGATGCCAGCTCTACTGTATTTGAAACGTATTTGTGTTTCCTGCTGTGCTCAACATGACTGCTGTCATTTTCTTGCCTTTCAGGACCCTGTGTGTACCAACAACACATGCCTGTGAGCGTTTTTTCTTTATTTCCATGCTGGCTGTCTCTGGAGCTAGCATTTTCATGCTTCTTGTAAGGAAAGGACCCCGTGAGCAACACGTACTTGTTTTACTTTGACAGAATTTCTCTGGACTCCGTGATTTAAAATTGCACGTGCCATCAACACCGCCCTTGGCGTCTATCACAGAACTCTTTTGGCATATTTTGCAGTGGCACATGCCAGTTTCTATCAACTCTTTTCCTCGATAAAGAGGATGGAGAAATTTTTCGTTGGAAATCGGAAACTCGCAATGTTTTCCTCCGAAACAAAAGCTTTCACGAAGTAGGTGGTCAAAATCCCTCGCGTCTCGAAAACAATTGTTTTCATTGATGAAACGTCTGTTTTCGGGGAGAAAAAATTGGTGTACTTTTGCTTGCAAAGAGCTGATCTGGCGAAAAAATATAAGATGCACCTGCTGAACTACTGGCATGTGAGAAAACAAATATTTTGGGAAGAGAGGACTGAGCAATTGTTCTAGATGAGACTTGGGGAAGTATATTGATCCAAAATAGAATTTCGCGTCTGATTTTGCTGGAAATAATGACTGATCTCTTCCAAAATCTTTTGGAACAAGTCCTGAACTTTTCGATTTCGTGGAAGAAAATTTTTGTTTTGAAGAATGATAAGTTCTTGATGATCAAGGATAAAGATGTTATTTTGCCAGCCAGAATAGCTAAGTCTAGTACCCGACGAAATTTTTTCCTACTGACCACAGTAAGAAAAGAAACGATGTCCGACAATTCCGGTTCTGGTATACTGATACGACGAGATCCTTCTAGATCTACTTCAAAGCCTAACCAGGTGAGCTTTTTCTGTGGTAACCACATCGACTTTTCATCATTAACTGAGAATCCAGCTCTGATCAAGTCCCTCTGGACTGTCTCTTCCTGTTTCTGGGCAATCTCTGCACTTTCACATGCAACTAGACCATCGTCTAAGTAGATCACAATCTTGATTCCTTCGAATCGCCACTTTTTTACAAGAGGACGTAGGAGTTTTGTGAACAAAAAAGGTGCTGTACATAAGCCGAATGGTAAGACGTTAAAGGAGAAGTAAAATAATTTTCCATCAAAATTCCAAGAGAAACCTAAGTACTGTCTGTGGCTCTGGTTTATCGCTACGTGATGATATCCTTTCTTCAGATCGAAAGAGACCATAAAGAAGCAAAACTTAGGTACTGTTCAGCGACCCTGTAATCTTCCAATTTGAATCTCTCCAGCTCGAGATGTTGATTCAGATATCTCAAATCTAATATTAGCCGCAATTTTCGTGAGTTTTGTTTGGCCACAGATAGTGGATTATATAGAAAAGGTCTTTCCCTCAGCAGAGAGCTGCAATTATTTTTCAACAGCTCACAGATTGATGACGTAACGAAATTTCGGTTTTTCATAGCACTGAAATTATTTCTAAAAATTCCTGGTTTTGGGAAACTTTTGAATACGAGACTGTATCCATTCTTATATAGTGGTTAGAATTAACATGGAAGAAGTCAAGTTTTCCCAGAAATCTATACTTTTCGATAAATTCTTCTCAAGCTTATAACAGAGAAGTGAGCTATAAAAGGAAGATAATAATGATTCATCATTTATTTTCATTGATACACCAATTAAAAATTTTCTAAGATTTATGTCAGTGGAGTCGTTGGCACATGACTTTGTTACAGTCTGCTCACCTTTCAAATGGAGCTTAGTTGATTGCTTGGGTTGTGGCATACCATGTGCACCTGTTCGCCCAGTGGTCCACATCTCAACATTTGAAGCAACCCCGGGCGTTGCTATTTGTAGATGGGTGGCTCCCTGTGTTGAAACAAGAACTGTAGGATTTGGCTCGGCCGAAATATTCTTAATGCCAACCAGCTGGGCCTCATTGGCCGGTGAAACTGCTCTCTCCTTTTTCTTGCGCAGGGCTCGTGTTTCTGCATTTCGTAAACGTTTTTTGTCATCAGAGTTGTCCGCCAAATCATCTTTCTCGTATTCATAGGCAGCAGACCAGCCGCCCACACTCCTGTCAGTGAACCTGATCAATTTTTGCCGTTGTAGAAGTGCAGTTTTTGCCAATTGAATGTTCTGTGATGCTTGATCTGCTGCCTTGTCCCTTACTTGGCTCAGTAGAGATGATGCAACCGACAAAGTGTCCAATATTTTTTCGTTAAATTCAAATTGACGCTTGTTGAGATCTGATTTCCACTTAAGCTCGCCAGCTTTAAGTCTGTAGGACGGTAGGCGTTCATGCTGATGTTCACGTTCTTGCAGACGTCGCAGTTTTTTGAACGTCGATAAAAATTCATTAAAATATCAATGTAATGAACTTGAAGATCGGCTACGACAACTGCTCATCATTTCGGTGAAGTGTGAACCGTAGCGTTTTCGCGACTGACGCTCTTCTACATCCCCTGGTGCTTGAGATTCTTGCGGTTGCGACATAATTTCATAGAGTGCACGATTTGCGGAAAATAAGTTCAAATTCTTAATTATTAAAAATTCGTGAGCTCCGAAGAAATTCGTGAATTCCGAAGAAACGGAGCAGTTTTGACGACAAATAGGGACCAAAGTGAGGGAGGAGGAGCTAAACTTGTTTTATATATGCGAACATATTAGGTTTGCAGGTTCTTAACTTCATACTTTGTTCTCAAAGCTACAGTAATACCACAAATGAGTTCACTTCTACGATTTTTTCCTCAAATTTTTCTTTCGATTCGAGGAAAAAATTTGGAAATGAGGAGAAAAATTTTAGTAATGTTTCTCACTGCAGAAAAAAATTTTCGGAAGTTCAAAGCCAAAAAGATGCATTTTGATGAACCTTAAGCAGGGATTTTTTTGCACACAGCAACCAAATTTCGCGGTGTGCGCCACCAGCGTTTTTTTTATGCACGGATATTTGTGCCAATTGGCAGTTAGCACCATACCTGTAGTTGGGGGGGACCCCCCCCCCCCAACTCGGCCAACCCTGTACCCAAAATCATTTCCCCCCCCTCAACCCCCCCGTTGGGAAAAAATTAAAAAAATTTGCCAAAAAGTGTATGTTTTTTGGCCTCTTTTGGGAAAAATTTCGACTTTTTCCTACCCCCCCCCCCCCCACAAAATTTCGGATTTACCCCCCCCCCCCCAACTGGTCGGACGGAGGTCTTACAGGTATGGTTGGCACCAAATGAAAACTGCAGAAAGGTTCTAGGCCAAAATTTTGATAAAAAGTTAACGTTCAACGCAACAATTTTTTGTAAAAATTTTGTCCAACCTATTTACAGCTGAGCTAACCATGTCAGTGAGATTAAAATTAAGAAAAAACTGTGCAATTAGCTCACGACGACTCGAAGAAAAATGGAATGCTGAGAAAATTCAAATAACTCTAAAATTGTTCAGGAAGTTCAAATTGATTCAATTTTCGACTACGGATCTATCTCATTATGAACATACCTGTACTTGGGGGGTTGGGGGGGACCCCCCCCCAACTTGGCCAACCCTGTACCCAAAATCATTTCCCCCCCCCCAACCCTCCCCCCCAGTTTGGAAAAAATTAAAAAAATTTTCAAAAAAGTGTATGTTTTTTGGGAAAAATTTCGACTTTTTCCTACCCCCCCCCCCCCAAAATTTCGGATTTCCCCCCCCCCACCCCCAACTGGTTAGAGGTCTTACAGGTATGATTATGAACATTAAAGAACAATGTGATGAGTGAAAATAAAGTCGAAAATTGTGTAAGTTTTCGGTCGGAACAATGTACCATTACCAACGATATCGAATTTTCTATTCGAATAAATCATGCTCAAAAAGTGAGGATTTGAGTTTCAAATCCGAACGTGACTGAATTGAATGAACAGCGAAAAACTCAGAATTTATTTCTATTCATCATTCATTGACAGCTTATAAACTTTGCTGCAACGATGCTGATACACTGTATGAAGATAACTTGTTCGCGTTCGGGTCAAGTACGATAGATATCATTTTATATTCATCATTGACTCGGCGCCACTGTTTTTTTCCACGAACTTTTTTCCACAAATGTGGAAACGGGTCAAATTTTTTTTCCACATGCGTTTTAAAATCCTTGTTTTTTGGCTTAAAAATGCTCACAGACGCTTTATCGCACTGTTTTTGAGGTTTTTCAAGCCTTCCGGTGTTTTTAGAGAAGTTGATTGATCAAAATTGAAGAAAAAATTGAAATGTTTGACTTTAAAGCCTAATCTACAAGCATTGTCGAACAAATTTTCTAGCAAACTATCCAAGAGCATAATAGATTTGAATTACACGAGAAATCCGTGGTCAAGTCTTCTATGATGACGAGTGAAAGTCCCAGAAAGATAGTAATCTTTCCGGCGCGAAGCGCCGGAAATTTTTTTGGGTATATTGACATTCTGGGATGCTGGAAAATCAATTTTCCGAACATTTATTCCAAGAATTAGATTCCAATTTTGTGTTCAAGAGTCGTAATTTCTAAAATTTTACTTGAAAAATTTTAAAATCTGTAATTTATTTGTAAACTCTCATGAACTTGGTCGAAAATATATGAGTAAGAAGAGTATAAATTTCCGAAAGATATTTCCATGAAGCTTTTGAATTAATTTTTTGTTAGCAAAGAAATAATCGCATCATAAAGCACAGAGACTTGACGTATTGATCTTTCTCAAAAGGAAAAAATGCGAATCTTCATTAAATATTATGATAAAATGTTGAAGATTACCAATTAAAACATGAGATACTACGTTTAAGATGATGAAAACTATTATAGATTAAGTGATAAATGAAGGTAGACATGATAAAAGCCGCGCATGAGCTACTTAATGAATAATGATGATTATTAAAGTTATACCCGGCGCGAAGCGCCAGAAAATTTTGAGATTTGGACCACCTAAAATGCACCAAAATGCATCTTTTCAATATGAAAACCCCAAATTTTTCTTCCACATTTGTGGAAAGACCTCAAAAATTTTTTCCACATTCCAGATTTTTTTCCACGTTATAGTGCATATGTGGAAAAAAAACAGTGCTCGGCGCGAAGCGCCGAATATTTTTTGCATTTTCGGCCCCTAAATCCTCTAAAAAACAAGGAAATTTAATGTCCAAAAATTTTGTGCCAATTAGCACAAACGCTCAAAATTTTTTGTGCCATTCCAAATTTTTTTGTGCCAAAAACCATATTTTGGCACAAAAAAACGGATCGAGTATATTTTAGCTGAAACTCTCAAATTTGCTCAAATTGGGCTTTTTCAAGTAGTTTGGTACTTGAGAAAGTCAACCAGCACATTTTCAAAGGCGTGTACCCAAACCCATTTTCAAAATTTCGAATTTGGGTTTTTTAGGGTTTTTCTGGGTTTTATCAGGTTTTTTTAAAATTTCACGATGGTGGATCTGAAACAAGTGAAAATAAAGCAAATGCAACATCACTAAAGTTTTATTCCTCATAATGCAAAACATTTTTAGATCATTTTACCTAATTTTAAAACGAAAATACACAAATTACTTATCGTAACAATTAAAATCATTTACCTGTTTGAATTAGAATTTCTTGGCTAAATCGATGTCGCTGATTATGAATATGATATTAGAAATTTTACAGGAGCAAGTCTTCACCTGTTCTACCAATTTGCACACACATATCATATCACACATATAGGATATCATGCGTTTTTCTTTTTGTACTGAGTTGTGCTACCTTCCCACGGTACTTTATCGACAACATCTGGTGTTTTATCAAAAGAAAATGCTAAAAATAGACTACTTGATAATTGACGCACGTAATAGGATTTAAAGCTTAATATTTGTTGTGAAAAATTGTATTGATTTGATTTTATTAATAGCTGGTGCGGCTATATACGAATTCTGTCAATATACAGCAGAGGAGAATAATGGCAACACAAGCGTTAGTTCGTTACACTTTGTAACCTGCGTTTCCTAGACTAATCTAACTCGTCTTTTCTGTAGTTTGTTCATTTCGAACTTATATTATGTTGAAACTTTCATTTTATTTTAGTTCTTTTCTCTAACCTTGTCCAATTTCTGGATAATTTTTCTCGCTATTTTTGTGAATTTTTTTTTACTTTTGTTCAATCTTAAAAATGTTTTTAGTGTTTCACCATAATACTCTGGATTTTTGTATTTGCTTTCTTTTGTCTTCGACTAGTAAATATCACAACAACATCAATTTGCTAAGCAAAGCAACTTTTGATCTCAAATCAAGATTTATAAAGGCAACAAAATCAACAAAACTGTAAACTCAAAATTTTTTTCAATCGATTTTCGACCCTTGTGAAGACATACTATACTAATACCTAACATGACAAAATTAATTTTGTCGGTTTATCAATATTAGTCTTAAAAACCATACACTGAAAGCAATTTTTTGAAATGGAATCTTTAGCTTTAAAATTGGAATAACTTAACAGAATAGTCATACGAACCGAATCGAGTAGCGCTAAAAGTTTCCTGAATTGTAATTTACAGAGCACTTAATTTGTTTGTTGTTTTGTGTAATCTCATCTCAAATCTGTTATCATGTCAGTGTCAAAAGAGACTACATTACAGTTATACTACAGTTGGCTCAACTCTCACTTTATTGTTAAATCAGGAAAAAATGGTTTCTTGTGAACAAGATGCTTCTGAGCGAGTTGCAGTTGAATGGTTTGAAATAGTTCACCATGTTCTTTGTGTTGGATAAATGTGTGTGGATCCTGATGGGCTGTTAATTCAAGGTCATTTTCCTGGTCAATGAATCACAATGATACATGGAGAATAAATATATTTCCAAGGTCTGTAATGGCTCTAGATTTTGATGATGATTTAATGAAAAGGTATTTGTCTGGAATGTGGGGTATGAACATTGTTTTGTCATCTATCGCAAGGGCTTATATGGGTGTGATTTTTCCGAGGATGCTTAGCCGTTTCCTTTTGCCATTCCAAAATGTCACTATTTTTTGATGAAAACAGTTGAAAATTGTCCTTGAAAAATGAAAAATTTTGCCGTTGAAATCTTTGAATCGTCCTTGAATTTCATTTCGATAGGGCGCATGAACCCTGAAAAATCCACAAAAAAAACACATGACTCAAAAAATTCTGACAAGCCATTTTTGCTTGTTGGACTAAAATTCTACAAGCCATTTTGTCAGTCCAACAAGCCATGGCTTGTAAAAGGCTAAAAAAAACTATGCATACACCTCTACTCTCAAGTCTACATATTATACGTGATACAAAACGGGTACCCGAATTAGCCGCGTACCCGGGTATACCCGGGTACCCGCGGGTACCCAGGTAATGATTTTCATTTTGTACCCGGGTAATTTGGGTACCCGGTGTGAAGCTCTACCCATACATAAGTACCAGATTTTTTATTCATTTTATCATTAGTATCCTCATCCAGTTTTTGAAGTTGTTCAACCATGAATAACATAACTTGTGCATCAAATGATCGAATGTTGATTATCAATACACTGTGAAACCACTGGGTCGCATAATAAAATTTTGGTTGTGAATAGGCACCTCCTAATTAATTTCAGGCCATGCGTCCGTGAATGAATCTGGTAATAAGGTATTCAGAAATATCTTATCACCGAATAGTGCATTGGCTAAGTTTTGAATCCACATGGTCAATATGCCCCATTGACTAATCTTATTGTGGATAGTTGAACAACTTAATAAATTGGATCAAGATACCAATGATGATATAAACTGCAGTAGGATGCATGGATAAAGCAAATGATAAATCATAGCCAGATTGCTGCCTTTATACTGTTAACTCCATATATGCATTGCTAGAATTTCCCCGGGCGGTCCTCGGACTATGTATCGAGAGGGATTGGCGAGCAAAAAAGAGATCCACAAGCATGTTTTTCATAGAAAATATGCATCATCAAAAAAGCTGTGTTGGAAAAAGTTCAAGGGTGTGTTTGACGATTTTTTCGGGCCAGTGGGGTATCCAGAGTCTCAGGTAGGAGGGTTTGCCCCCTACCCCTATGTACACGTATGGTGAACTCAAGATACAAGAATTATATGGCTCATTCTAGAGTGCAATCCAGAATATTTGGGAACCTTCTAATGAAACTGATGTAAAACAACAGTGCCTGCATATCGTATGGTGTGTTCATACTGTAGTGAGTAACACACTCAAACAAAATGTTAACTGTAACATTCCTTATGTACTTCTGATAAAGCCTAGTCATCATTGTTTATACGACATCAGCATGACCCACTTCGAATCTGTATGCTGGAACAGGCATCACGCGCATACATAGTAAAACATGGGGTTTTATTGATGCAAATAAAAATCTTATATGGAAAAAACTATTTTCCTTCAAGTGGATCCCTGAAGTGAAAAATGTGCTATTCCCAATGGTGGTAAAATTGAAAAGATCGAAGGTAAGCCTAATACGAAAATTTGGCTTCGAAAAATTGCATAAATTTGAATTTTTTGTTTAGCCTTTCACAGTGAGTCTAATAACTTTTGATGTACTTCCTTAAAAATTATGATACTGCTGAAGCATCATGACACCTTAGCCCTCAGTCTTGCTCTAAAAAATCAGGGTTTTATCTACTTTTGTCTTTGAGCTATAGATAGCTAATGTTTGATCCAAATTTTCTACGACAAATTTTGCATGGCACTTTTAATCCAAATAATACGAAGGCTGGAATTTTCCACCCGATTTTTGTAACGTAGCTGTGTTCAAAGTCGGAAGTTGTGCTTGTTCAAAAATTTCAAACTAATAGATAAATCGGTTGTTGCACAAGCACTTGTCAAAGTTAGCCAGATTTTTGCGCACGGAATTCCTCCAATCGAGTATGGGTCTACAAAAAATGCACCAGCATCTCGAATACTTGACAAATCGAGCTTGCTCAAGCATGGCTCTTATTTGGATAATAATTTTCGGATTTGGATAATTTGGATCTATTTTGATCAGAGGTTCCCAAGGTCAGATTCTTCAGGTAGGGGTAAAATTGATAATTTGCGAGGGTAGTGTTGCTAAATGTCCACTAAACACGTCATTTTGTCTCAAAATTAGGCAGCCAGTGATTGATTTTAAGGACTTTAGGTAGGGGTCAGGGCCGTGCACAAGGGGGCGGGGGGGCGGCCGCCCCCCCCCCATTGAGGCAGTAACTCTAAACCGAAAAGATGCGTTTTGGTGGACTTTAAAAGGTCAAAATCTCAAAATTTTCCGGCGCTTCGCGCCGGTCATGGGTATATTAATAACTATATTCTATCAGGCGCGGCCGTTAGCGTATCTACTTCGACTTACTAATTAATGCTCAACAGTTTCTATCAATCAAGTTACCTCGTTTCATTTTCTAATCGTTTACAGTCAATTATGTCGCCGAAAATAGAGATTTTTCATCAAGTCTCTCAATTTTTTCTCACGATAATTGGAATTTTTTAAACGTTTGCAATCTGAACTTTTGCGTTTATTGAAGGTGGAAATTGAAGACATTACTCTAGAACGCGATTTTAAAACATTTGTTCACGAATTATCTGTTGGAGAGATTTATTTTTCAGCGTTTTAGAATACAAAAACCCGAAAAATTTTCCGGCGCTACGCGCCGGAATGGGAGGCAAATTACGCTTCATCAGTCTGATTTTAATTTATTTCCCAACGTTATGAAGGTTCATTTTCCAGCGTTTTAGAAAGTGAAAATCAAAAAATTTTTCCGGCGCTCCACGCCGGACCAAGAACTAAATGAAATTAGATGATTCTAATCGGAATCAAAGAAATGTTGATAGCAGATAAATTCATGAGAACTCTATCGTTAACTTGCTTTATCCGCTTCGATAGAACACCAATATATTCTTCATGAGCTCATTTTGACTAACATAACCAGAATTTTCTCGATTTTTTTCCTCATTTTTGCAGGTTTCTGACTACAAATACAACAAAATGCTTGGGTATGCTCCTAAAATGCATAAAAAAGCATCCGTAGCCACATTATAAGCGTTTTTAAAAATTTGGAAAATTTTTGGAAAATGAGGAAAAAAATTTTGGGTCCGGTTCTTATGTGGAAAAAATCTTCGAGGAAAAAAAAACAGTGATGCATACAGTATATCCGCGTAGGATCAACATTTTCTGGGGCTGTTCGGTGAAAAAATCTAGTCCGCCCCCCCCCCCATGAAAAAATCCTGCGCACGGCCCTGGTAGGGGTAATACCCCCTCATACCCCTCCCCATGAGGCACTCTGATTTTTACGCTAATGAAATCAAAATTTGATCCTAGTCAAATGTTAGTGCACTCATGTCATTTGTATGTTTCGATGTTTGTCACGTATTTAATTCTTTCAATGTGTGTTGTTTTTCTGTAATGTTCTATTCCATCCCTAATCGTGTTAATTACAAAACATTTTATCAATTGTTTCAACCAGGCTTTTTTCGTTTTGAAAATCTTGAGCCAAATGGCTTCTATGACTATATTTTTCGGAGCCAAAACTTTTAATTGAAGAATATTAAAAAATATTCTTGTAATGCACTGTGGAATGTATATAATTATATGGATATACAATACAATCAGTTGATATGTTCAAAAAGATAACTGTTCAAAATTTTATTTCCATCCAATGCTTTTCACGTACAAGCCTCTTCCTAAATGTACAAAAATCAGTCAAAAAATCTTTGCACAAAGAAAATTTATTTGAACGCAAAAAAACGCATGATATCCCGTAAACTTTTTGAAGAAACTTTCATCAAAGATAGCACTTGTGTTCATGTCCTTCTTGCACAAAAGTTAGGGCATTGAAGAATGCAGCTTCTGTTCTTATTCCTTCTGTTGTCTTTTGTCGTTGTGTCCTGTTTTACTGTTGCCCTTTCCAGCGTATAGCGCCAGAAAAATTTTAGATTCTGACATTCTAAAATGCAGGAAAATCAATTTAAATATAACTTATTCAGAAAGTATAAGGTTCAAATTTTCTGTTCAAAAACAAGTCTTTATCATTATACAATTTAAAAAAATTGTTCACGTTCTAGAAATCACTTATATACATGACAGACATGAATTATAATTCGACTTCATGTTTAAAATTATGGTTACAAGAATTTGGAAATATTGAGATTTCAACCTCTTAAATACGTTAAAATTCATCATGTCAAACCCTCATATTTTTTACTTTTTCGAAATTTTTTTCTCTCAAGAAGTTTGATTTGTAGAAAAACAGTAGATGGACCAATCCAAAGAGTTATAAAATAAAATACGGCACGAAGCGCCGGGAAATTTTCAATGTTTTCAATTTTTAGACTCAGCAAATAATTATAATTCACTAAAATATAAATATATAAATCAAAATTCCATGAGCCAAAAATTTTAGGAGCCATTACCAAATTTTTAGGGACTCAGGCCCCCAAAATGATTAAAAAAGTCTGGTTTCAACCATACATGTAACGGGGCCCTGAGATCTGGAAGTCGGACGAATTTTTTGGGGTGGGGGTCACTGATTCCCAAAATTTTAGGGGAAGGGGTCTCTGGAGGAAAAAAACTTTTTTTTTCGTCGAAAAAGTCCGAAAATGGTTCAAAAAATTGTAATTTTTGTCTAAAAAATTGTAAAAAATGTATTTGTGGCGCGAAGCGCCGAGAAAATTGACTTTTCTGACCATTTTTTGTTCAAAGATTGACACTTTTCATCTAAAAATTGACATTTTCCAGCATTTTCACGACCAAGAGTATAGGGGTCCCTATTACCATACGGCTAGCTATAGAATCGGAAAATCATGGGAAGAGTCGACCAATCGCTAGCCATATGGCCAACGACTTCTGGGAGGGGGTCCCATAGCACTTCCTGCTTACTTTCCAATTTTTCCGACGTCCAAACGCTAGAACTTAGATTTTGTACGCGTTCAATTTCGACTACAATTCCATATTTTCAGAACTTTCACTGCCGTTCTGCAGCATGCAATTTTTTGAATCGTGATAATACTTATTCTATAGGTACATTTATCGCTTAAATTATTAGATTTCTGTCAGTTGGTTCCTTTGTTTCACTTCTGTGAGTGTTAAAATATTATCCATATCCCATGATTAGTTTTCTGAGCTTTCCTAAGATCAGACAACAATTCTTTCGAATTTTTAAACTGTTTTATCGATATGTATATTCCAACTTCAGTTCAGTCTCCTTGTTCTATAATCTTTCATCTCCATTTAGTGTACATTTGGGCGTCTGTATGGACCAAATGGTACTCGGTGGTGCAGCGATGAATATTGGCGGAAGCGGAAATCTTACCGGTTTACTCGATCATCATTTGTCGGCCGGTAGCGGTGATATGACTCAAGTCGATATTAATGATTTATTGCAACAAATAATTAGTATCACCGACCAAAGTTTAGACGAAGCGCAGCAAAGGTAGGTAACTATTGTCGGGAAAACATATATCATACTATTGTTTGATTTATTAAAATTTTATTCACCGATAAACTCATCTTTGATATCGCTTGGCATATTTTCAATTCAAGCACAATATTCGTTCGATCAAAATGTTTTCGGAATTATTTAAGGCAAGATTTGCATCAGGGCGCACAGAAGATAAAGGAGTTGATTCACTGGCGAATAGGTCTGTCACGAGTAACCGAACCGAAAAAAACCGATTTATTTTTCAATAACCGAAACCGATTATTTTTGGTTCGGTTCTATACCATGTTTCATTAGGAGAAAATAGTGCTGGTGTTTTCAACCAGAACAGACGTTTATGAATGTGCAGTTCTATCAGATGCTGACACCAATCATTAATATATGTAGAATTATTACTTCCTCGAACTTTAGCATGGTCATCGTGTAAAATTATAAATTTTCTGACATTTTTCCATGAGTTAATAATAGTTTTGGTCTTTCTATTTACATAATTTACGTACACCAGCTTCATTGTTGATCCTGCAAAAGCGAACACCAAGAAAACAGTGAATAAAAATCAATGTAGTTTTAGTGATGTTCCGGTTGACCTAATGCATAAAAAGCGTCATTCTTGTCAAAACCGGAACCGAGATTTTTGGGACGAGTATTTTCCGGTTTTACTTTAGTTTTATGCGTGTCATTCTCGTCATTTCATGAATTGCTGCTTGTGTTCATACGATCGTTCAATTTTGACTTGACTTTGGATGTTCAGTTGACGTTCTCAAGACTTTGTCTGAGAATAATGTGGTTTTTTTTTCTAAGAATCGTTTTTCAACTAACTACTCAGAAATATTTGTCCGAATAAATGTATCCACACGTTTCGGTTTATAGCAGAGTGACAATGACTATACATTAGCTGGTTTTAGCAAAATTTTTATTGATGAACAGTTTTTTGTACTTTACAAACGAAATGGTCCAGAGTACAAACGAAAATTTTGGCTCCGTTCGTACCAGTACAAACAAAAATTTTAGCGCACAAAAATTTTCGTCACTCAACAGCCGTCAGTATTCAGTATCAATGAACTTGTTAGGACTTGTTTTGTTATGCGTCCGCACCGATAACAACAAACTAGCAACTATTTCATAATAATAAACGCTTTTTGTTGAGTATTTTACTTCATGTTTTTTATTTATTCTATGCATGTTCTGTGCCTCGGGATCAGCGTTTTGTGTGTGCATTCTTCTTATGTGTCTCGTGAAAATGGCCAACATACTCATGTTCCTCATCACGTTTGGCGCATTTTATTACAATGTTTTTTCAGCAAATGTTGGAGTACAAACGGTTTTTGAGAGGTCGTTTGTACCAGTACAAATGGGCCGAGTACAAAAAACACTGTTGGTAATTGGTTACAGTTTTTGTGTGAGATCATTGATGGGTATATGTTCAATCGGAAGGATTTAATAATCAGCTTCATGATCAAACCGGTACAGCGTCAATCAGGCTTTTTGCGTCAAATGAATCCATGGCTTCTCGCAATGACAGAATGACTCTCAACTAATTTGGCTTGGCGTGTGTAAACGACCATTTTAGAGCATTTTCAGCTTCATAAGGGTCGAAATGTCAAGATTTTCCTGTGCCGAAATAAGCTAAAAACTAGCAATTCTGGCAAGTCCACTTATTATTTTCATGATCCGGAAACTTGCTTTCCATTCAACCAACTAATATATATAAATATTTATTTCTAGGGCATGTGTTCTCGATTAAGCTGAAATGTGTGGATTATTTTATTTCAATTTATGTTCAGTAGTATATATACTATCCGACAGGCTTCACATTTCTCCTGCGAATGCAACTATCCAAAAAACAATTATTGTGGTTCCAAATGCTTTTAAAATGACCCATACATACAGGCCCGTAGCCAGGGGGGGCGGGGGGGCACTGCCCCCCCGAAATGGGAAAGAAGACGAAATTTTCCTAAGTACCCTACCTTTGAAAAACCCGACGTTTTCAGCTTGAAAATTAGTTTGGCATTCGATCGTTATGAAAAGTTCATTCATGTGTACCTTGCAGAGAAGCATTCGTTGGCGCAAGATGTTTGAAATGAACGAGGGGTCAAAAATCAAAAAAAAGGTCAAAACTAAACATGTGCCCCCCCCCCCCCCCCCCCGAAAAAAATTCCTGGCTACGGCCATGCATACATATAACATGTAATTTTTTAATGAAAATGTCGCATTTGTCACTTCAGTCAAAGTCTATTGACTAGATATGAGTCAACTAATATTCACCTTCCTATTTCTGATTATAGGCATTTATTTTTTAATCCAATTTTAAAAGAGACGTCTCCGTGTAAGCATACACTAACATAAGGATATGGGCAGAAATTCCCAAGATCTAGGATTTAGTTAGGCGTAAAATCCATATTTTTGCTTTACTTTTTTCCTCACTGTGTCACATCGAGGGGTGGCCGATTTAAGCGTAAGTTTTTAGTTTTCTAGCTACTCCCCTAAAAGAGACACTGTATCAACAAGAGGACTTGATCAGTAGTGATCTCCCCGTATAACACACTGACGACGAAAAAATTCACGGTACAATCATGTCAAACTCGTGGATGTACCCGTATGACCATTACAGCGTCCGATTTTTCGAAACGGTCTTTTTCTTAAAGTGCGATTCGAAAAACCGGGCCCAAAGCTTGCTGATGTATGTGTGTATGCATTGCATTGCATTACAACCCAAGAGTTTCTGATTAAAAATGGAAGTTCTGCCAATTTTCCAACATATAAATGTTATGTTGCAGTTCTCAAAGTTCAAACAAAAGTACACAAGATGGGTTTAGATTGAAAAACTCAGACAAACTACTGCTCTAGTAGACGCGCTGTTTTGCACGAACGAAATGTCTGAGTTATTTATCAATGAAGTATGCAGATAGGGGGTAGGGGGTAAACCCCCTTACTTGAGACCCTGGCCACACCTGGTCCAAAAAAAGTCGACAAACACCCCTCCTGAACTTTTTCCAAGACAGCTTTTTTGATGATTTTTGTGCATATTTTGTATGAAAAACAAGCTTGCGGAACTTTTTTTTTGTTTCTTTGCTCGCCCACCCCCCTACCTCTGGATAAAAACTACAATGACCCTCCCGCCTAGAAAATTCTTTCCGTGCATGTCTGATATAGTCTTGCAGTTCCAGTCAGGTAGGAGGAACTGGAAAATCAAGAGAAAAAACTTTTGAGATAAATTCAAACCCAACTAGATTTTACGTTCTGTGAATTAAAATTTCATTCAATAACAACATAAGTTCATAATTCTAGCATCAAAAACCTTTTTGCGTCAAAGGTTGATCTAGTTACGTGCATTATTTTTGACCAATAACAGCTTAGCATTCAAAAAGATGTTCCTCATCACCTAATGAAATTACTTGAAATTATGGTCATTTTTCATTAAAGATAGGTGAAACATTATGTTTTCAACACTGTAAAATCAAGACCGAAACACGGAAATTAAAAAAAAAGAAACCGGAACATCTCTAGTTATTTCAGTGGTTCACCATAAAATAATACTTCCAATTCTGACCACGTATTTGTGCAGGAACGAAAATAGAACATTAAATGTGAAATTATTTATAGTAGTGTTCATCCTATATAATTGGTCACACAACGGAAATATCGCGCGCTCGTCATTCAACATTGAATTTATTGATTAGGGAATTCTCAACTCATTCAGCTGGTCACCATCAAATTATAGCCAATAAACATGCCTAGAAAATGCGAGCTAAGACGCATTGCCCTACTGATTTGAGTACTCATCAACTTCATCGTCATATTTAAGGATTAAAAACGAATTTGAACCAAAAGGCACCCGGTAATATTTTATGCAGCAATCAGCCTTCAAAACATGATTGATTCACCCGAAACCCGAAACTATCAGATTTCTTCTTCCCTTTAAATTTAACGTTCTAATCATAGTGCTATAGCTCGTGAATGGCCGTATCAGAAAATATGTCTTAGTATCACAACGATCCAGTTGTTTTTCATTCATTTGATCTTCTTCCCTTTCAGGAAGCATCAGCTCAATTGCCATCGCATGAAACCTGCGCTTTTCCAGGTGCTTTGTGAAATAAAAGAAAAAACAGGTACGTGCAAAGTTGACTTTTCCCCATCAACGTAAAAAACCGTTGCAAACGGAAATTTCCCACTTCAATTTTAGTAATCTCATCAAAGTCTTTTGTGGGTTTTTTGATAATTAGACGCATTTCCTCTTCATTCTGAGTCGTAGAAACTTCTACCAAAATAATTGGTCTATTGATTTTTGGCCAACATGATTAACAGGGTTGCCACCGAACCGGGAAAACCGGGAATTTTTTTTAGAACCGGGAAAACCGGGAAATAACCGGGAATTTTGTGGCAAATGAAATATTTTTCGTGCAAAAGTACACAAAAATGAGAAAAAAATTTCGCCGCACCGAAAAGATGCGTTTTGGTGGACTTAAAAGGGTCAAAATCTCAAAATTTTCCGGCGCTTCGCGCCGGTCACGGGTACAATCTTGACTATTTTCTATCAGGCGCGGCCATTAGCATATCTACTTCGACTTACTGATTAATGCTCAACAGTTTCTATCAATCAAGTTAGCTCGTTTCATTTTCTAATCGTTAACAGTCAATTATGTCGCCCAATATTGAGATTTTTCATCAATTTTCTCAATTTTTTCTCTCGATGTTTGGAATTTTTTAAACGTCTGCAACCTGAACTTTTGCGTTTATTGAAGATGGAAATTGAAGACCACTGTTTTTTTTCCACATTTGCACTATAATGTGGAAAAAAAATCTGGAATGTGGAAAAAATTTTTGAGGTCTTTTGAGGCCACAAATGTGGAAGAAAAATTTGAGGTTTTCATATTGAAAAGATGCATTTTGGTACATTTTAGGAGGTCCAAATCTCAAAATTTTCCGGCGCTTCGCGCCGGTTATAACGTTAATAATCATCATTATTCATTAAGTAGCTCAGGCGCGGCTTTTATCATGTCTACCTTCATTTATCACTTAATCTATAATAGTTTTCATCATCTTAAACGTAGTATCTCATCTCATGTTTTAATTGGTAATCTTCAACGTTTTATCATAATATTTAATGAAGATTCGCATTTTTTCCTTTTGAGAAAGATCAATACGTCAAGTCTCTACGCTTTATGATGCGATTATTTCTTTGCTAACGTAAAATCAATTCAAAAGCTTCATGGAAATATCTTTCGGAAATTTATAATCTTCTTACTCATATATTTTCGACCAAGTTCATGAGAGTTTACAAATAAATTACAGATTTTAAAATTTCTCAAGTAAAATTTTAGAAGTTACGACTCTTGAACATAGAATTCTTGAAATAAATGTTCGGAAAATTGATTTTCCAGCATCCCAGAATGCCAATATACCCAAAAAATTTTCCGGCGCTTCGCGCCGGAAAGATTACCATCTTTTTTGGGCTTTCACTTGTCATCATAGGGGACTTGACCATTGATTTCTTGTGTAATTCAAGTCAATTAGGAGTTAGTAGTCGTGTTGCTTGCTTTAGCGTCAATAAATTTGTTTAATTAGTTAACATTTATAGTCATTTTTGTCGTATTTCCAACCGGGAATTTCCATAAAACTAACCGGGAAAACCGGGAAATAACCGGGAATTTCGTTTTGGCATTTCGGTGGCAACCCTGGATTAAAATGTTCAGTTTCCATGTTCAATATATATGTCAAGTTTCTAGTAAAGCTTTCAATTTTTCAAATTATTATTTGGTGAGCTAACATTACAAGCGAGTTCATTTGCATTTAAACTTTGTTGTTTCTAATTTTTCCGCCCATAAGCTGTATGCCTAAGCATCCTAAGAATAATACAGCCGTTTTTTATCTCTTGCTTATCCCATTCTTCTCCCTCTTTCTCTCGTGATACGGTTGTTTTGACAGATTATCAATAATAGCTATTTTCTACAAACAAAAAGATATATGTGCTTCGTTTGGTTTTTTATTTTTTGATTTATTGCTTCTTCCTGAATAAGTGAGATCATTTTTTGTGCTTAAAAGCAAAACTACGCTTTAAAATATGCGCCCGAGAATTATAGTGATCTGGAGCGGACTGCCTTTATATTGAAAAGAAATATTACAAAAAACTGCAAAAAGGAGTAGCATACCTTTTAATGAATTTATGAACTATGAGAAAACATTATAAACATTTATATGTATTTATCTTAGGGCGATAACTGAATCTTGATGGACTGCGTAAATGAAATATTGGTGGTTGAAAAAGTAGCACTGATTTTAAATACCTCTGTTAAAAACTCGTCAGGTTTTGCGGGCCTAGAAACTGTCTTCAAAATAGTGTTAAACTTATTGATAAGTTTTATATATATTATGTAATATTTTGAGGCTTATCCATACGTAACAATCAAGAAGAAGAGCCGACTGACCCTCAACTGATGCGTTTAGACAATATGCTTGTTGCGGAGGGCGTTACCGGACCGGAGAAAGGAGCGCCTCTTGCATCTGCCGACAGCGGCGCCGATCACTCCGATTATAGAGCTAAATTGAATCAAATTCGATCTATTTATCACGCTGAAATGAGAAAATACGAAGATGTAACTGCGTAACTTTTCAACTGTGTTCTATCCCAACCCAAACTTTCGATGATTTCTTTTGATGACAATTTCGAAAACTGACGTATCCCCGAAGGACTAAAAGTTAAAAAATTTGTTCAGAGTAATTAGATTCAAAAATCGGATTTTTTCATGTGTTAATTTTTTTATCAATAAATAATACTTCTTGAACCAGCCCGATAAATTTGGGCAAAAATGGCATTTTTTGACTTTCTTTGATAACTTTTTTAGAATTTTTCGAAATTTTTGGTCATTTCTCGACTATTTTGGGACACTCTCAGATTTTGGTGAAAATGGGCACCTCCGTCCCAAAAATTTGAAATTTACCATCCCCCAACCGACTGGAGGTCCTACAGGTATGTCTAAAACATACATGTAACGGGGCCATGAGGTCTGGGGGTCGGGTGATTTTTCTGGGGCCGGGGTTCACTAATTACCAAAATTTTAAGGGGAGGGATCTCTGAACAAAAAAATAGTAATTTTTGTCAAAAAAACTGTATAATGTATTCTTGACGCTGAGTGCCGAGAAAATTATCATTTTTGACCATTTTTTGTTTACAAATTGTCATTTTTCATCAGACAACCCCATGGGGAGGGGTATGAGTGGGGTTTTACCCTTACCTAAAGTCCTTAAAATTGATCACTGGTTGCCTAATTTTGAGACAAAATGACGCGTTTAGTGGACATTTACCTACACTACCCCCGAAAACTTTCAATTTTACCCCTACCTGAAAAATTTGACCTTGGGGACCTCTATTTTTTATCAAAAAATTGACGTGTTTCAGTATTTTTCCAACCAAAAGTATGGGGTTCCCCGTGACTACCATAGGGCTAGCAATAGGATTGGAAAATCTACGAGGGTTCCGATAGCATTTCCCCCCAATTACATGTATGGTCTAAAACGAAACAATTGAAATATTTAAAATGTCGAATGAACTGATTTTTGAAATTTGTTCTTCTTCCTAACCCTGGGAAGTAACGATAAGATTAGCACTTAAATTTCTGTATGCGTTTGCGCGTTTTTTACAGTCATGCACTGAGTTTACAAACCACGTCGTCAACCTTTTACGCGAACAAAGTCGAACTAGACCTATAACGCAGAAAGAAATCGAAAGGATGGTTTCCATTATACACAAAAAGTTTTCGGCCATACAAATGCAATTGAAACAGACGACATGCGAGGCTGTTATGATTTTACGCTCCAGGTTTTTGGATGCTAGGTGAGTCGGATTCACTGCGCTAGTATTTTTCAAATATTTCTTGAGCTTTTCCGAGAGAAGCAAATTCCAATCAGACTAGATAAAAACATTTCAAACGCGAATCAAACTACTAAAAGTGACTACTTGAAGTACAACGGATTTTCAATGGTAAAATCCAATCATCTGTTATTTTAAACGATTGTTCTTGTGCATGAAGAATTTGAGTGATTATTTGAAAACCGTCGATTCCTGTATTGTTGGTATCTTTCCTTTAGTACGTTTTGTATTATTTAACTTTCACTTTGTTGTTTGCTGTGAACTCGCCGCTCTATATTTTTCAGACGTAAACGACGAAATTTTAGCAAACAAGCGACAGAAGTTCTCAACGAATATTTCTATTCGCACCTGAGCAACCCATACCCCAGCGAAGAAGCAAAAGAAGAATTGGCTCGCAAATGCAATATTACCGTATCGCAAGTTTCCAATTGGTTTGGTAATAAGCGTATCCGTTATAAAAAAAATATCGCTAAAGCTCAGGAAGAAGCCAATTTGTACGCGGCTAAAAAAGCTGAACAGGGTTTACGTGGTGAGTAGCTACATAAATTACGGGTACAATTTTATTTAGAACATTGTGTCAAAAACTTGCCATCTTTAAAATGGTTAGTTATATGATGAATTGCAATATTTTTGTATTGTATGTCTCACGAGAATGGATGTAAATCTTTAAAAAAATTATAATAAGCTTCCAATTAATGCGAAATTTTGTTTGTCGCTTACAGATTTGATTCTTCTATCCTGAAGATTCCGTGTATTTTTCTCTGGTTTTATTCAACTCAAATTCATTCCAAATGTCATATCTTTCAACAAAACTGTCATCTTGAAATTCAAGTTTATAAATTAGGAGTTAAATTTCGGACGTAATAAAAACTTGAAAAATATGCTTTAACAGCTAACTTTGTGAAATTATTCTCGTTGATTTACACGCAGGTTTAATTTCATTTCCATAAAGGTTCAATTTCATTCCTTACATATTTAAACTCCTCAGGGCCGTACGGTATGATGGCCTCTCCAGGAACCATGGTTAGTCCGGGATCGGACGTGTATGCTCCAATGGCTGGTTTGCCGAGTCAGCCACCTGTGAGCTAGTGATTAAATATTTGTTTACATTTTGTATTTAACACATATTTTTTCAGACTTTACATCACATGCCACAACAGGGTCCTTTCAGCGACATGTCCGCTGCAGCGTATCATGCTAATATGGTATGATGTAATTCCATATCAAGTTCTTCAAGTTGATGTTTGATAAAATACTCAATTTATATCGAATAACGAAACCTTAGTCTATTTATAGTAAAAATGTCTAGCTGAAAGGAAATATTATTCCTCACAATGCTAAGTGGAATTCGATTTTCTCAGGAGAGATTTTTTTCGAAATATTTGGCTGTTTCTGAATTTTACATAAGTATGACAAATTTTTTGTAGATCCGTTTAGAAAACTTTCTTGGATCAAAGTTGATTCTTGGCTGATTTTCATGTTGTCACGATGCGCACACGCTGCCATCGTGCGTTTTCCTCTTAACCCGTAGACTCGATGTTTCACTCTCAACTTAGGCTGCTGCACTCGCTCAGGAAATGCAGGGCCGTGCAGTTGGTGGTAGCGCATCGCTACCACCCGGTGCGACGCACGTTCCTTCATTTTTTATTTCCGGAATTTTCATCTAGTCCGTTCTGACTCTTAGATAGGAGCTGTCGCTAGCGACGTTGGTTATGGTGCCAGTACAGATCCTTCCAACCGTCCGGGCGAATGAATGAAAAAAGCGAACAAAATCAAAGAAGCTTTTATGTAAAGATCTTTAAATTTTATTGAGTGGTCATCCGATCGCAGCAACATCGAAGGGAAGTGTTTTTCAGCTATTTTTACTACTTACTCGATCGATCTTCAACTATAATAATGTATATTTAATTTATATTAAGATTTGGCGTCTGATTTTACTTACCTACTAACAACGTTAATGTTTCACGTTTTTTGTAGAAATCTATAGGCCATTTTTTTATTCGACAGAGCTCAGCTCATTGGTTTTCATCATTTGTTGCGTTTAAAATGTTGGATCATCGTCCGTCCGTATATTCGATCGGAATGTTGGAGAATTTACATTTTTCTCTTAAAATCGCCTCGAATTTTATACAATTTTTATATTGTTTGATGCTCATTTCTGAACATGAGAAAATTTCAATTCAAGGTCATGTGGTAAACCAAACAGTTTAGTTTGCGAACGAAACGGTTGACACAGATTATGTCTCTTCGTGAAACTAAATTGTGTCCAACCGTTCAAGTTTTATCGCGGCAGATTTTTTCTTGAAAAACAGTGAAAATCTGACATCCCTCAGTCATTGATCTTAATTTTTTATTTTGACTTATAAAACAGTTTGTTTTTAATTCCGTTCATTCTTGTGAAATCATGCTTCCTTTGAAACTGTTTTGCGTTATTTTCGCGTGTAGTAGTGTTTTTATGGAGTTGTAAGAATAAATGTTCTTCAGAACTCAATAGTCGGTTCAGATTGGGGTAACAACGTCGGAACGGGCACTTCGTAAAGCACGAATTAAATGGAACATTTTTGGAGTTTTCTAAACCATATTGTAGATTCTGATGTCGAATACTCTACGTTTTCGTTTTCTTTAGAAATGTTAAAATACTCTTGTTTGATCATTTCACCATAATTTCAATGAGATATTGAGATGTATAAAGGCTGCTGAAGTTTTTGAACATTTGCATAATTGTAGCCCGACACAGTAGACGCCCGAAAATAACGTATAAACTATTTGGGGCATGCTTACGATATTTGTTTATTTCATCGATTCTTCACCAATATATTTGACTCGCGTATAGAGATGCCAAGTCTGAAAAACTCCTACAAAGATAGCAGTTCGCATTGAGTTCCTGAATATAGCTGCAGTAAAGGAAATTCATATTTTTGTAAGGGTTAAAATTAAAAAACACATTTGTAGGAAGAGGCTGTCATGTAATTAAATAATAATGTTCACTTATCTGATTTGAATTGCCAATGCTTCTCAGCCGTTATTGACGTTGGTAACAAATGACAGGCATATGTTTTTACCTTGATGTATGTGTTGCATTATGCTATCAAATACTTGGCATCATTACCAAAAGATGGACGATTTGCTGAAAATCCAAGAAGGAAAACATCTGAAATTGAATACAGCATATACTTGGTCAAGCAGGTGGCATCAAAGATTATAACAAGATTATCAGAAACAAAATTTTTGAGAATCAGAGATGCAAATGTGAAAAATGTGTACATTAGCAGCATTTTGTTTCTGACTGAGGCAGAAAAGTTTTGCTTGTTGATCAGATGTTGGGCATTAGTTACTCCGTGAAACAGACTTTTGATGAGCTAAGAAGAGTCACTGTCCACACAGCATAGAGAGTATAAATTTTCTGATATCCCACAAAATGGTTGAGTCAAATTCCTAGTTTTCATGGAGATTTTAGGCAGACACAACAAGTCAAAGCATTTTGACAAAAAAATTTTGAAGCCATATTGAAAACTTTTTCGGCACTTTACGATGCAATAGACACCCTTATCTCTCATCATACCTGTACGAAGTCCGACCAGTTTTTGTGGGGATCCCCTAAATTTCCAAAATTTTAAGGGTCCCCCAAAAAGTCAGAAGAAATCCAAAAAAAGCCAAAAAGCTACTTGTTTCAGGATTTTTCTGAGTTGGGGGAATTTCCGACATTTGGGTTGTTTGACCAAGTTGGAGGTCCCCCATACTTGTAAGAGGCCAGATGGGGGGGGGGGGGGGTTTAACCCATAATTTTGGGCATATCTGTAATAAGGGGAGACTACCACCCCCAACTCGATCGAACCCTATACCCAAATGTCGGGACCCCCACCCCCAACTTGGTCAACCCTATACCAATCCCCCCTAACTCAGAAAAATTAGGAAAAAATGATTTTTTGGCCTTTTTGGGAAAATTTTCGACTTTTTTGGAGATTTTTCGACCCCCCTCCCCAGAATTTTGGAAATGTTGGTACCCGCACTTCATAATTTTGGGTTTACTCTCTCCCGAACTGGTCGGACCTTTTACAGGTATGATTTTGGGCTGGGGGTCTCAAAATTTTCCAAATTTGGAAGATCGAAAAAACCAAAACGTCGAAAAATTGCAGAAACTATTCCAAAAAAGGCCCACAAAAATATACTTTTTCCATATTTTTTCCAATTTTTCCGAGTTTGGGGGGTTGGGTATAGGGTTGAACAGGTTGGTGTTGGGGGGTCCGACATTTGGGTATAAGGTTCGAACTATACGTTGGGGGGTCCACCCTAACTCCCTCCCAATTTATGCCCCAATTATAGGTATGTCTTTCATCAATTTCTGATCATCATTATCAGGGTACATTTATCATTTTTTGGAATAAACGTCGATAGTTGCTTCACGTAGACTTTTGGTTGAATAATTGTGCCAAAAATGTCAATTTTTTCTTGGAATCAATCACTAAAAATATAAGTTTCGGTTCTCAATCTAACTGAATGAACAGAGGAAGTAAAGTTAACAATTTCTATTCTTTAGAATAGAAATTGTTAACTTTACTTCATTGCTTTACTTCATAGGTCATTGACAATCTCAAATTCTGTTGCGATAATACAAATGAATTATTCGAATAGAATCCGCTCGCGTCCGAGACGTTCAAAGGAAAGTAGTCAATATTAAACCCATTGAATCGGCGCAAAAATTTTTGCATTTTCAGTCCTTGAAACGTCTAAAAATCAAGGAAATTTAATGTTTGATCAGCCAAAAATTTTGTGCCAATTGGAACACGCGCTCAAAATTTTTTGTGCCATTCCAAATTTTTTTGTGCCAAAAACCATGTTTTGGCACAAAAAAAAACACTGGTTTGTTCAGCTTTCTTTAATTTACTGCTTTTCCGGCCGTTATACAGTAAAGTCAACATCGAGCGCAAATATTAAATGACACGAATGTACTCTATTTCATCTCTCCTCGAAAAAATAGCATTTCAAAAAAAACAGACTATAGATTTTCGTCATGCACAGCGCTTACAGTACACCAGAGCATTCATTTTTCGTAGTTGTTATGCAGATTTACTGTAGCCACTCACCCTGTCATTAAAAGTGGAAAGGCTTCTCTTCTGATCCGTCATTACTAAATACGAGAAACTTTAAAAATTTTGTTGCCAGCTGATAAAACTCGTTACCCTGAAATGCGATTTTTTCAAGATACATCGCAAAAAAATAAGATGCGTTTTTTTCTGGTCGTAACTCGGCATGCTGTTTGAAGTAATTCATCTTAAATCAGTTACAGAATCCCTGTAGAGTATCCCACCTTTAGATTGAAAAGCAAATGGAATGGAAGTTCGAGCGTCTAAATAGGGGCAGTTATGCGCATTTATAAAGTTTGAAAATCATTACACTTTGATGCTGCTCCACGTATTTGTCGAAGAAAGTCATACAGATTCTTTTTATCCCCTTACAAATGTTGGGAAGGTGGTATTACAAGCAATTGCTTTTTATCAAGTGACCTGGACTGAGTTGCACAACTGTTACCTTCGTGAAGGTAGAACCTTCGCCGAAGGTCGTACCTTCAAGCGGAGGTAAAACCTTCCAAGGTACGACCTTCGTTCTGGTTGCACAATCGGAGCGAAGGTCGAACCTTCCAAGGTCCGACCTTCATGGTGAAGGTCAAACCTTCGCTGCATTCTGATCCACAAGTAAAGCTGTTTCTGTTATTTTGCATGGATTAGTGAGTTATACTGTATCTAATTCATTTCTGTCTTGCGGAAGAAAAATAAAACCAGTGCAATTCAGAGAGAGGTTATTGCAAAAATGAGGCGCCAATTACGGTTATAAATGTTTAAGTTATACGGTTATAAATGTATAATTTAAGGTTATGAATGACTGGAAGCACAAGAATTAGGATGTGGAACTGACCAAAAGTTTAAGTTAGAAGTTTTTTAAAATTTTTCGTTTTTTCGTCAGAAACATACCTGTAATTGGGGGGGGACCTACACCCCCAACTTGGTCAACCCTATACCCAACCCCCCAAACTCGGAAAAGTTGGAAAAAATCAGGAAAAAAGTGTTTTTTTGGCCCTTTTTGGGGAAATTTTCGGAATTTTTTCGACTTTTTTGGGGGTTTTTCGACCCCCTCCCCAAAATTTTGGAAATGTTTGGGCCCCCACTCCAAAATGTTGGGTTTACTCTCCCCAACAACTGGTCGGACCTCTTACAGGTATGGTCAGAAAATGGGAAAAGTATGGCGTGGTCAGAAAATGGGAAAAGTATATATAATCACCGAAGGTCGCTATAATAAGTAAAAACTCAATGAAAAATGAAATCAAGGCAGAAAATTAATGATAAACATTAAAAATGATGAGAAACTTGAAAAAAGACTGAGTTTCTGCAATACAAATCGAAAAAACACATAAGAAACCAAACACATGGCACTAATTTAAGGGAAAACGCCAGTGTGACATCAATTTAATATTACAAAAGGAAAAAATCACATAAAATGCAAATTAATGCCAAGAATAAGGTATTTTCGACCTGAATTAACAGTTAAATATTGCTGAAAAGCTGTGACCTTCGCACGAAGGGCAGCTGTAGCTCGAGCCTTCGCGTTACACAGTAAATGAAGGTCGAACCTTCGTTTCAAGTTTTTTCGTGCAACCAGAAGGTTGCAGCGAAGGTCGAACCTACCTGCGAAGGTTGTACCTTCGTCGGAGGTAACAGTTGTGCAACCGGGCCCTGAGCAATGCAAACATTTCAGATCGAATATAGTGGTTTTTACGTTTCACGTAAAGCCGTATTATTGCTTTTATCTCGATGAGCAGATAATGCCTTTAATTCATTCTGTGAAAGTGTATAGGTGACAAAGACAAAAAAAAAGGTGACAAAGACAAAAAAAAACTGACAAAGTTTGGACTTATGCTAAGCTACAATATCAGAAAAATGGGAAATTTTGCTAAAAAATTTGCAGTCTTTTGATTTGATCATTTACTGTGTACGCAATAGGCAACAGCCAGTAGACTTCAATCGTGTAAAATAAAGAGCGTCAAGTATATGTGCCCCACACAAAAAAATGTGGAAACCCCGTCAAATATTTTTCCAGCTACAGCGATAGTAGGAAATGCATTAGGAGCATACATCCACGTGGGGGTTTGGGGTTATTGACCACCAGCGTCCTTCAGCAGATTTGGCCCTCCCCATGCAAGGATCGAGAAGATGAAGAAGGAAAATGAGCAAGAGAGAAGAGAAAGCCGTCATTACAATGAAAATGATGCTGTAGTTCAACAATTTTTCCAAACAAAGCATACTTGATCCAGAAGAAGTAACATTAAAACTTTAAACAGTGCTGTCCAAGCAAATGATTCCACATATTTGACTAAAATGGGTTGAAGAATATACTGCTTAGGTGTTAGAAGACATCTCTTTTCGGTATAAAGAACGAAAAAAATTTCTAGTTCACCCCCCGTCCTGCCTGACCCCAGCAGAATTTCTATGCTGTGCATATATATGAGTAGGAAGTCATCATTTTTCAAGATATTCCCGAACTTTACATCAATGTAGTAAAGCGAAAAATCAGTTTCATGAAGATTTATTGGCACGGCTGTCATTAGCGAAAGAAACTGAATAATTTGTGTCCTTTTGGGTGACTTTTGTGATTTGTATGGATCACCCATCAGAATTTTGCCTTGCTCAAGAGATGCTATAGAGCAACTACCTATAGGCAGTTATTTCTGTGTTGGTCATCGCCCCGCATTATCATCTTGGCTTTTGGATTATAACTGTACTCCGATGCCGTTTCTGGCGGTACAATTTGGATTGAAATGCCAAAGAAAATACGACTTTATTATGAGAAACCTTTTAATAACTACAGTATTAGTAAGGCTGGCCCATATAGGTCGTACGGTTAAGGATACTCCTATCTTTTGTGTACGACCTATAATTTGTCTTTTTTGGTCGATTTATAGGTCGTACAGTAAACATATATGGTCGACTTTTGGCGGATTTACAGGTCGTGCAGTAAACATATACGGTCAATTTCTTCGTCGATTTATAGGTCGTACAGTAAACATATACGGTCGACTTTTGGTCAATTTATAGGTCGTACGGTTAAGCATACATGTTCTTGAGTTACCGTAATAGTAGAATTACGGTAATTTTTCGATTATGGTAATAGTGGAATTAGGGTAATAGGTGTGTTACTGTAGGTGGAAAAGGAAAATCAATGATGAGCGCAAAAAAGGAAAACTAAAATGAACAAAAAATGGAAAAGAAATAAAAAGAGATCGTGTGTAAAAACGGCTTCCCCTCTGGGAAGAGGAAGCCCTTCAAAAATTTGCGCCCTGGACCCCCTTTGTCAAAAGGGCGCCACCTGCAGGCATAAATATGTTCGGAGGTCCCATTTCTGAATGATCGTTCAAGTCAATAAATGTCAGAGCAGTCAAATTGGTCTGTAATGGTCTGTTTAATGAGTAAAATCTCGAGAGAGTCAATACGCAATGAAACATTATCCTTACGGGTGAATGCGTATAAAGTTTGATGTTCTGCCAAAAATGACCAAGAAGGTCTTTTATAAAAAATGACCAGAGCGAGCTGGCCATAAAAAGCATGTAGACAAATAAGGTCTTTTATAGAAAATGACCAGAACGAGCTGGTCGTAAAAAGCCTGTAGAAAATTTGACGAGTTAAAAAATCTTTACATATCAAAAAATTTTTAATTCAATGCAACATTCTAGCTTATTATTATAAAACTTTTGAAACACTATTTTATTTTTGTTTATCGCTAAAATACTGTAGTCTAAATACAAAAATAATGATAACGTAAACAAAAAATGGAAAACAAAAAAGAAAGGAAGCATTTATAAAATTGACTCCCTCCACCCACGGAGGAAGTCGTTCAAAAAAAGCGCCCTCGGGCTCCAAAATAAGAGGTGCGCCATCTGCAGGTTCAGAGAATAGCTAATCCGAAGCCCTGCACACTGAATGATCGTCCAAATTAGAACAGTCTTTTAGATCAGAATGCTCAATTCCACATATAAAAACTCTAAGAGTCTATAAAACTTGAAACATTATTCCTATGGGTTTATACTTATAAGGTCGTAAATGACCAAATTCTTTTATAGAAAAATGACCCAAAAGAGTGGGGCATAAAGCGCATGTAGAAAAGTGAACACTTGAGATGAAAAATATCCTAGATGTAAAAAAGTAATTGATACCACAAAAATATTTGAAGAAAAGAAAAAGAAGAAAAAAGAAAAGAACTAAATCATCAATACATGAACGTTATTCTACGTATCGGAAATTAATACATTATATTGGATGATTTATGTAGGTAGATACGATTTTGTATACAGAGTGTTTCCCAGAGCAAATATGGAAGAGTTAGACAGCTGAAGCCATTTAGATCGTAAAACCAATTAGAAATGCTAGAAAAGGTCAAAGGTTCTATAAAACACGGTAGCAAGAGACGCTTTACCAAAATAATTAAGGTGGTGATTATTGTTATTTTGATAGTTTTCTAGAATAACCTAGAGCCTAAAGCCTTTAAAGAGACGCAATACCGAAACAATTAAGGTGGTGATTATTGTTATTTTGATAGTTTTCTAGAATAACCTAGAGTCGAGAACCTTCAAAGAAAACCCGAAAAGATTCAACCAAAAAGCAGAAAAAACCGGAAAAGGTTTAATGAGGGTAAAGAGGTATAAATAGAAAAAATAGAAGAAGAAGAATCATTCTTATTTTTGTACCTGCGCGACACCTGAGAGTACCAATGGAGGCCCTATTCGTTACGTTTATTTTGGCGTTAAGAGCCGCCTACGAGGCTTATGGTACGATGATTTTACAATTATTTTGATTTAAAAATTAATATGGCTGCTATTTTATAATATTATTAATTTAGAGCCGTTTTTAACGACAGCCGACATTGACGCATGGGTGTCCATCTTTTGGGAGGAGGCGTCGGTGGACTTCAAGAGCTGGTGGAAAAGCCAGCGAGGGGTTGAATATCCAGCTAGATAGAAATTCTTTTAAGGTTTTATGAAGTGTCTACGCCGGATGTTCGAAAACCCTTCACTGGCCGACGGCCACCTAGCCTCGCACCTGTGGAATATCCTCCCCCCAGGTGTGAGGGCTGAATGGGGAAACGCCGACAATCGCTACGTCGAGGAGAGTATAGGACTGGCGCTACCACGTTTCTAGTAAGTTCTGATGATATAGTTAAACCACGTCGTAGATATATAAATTTTATATTTAATGAGAGTAAAATTATTATAAGCTTTTACTACAATATTTCAAGATAAATATGTGTAGGTTAAATTGTGCTAGCTGTGGTATGTTACAGATTTTTAATTCATGTATATTAATGTATGGTATATAGCTGAGTTGTCTAAAACTTACCAAAGAACATTTCTAGAATATTCTAGAAGCTTTCAATTATTTACACAATTTTATACGATAAAAATTTATGATAAAATAAAGACTATTGATAGATCTTGTACCTATTACTTAGCAGTTAAAATGATATATTAGAGTAAAAAATTTTTGTTTAACTAAAATAGTTATTAAATTTTGTAAAAATTTTAGTGGATACGTGTGAAACCTCTAGCGAGGTCTGGGACGGCAGCGGCGGCAGCGGTGGCTGCGTATGTATATAGTATCTATGTAAGTAAAAATTTTTGCAAAATTTTTGAAACTTTATGTTTTTATTTTTAGGTAAAATTTGTATATATATGTATATTTTATTTGGTTTTAAATTTTGTATATATGTATAATTTATTCTATTTTGTTTTAAATTTTGTATATATATATATATGTATGTTTTGTTTCAAATAAATTAAATTGAATTAAAATTAATAAAATTTTTTATTTATTGCGTTTAATAGTAGACGTAATTTCTTTAGAGCTCTACTATGGGTGTGTGTGTGTGCGTGTGTGTGTGTGCGTCAACTTTTGGAATATAAAAAAGGGTTTACTGTAGTCAGATAGTTAGAGATGTACGAGTAAACCATATGTAGAGAATATGCACAAAATTGCATAAAGTATAGTGGTGCTACTATTGAGAATTGTTGCTGTATTATATAGCTTTCTACAGGTCTTAGGGTAAAAACAACATACAAGCAAATTACATAGTACTGTAGAACTAAAGGAGAAAATAAAGGAAAGAAGGAGTAATAAAAGGAAGTTCATTTATAATTAGGAATAAATTAAAAGAATATTTCTAAACAATAGCTAAGGAGATGGGTTGTATAAACAACAACAACTATAAGTGATTTTTATTATTATAAAAAAATGAGATGAAATGTACATATAAATGTAACATATTTAAATACTATAATCCGTAAAGGTTTCACGATTTTTATCAATCATTATGAGAGAGTCAAATTCTGTGTATATAAGTGCTTCAATACCACCATCTGGTATATCCTCGCCAAAATTCATCTGTAAACTGGTGGTTCCTTCATGTACGAGTTCCCAAAAATTACCATCCATACTGCAAAGAGTCAAATCAAAAACAAAAACCGTGTTATGCGTTGTAAAAGAATTTCGAGTAATTTCATTACCCTTGTTATCTGTACCAATTCTTACACCCTCAAATAATTGTATAAAAGTGCCCAAATATTTGTTTTCTTTAAAATTTAACATATACGGTGTTGTAGGTAATGTTGTAGTACCGCTTGTTATTTCAATTTTGTTTAATCCGAAATGCTTAAAATTGAAGGGGCTTTGATAATAATCACCCTAGCAGCCGAACCATCAACGAGTGCCACAACAAGATGCCGAGGTAAAGGACCTGTGAAGAATGAGTTCAGAGGAGCTGAGCGACGACTAGTTGTTATGTATAGACTTGTAACATGACATCGACGAATAGGATATTTTGCAGCTGTATTTTGTAACATGGATTCAATAGCTAGATTGATATTATCCGCAACTTCAACTTTTTTAATAAATAAAGACATGCTTTTAACCTCGATTTTATAAGCTTCATTGTCAGTAGATATAAATTTTTGCAAGCAAAAATCATCTCAATGTCTGTATAAATCAATTTTCAAAGTACATTGATTCAATAGAAAACGTTCTTGCATAAATAGATCTGCATGTATAGGAGCCATTAATTCAAATACTGCACTGTTTTTGAACATCTGAACTCTTTCCAAAGCACCCTTGTTTTTCTTTATATCAAGAACATCGCCATTTTCAAAAGCATAACCAGCAGCTGCAACATGTGTCCCCTTGGCATCACAACCATAGTTCAATTCCGTTTCCAAATAAGATCTGTAAGCGTATCTATCCCCACTAAAATGTTAAAATGTTAAAATTAAAAAAGGTAAACATACATTTAATTATAAAACTTACCTGTCAGATATTAATTTTCCATTTAACTACATCTTGATCTGTTTAAAAAATGTTTTGCCCATCAAATTAATTGGCGCAACAACATTACCACTGATATTGTTGTTGGCATCTGCTGTTAAAGTGCAAGCAGTGCCATTAGCTTTTGTAATTGGAATAGTAAAATATATAAAATTTTTTGATAAGTCCAACATATATGAATCAGGTGAAATAACAAACTCGTAAGGTCCTTCATTAGTACAAGGATTTTGTAACTGAATTTCACACCAAAAACTTCTACGAATAGCAACTTGTGTTGGAGGTATGGTAAATAAATCTAACTCCGTTTTACTACTAGGAGACGACGCAGCATCAATAAATTTACTCATTTTGAATAGATATCCTTAAAACCAACTACTCTACGTGGAGTCTTTTTTAAGAATGAGGAACGTCATTTCAGGTGTTTACGTTTATGTTGTTTTCGATGCTGATGCTGTTGATGCTGACCATCATTTAACTTTTTATTGCTTTTTATATGTATCCTAGAATTTATATGTTTACGCTTCCCTAAACCTTTTCCTTTATGAATGCATTCGCCTGTTTCGTGTAATAAGCTGCCAGCTGCGTTTCGTCCATGCTCAGCAACACTTTCTTTAAAATAAGGACCTTCTACAACATTGCCTGCAATTTTGAAACCTGCAGCAAGTGCATGCTTTCCTGCAGATTTTAACAAAGGCTTAGCTAGACGCCACAAACTCTTAAAAAAAATTACCAACTCCAGCTCCTTGATGTCTATAATAATACGGGTATGCTGCTCGGAAGCCTTCTAAGGTACCACCTAACTGAAATTAATTATCTTGAATGCTGTGTTGATAAATTTTGATCCAGTAATCAACGGTTTCAGGGATAAATACGGTATGCATATTTTGCTTTGAAAATCAAAAGGAACAACTAAATGAATTGATTAATCAAGAGCGTTTGCGAAAATTCAACCTGACGACAAAGTGTCCAAATGCAAATGAATGAATGAATAAATAAAAATTTGATACTATGATTATAGGAATAAAGGAGTACGTCGCTGGAAATGTAATTTAACTATAACATTCCCAAACTGAAAGGGTATAAGCTCATTCATACTGTTTTTTATATTAATCTCGAGTACTGTAATTTCTTTTAATTGAATGGGTATATAGTGGGGTGTTTCATATAATAGACTCACATTATCTTTGTATTTTCCCTGAACATTTACTATATGTAAAAGCGGTGCTAAAGTATTTCCAACAATCTGATTTTCAATAATATTACAGTAAACATAAAAACTCTGTAAATCATTCAAATTTGGTGGTTGAATGCCTAACATGTATAAATGATTAGTTCGAGGCTCGGCAAGAAAAACAGCTTTGGATAGTGGAATATATGTGTTAGAATTTTTTGGGGGTTTCTCTCCAACAGTATATAAGTTAATATTCACAGCTCTATTTAAAAAATCATCAGCAGTTGCATAGGCCGCAGTATTGGTAGCGCTAAATCCCAGAAGCTCCATTAACCGTTTGCTTATATCGATTTTACGTAAGATTGTACTACTTTTTATTTTCAAATTAACTGATCCTCTACCATGTTCATCGTATGAAAACATGATTTCCATGTTAGTTCCGGCAATAGATGCTCCAATTTTCGCATTCAACTATTCAATTAATTCAGATATGGTAAAAAAATGTTTTTCAAAAACTATTACTTTAATTTTTTTGACCTAATTTCCAACACCATCGGTAATTAATGTTATTACATTATCTCCACCATGATTGGTAAATGTAGCCCAACTATAGGGGTATATTATTTCACTTAGCCCTACCTCCCAGCTTCCATCTAGTTTTAAACTGTAAGGTAGATGGGCTGAAAAATCAGAGGGCTTGTTTCCATTTTCGCTATTACTAGGTAATGTGATATAAAATTGATCTTCAAAGGTTGTCATTATTTATAATGTTGTTTGTTGTTGCTGTAGGTACGGTCTTCAATGAATTAGATGACTGTAATACTGTCGGTACGGGGCTAGGTAATAAATATCCTATACAAGTGCACAAAAGACCAACCCACAATTGTGTATTATTATTGTAGAGAGATAAATTCATTATAGCTTTAATGACTACAATGTATATTAGTATGACCTGACTGAAGAAAACCACTTTGTTTCGAGGTAGACATTTTCCAAAAAACTCCCAAACGCTAATGCAAGATGTTTCTGAATGCGTACTATTACTACTATCCATTTCAAAATAAAAAATTTTTTATTTAACAACTAAACACTTAGTTATAAATTTATAAGAAGGCCGAGCTACTAAAGTAACCAATAAAATTATACAAAAATATAAAGGAGCCGGAGCTATTTCAAGTGACGTAAAATTATATATAAATACATAAAGAAGGAGTCAACTTTTTACAAACGTGTACATAATTTATTTCGCAAGTGACCTTTTACAGAAAATTTACAATGAAAAAACTTACAAATCAATTTATCATTATAAACAAAATTTGTGTTACTGAAACTTTTAAACATTTTATACATAGGAACATGTCGCACTTTATAATACAAAAAATATAAAGTATATATACCACAAACCCTACTATTAAAATTTTGTAAATGTTTCTTATTTGTATATCTTATTAAAGCATTTTTGTTAATATAGTTTATAAAAGCAGGAATAACTGGTAGTAAACAATAAGAATCAAAATAATATACAGAGTTAGCATTATCAAAATACATAGCTATCCAATGACTTCCTTTTTGAAAAGATGTATTGGTGTTTGCAATTAAAGCCGTAGGTCTTTTAACTATCTTCGGTAGAGTATCACAAGCAAAAACCCCTAAAAAAGTTTCTGATAATAGCGCATCTTGTTGAACATAATATGTCAATTCAAAGTTGTTCATCATAATCGTTGTCCTCGTCGTTTTGTATATCCTTTTCTAAAATCCAGCTGTTGAATTTTTCAGGATAACCCCAGCACTTCACAAGTACTCTATCCTGACCATCTGGTAAACGTTTAGTTTTCAAAACCTTTTCAATTTTGTATTCTTTGATATTAGGATTAAAATCAATTTTCTGTAGTTCTTTTTCAAAAAAACGTCCTTCTATATCTTTGCCTTCCAAATCTTGAATTGTATAAAGTATATGATTTCTTGTCTTCACAATATGCTTTACTTTGAAAACTTCTTCACTCCATTGAGGTAAATAATTTTTGTCAAATACACCTATATGTTTACTAATTCGCACTTAATCTCCTATATCAATCTTAGACTTTCTAGTGTATAATCTTTCAGGGTAGAGTCTTTGCCATATAATTTTTTCGTTAGAATAATCTACATTAATGGGTTTTTCCTTAATCGATCTATGAACAGAGTGATTGTAGTTGGAAACAACTGAGGGTAAAATATCAATCCATTTATAAGTAGTAAACTCTGTAAAATATTTAAATAATTTAGTTTTTAAAGTTCTATTAAACCGTTCCACTATTGAACATTTAATGTCTTCGTTTTGAGAAGTAAAAAAATGTATATCATTAGTTTTCAATAATTTCTGGAAATCTTTGTTGACAAATTCTTTTCCTTTATCGCTGCGCACTCTCCAAGGGATTCGACCTCTTTTTAAAATATTTTGAAAAGCATCACAAACATTCTTTGAATGTTTTGATTTTAATGGTTCAACCCATGCGTATTTACTTAATACATCTATACATGTAAGCATAAATTTGTATCCATCGTTAAAATCTGCTAAAGAAGACATATCTGCCAAATCAATTTCCCATTGCTGA
The DNA here is from genome assembly GCA_963922205.1 of Romanomermis culicivorax. Classification (NCBI taxonomy): domain Eukaryota; kingdom Metazoa; phylum Nematoda; class Enoplea; order Mermithida; family Mermithidae; genus Romanomermis; species Romanomermis culicivorax. Next base: position 267,872 of record CAWUHX010000218.1, on the reverse strand, counting down.
TCCATAGCTGTAACATAAATCCAAATACATGAAAATTTTTTGTTGACTTGTTTATGTAAAGTATAACTATCTTGTTTTGAAAGCCAATCTTTAACATTTTTACGTGTAATTGTTTTACAGTGTTTTCTAGCTTCAGCATATAATTTTACAATACTAGAAAAAGCTGTAGGATTTCCGTGTAAATTTTTGTATAGTTTCGAAAGTAAGGTGTTCATCGCTCTAGTACAAAGGAGTATACCGTCTAAGTGCTCTAACTTTGCGTCGTATCTTCTTTTCTGTTGAGTTTCCTTATTAAAGAATGAATCGTCTTTGATATCTTCCTCGGCGCCACTTGAAAAAAAATCAACACCTTTCACAAGTGGTTTATTCAACCATTTGACACTATTAACTGTCTGATCATCTGATTCTTCGCGAGGTGTATGGTAGGAGAGTTTCCGAGGTAAAGTGAATAACATTTTACGTAATGGGTTATGTGATCCTTCAATTAATTTTCCATCAATTAATACTTCACCTTGCTTATTAACATTTATACTAGGGTTACGTAGCACATGTTCCAATGATAAGGATGCTGAGCGTTTAAACTGTTTAGGAATACCACTGAGTAACTTTTCATCGTTCAGCCAATTTTTTTCTTTTTGTTTCAAATCGTCACTATCATTCTCATCTTCTTCATTATCAATGACTTTTTGTTTTAAAATCACTGTAGAAAGTTGAGCCTTTTCATGTTCAAAAGTTGAATATTGTGAAAATAGTTGTGAGTACATTTTGTATTGTTCTTCAGGTGTTAACGTATTATCTTTCAAAATGGGCTCTAGCTCGTTACGATACATGTCAACTCATCGTCGAAGAAGCCTGAGAGTTATTCAACTTATTCAGAACCTCCTGAGGTATAAGAGCAAATTTACTAGCAAATTTCATTCTATAATAATTTCTCTGTAACAAAACTTCCTAATGTAGATAATAAAACGGGTAGTACTAGAGGTAAAAATGCTCCACCACTTTGAACAATTCTTACACGTTTATTATGTAAATCTTTTTTCTTGTTTTTTTCGTGTCTTGTAGCTAAACCTCTGAGCAATAATTTATGTTTCGCCAATTTCTTTTTTAAGTTTGAATTAATAGGAATATTACCGTTCAAAATGTTCAAACAAATTTCACATATACAACAGATCAAATCGGGGGAAGAATGTTGAAGAAAAGCATGTCTTTGAACAGGATTTGAATTTTTCAACACATTGAGCTTGTGAATATATTTCTTTAATCTAGAAGCCATACAAAACAGACCGTACAGAACAGAAAAATTTTACAATAATGACCAAATGATGAGTAAACATTGAAATATTTATTGTATTACATTAAGATAGTGATGAAGCTTCATTTTGTATGACGATATTCAACTCTTCACGTCTAGAAAAAGCACACAAGTTATTCATATTCATAAAAAATAGTTTATGAGCTGTATCTAGTTTTAAAAAAAGATCTTCTACAAAAATAGCGCGAGTTTCAACCATATCCAACTCCGTCAGTAATAATCTAGCAAAACACCAAAATTGTGTAACTTTTTTATGTCCCATGGGTAAACCAACTTCACACCGTAAATGGTTGCACGCCTTAGCTATGTCTTTGTAAGAAATCTTGGCTTCGGGTGAGAAACAAGTCCAAAACAAATCAGCTATTTCACATTTCTGCTTGTTGTTTAGTATTTTACCTTAAATAAAAATACTATAGTTTAATAAATAGTTAAAGAAGAAGAGATATGAAATTTTTACCTTTTACTTTATTTTGCACCATTCTGACAAAAACTTCAAATGCAGCTGACATCGTAATTGTCACAAAACAAACGAATTATAGAAAAACGACCAACCTCTTCAAAATTCTCGAGTAGACTGATGAAGGGTATAATATTTTTTTTCTGATTATGTAATAAAGCTATCCTATCAATATGTCATAATCTACTTCCATTGATGTACAAGTTTTGAAATTTGCTGCTTCGACTACAACAAGAAAATGCGACAGGGTTGAAAATATATATTTTGAAACATGCTCGTAATTGCATAAATTGTCCATCATTCTGAGGACAATGTAAAATTTTTTCTACATAACGTAGTAAGGGTGTTATATGTAATTTATAATTTTCCCGTAATAATAATTTCTGATCTGTAACATTTTTTGTGTTTGATATCGTAAAATCTGTAACATTTACAGGTTCTTCATTTTCATAAAATTGAAAAGGGTATTGTACCCATACAATAAAAACAGCTATGAAAAGAATCATGGTGGGAGTATTAAAAAAAATGTATTTACTATGTATCATATCGCTAAAATAATAGGATCTGACTGACTTGTATAAAGTTTTTTTGTAAAAATGATGATTAATCATTTAGGTGTATACAAAATCATTTGATCATTTTTGGGAAATATATTAGATCTAAGTCAATATTTTTCAGGACATGTCTGTGTAAGATCTATTAATAAATAACCGTATGGTTTACTAGTAGCATCCTCATACGCCTCTATGAAATAATTTGAAGTAGTTGGAAAAATCTGTCGAGCCAGTGTGTGGACTTGTAATCTATCGCTTGGGTTTTTTAAAAGAATTCAATATTGAGCGTTTATCCTACTCGTACGCATTCCATCAAAAAAGGCATTCTGAACTATATGTATAATTGATATATTCCAATGATGCGATCCTTTAGTAAAAAGTTGAGTTAAACTTTGATCATTCTTCATCTCTTGCATCATATCATCCATAATTAATAATTTAGGTGTATCTTTACTTTTCTGAAGTTCATTCAAATCAGGCGAACTTTGAATAAATTCTACATAATAACATTTCTGAACTAATTCATCGTAAGCTTCTTGCCATTCCGAATAACACCAATAAATTTTCACAGGAGCAGGGTGAAGCATTTCTTTAGCAAAAATTACAAGTTTTTTAACAAATTGTGTTTTTCCTGATTTTGTTGGAGCAGAAACTATACAGTTAAATGGATGTTTCCATATATAAAACTTTTCATCATCATCATTTGACATCTCTTTTTTGACAACAACAAAAACCAACCACTTTTTACTTGAACAATTTTTAAAATGATTTTTATTATTATTTTAAAACAAAATGTTATATATATATAATTATCAAAACTACAATATAAAACAGTGCACATGTAAAATATAAAGATAGATGATTATATAAAATAGAATAACATTACTGTATGCAAAAATATATGCGCAATATATGTATGAAATTATATAACAAGCAAATAGGTAAGCAACTACATAAGCAAGCAAACTATAGCTAATTAAAACATACAAACTGTAATGAATGTAAGCAAAACTTTTACAATTTACTGTTAATAAACTCGCGTAGTGTTTTGATAACAACAGCATCATCAAAATCATAATGATAACCTTCATCAACAAAACAAGCTACAGTATCCTTAAGAATTTTACGACCAGTACTTGTAAGTGGTATACATCTAAATATATCAATCATCTGTTTAAAAGCGCCAAGACAATAATAACCTTGAACTTCACCTATAACATATTCAAAACAGTCAATGATAAGTCCCATTTTTTCATATAAACGATTAACTGTTGGTGTAATTTTAATATTATATATGGAATTACGAGCTGGACAATGATGATCCTCAACAATTCCTACCTCTTTCGCACAATAACAATCAAAAATACACCCATTAAAGATGTCTTGTATAACTAACTCAGCACATATAATTATAAATAATTTTTCACCTTTTACTACTTGCTCATCAAAAAACCATGGAATATCTAAACCCGGAACACGTAACTCACAAATACGCTTGGTTTCGGCTTCCAACGAATTGGTATCCGATGTTGAATCGTAGTCAGGATCATTGAAACAGTTGATGAAGAGATCGTTAACAAACTTCGTTTGAACGCTAGCTACCTTTTGATCTTCACTAGCACAGCTCTGTTCTCTGGCGAATTTTGTAACATGAACCCCTTCTTCTTTAATAATTTTCTTAGTAGCAGCGACTTCTTCTTCTTTAACAATTTTTGTGGTAGAATCATCTTTTCCAGCTGTGTCGTCCTCATTTTCGTTTGTTTTGCGTTTTATCGCTAATTGGTATTTTACTGCTAAAGCATTGTACTCGTTTGAAATAGCTGGCGCTATGTCATGTATCATATTGGTCCAATGCCAAAATTGCTAAAGGATAAAACATTATATATTTTAAAAGAAAGAAAGAAAGAAAGAAAATAATTCAAGTTTCAAATTGTTAAAAAAGAAAGAAAGAAAGAAAGAAAGAAAGGAAGAAAGAAAGAATTCATATATCAGCTCACTTCTTTAGATAAACACCATGTCCTTCCATTAAACAAATTGTTAAATCGTACTGTAACCCCGTCGCTCTCGACCAGCATTTTATAACCAAGGTTGATGCCACATTGACCTCCATGTGAAAATGTCTTTTCAATAATATTGACTTTGCGGCCTAGTATACCCTATTGTGGTAAAATGAGCTTGAATCCGCGACCGTTCACCTCTTTTGTTTTAGGGTCCACGTTACGAAAATAAATTGACACGTACCTACCTTTAACCACTACAAATAATGCCATGTTTTCGTCTAATGTGAACTGGTGTTCCATTTTCGAAAATTCTTGAAGAAATATACCAAAGAGAGAGAGAGAAAAGAAACGAGTAGTTTTTGTAGCAACAAAACAGATAAATGTATAAAGTGTTCAAAATTTTAGAGTAAAAGGAGGCTATAACTATAATAAAATAACTAGGATATATAGCTTATAGATGTAAGAGGAGGAGTTATAAGCATAATAAATATTCAAGACATATATCCTACAGTATTCTACTATTCTGAGGAGTATATGAGAGGAGGAGCTATGTTCTACAAAAATAAAATAAAATGTGTTTATGTGGTACGGTAACCTTTGAGATCAAAGCTAGAAAAATATATGTGTTTTATGTGTTATAGTAATTATCAAGGTCAGAGCTATAGAAGCAATAAAGCCACGTGCGCATGAGTTATAAGGGTCTTTAAAGCTTTTCCACATAAAAAGAAAAGATGGTGCAACAGGGTTATAAGCAGCTATTACAGTTATTTTATAGCTTCAAGAATCAAAACAAAAATACTAGGGTTGTACAGTAAAACAGGTTTTCAACTGGTTTTAACTGGTTATATGCTAATAAAATAAGCTAAAGAAATGATATGGGCATGTGTTCATGAGTTATAGAGGTCTTTAAAGCTTTCCCATCATAAAAAAGAAAAGTACTACAATAAGCTCGTAAACAATAATTAAATCTCTACCATAAAATTAATAGTTTTTGCTAATTTATAAAAATTTTCTATTATTACTGTATAAGTTTTGACGAGTAGGTTGTTTTCTATTTTTCTAATTTATACTTTTTATATTTTCTAGTTTGGATAATTTTTATAATGAAACCTATTTACGAGGATATTACTTTCGATGAAGACGACATGCCTATGGAAATTTTAGAAGATATTACTTCTGATGAAGACGATGAAACAATCATGAATGAGTCTTCAGAGAATATTACCTCTGAGAAAGAAGAAGAAACACTTGATAATAATAATAATATTTTGGAAGAAGAAGAAGAAGAAGAAGGAACTGTTTTAGATTATGATGATGATGAAGATGATCAATACAAAAGTTATATGCCTTACAGTTCTGATGAGGAAGAAATTTATGAAGCAGCTCAAATTGGTGGTTGTGGTGGTGTTGGGGGTAGTGGAGGTGTAACGAATGCATCTTTTGTTGCGGATGATTTTTTCGAACTAGGTCAACCCAGTACCGTAAATATTAGGCGTTTTGATACCGAAGGTCGCGAGTACTCTGTGAACTTTCATAATACAGAACATATGGATGATTTAAATGCTCAAATAGTGCCAACATTTCAACGTATAGTAGAGCGAATTTCTGAGAATGTCGCTGATAATGCATTTATAGGGTTTTCCTTTGACCATCCAGATTTGACGAAAGGTCGTGTTTTGATACCTTTTAGACCAAAACATGCTTTAACTGGAGATTTGATTTTAAACACTCTCAATGCTGTTCTTCAATCAAATGAGCAAATACAAATTGATAGTCGTCAATCTACAATTCGTACGATTGTTGTAACACCACCTGAGGGTAGTGGTAAGCTAATTAAAATTACTTATGTAACATTTTATTTTTATTTATTTATTTTAATTTAAGGTATTCACAATGCTCATCAATATTTAAAACATAATGATTTTCTGAAAGATAAATGCTGTATTATTCAAATCAACAACACTGATGATTTATGTTTTGCTAGAGCTCTAGTTGTTGCTAGAGCTTACATTCATAAAAAAGATAGGAATACTGAGCACAAATGGGAAAGTATTCAAAAGTCTGACCAGTCACATCTGCTGCAAACAAAGGTTGCTAAACAACTGATGACCTTGGCAGGATTAGTTAATCATCAAGGAGCTTGCGGTTTTCATCAGTGGGAACAACTGCAAGCTGTTTTATTACCCAATTATCAAATCAAAGTTTTTAGCAAAGAACGCTTTAAAGATTTTATATTTAGAGGTTAGAGTTTTTTATTTTTCTGTTATTGTGTACGTATTTAGAGTTTTAAGGACCTGAAGCAACGCATGTTTTGAATATTTACCACCATGATAACCATTACTCCGTCATTACAAAGATGTCTGGATTTTTTGACCGCAGCTACTTTTGTCCTCATTGCGATCTGGCCTACAATAACAAAATGGAACACAGATGCAGAAATGTTTGTCCTCTGTGTTACAATACACCCCCATGTAATCAATTTAATGCTCGAAAATGCAAAGATTGTCTGCAATATTTTAAAAACAATGAGTGTTTTGCTCGACAAGTTTGTTTTTACTCAAAGAGGTCAATCAAAACGTCAAAAAACGGGGGTATCTATTTGTGACCGTTTTAAAGTGTGCGAACAATGTGATATACTGATTCGACGAGCACATTCTAAACCTCATAATTGCGGTTATTTCAAATTCAAAACATGCAATAAAAGCGTACCTAAAAAAGGTATTAGATACGGTATAATTATTTTATTTTATTTTATATGAAAATTTTTAATTTTAGGACATTTATGTTTTATGGAATCTGTTGGTAGCGAACAAATTGAAGAGGAAGAAGATATATTTGAAGCAAATGTTGATGAGGATGAGTGTCTAGATGATAATGAAACAGGAATTACTGATAAGTGTCCTGGTAATCAAAAATTTCTTTTTTATGATTTTGAGACTACGCAGGAAAAAATTCTACGACAAACCGAATTAAGGGATGTGTTCGAACATGAACCAAATTTATGTGTTGTCCATACTGTATGCGATCAGTGTCGTCAAAACGAGGGAAATTTTTGCTGCGATACATGCGGTCAACACGAGCATATTTTCAAAGGCTCTACATGTCTAAATGATTTCTGCGAATACCTTTTTGCAAAAGGTATGAAAAACATTACAGCAATAGCGCATAATTCTCGAGGATTCGATGGACAATTTATAATGCAGTTTTTGTATCGTAATGGACATCGTAAACTACATATCATTAATAAGGGTGAATTAGTAAATTGTTTATAGTTTTTCATTTTCATTTTCATCTATTTATTTATTTTAGGTTTAGAGTTGATGTGTATCAAAGTAGGGTCCATAAAAATTATTGATTCTCTGAACTTTCTTCCGATGCCTTTGGCGGCTTTACCAAAAACATTTGGAATAAGTGAAATATGTAAAGGATATTTCCCTCATTTCTTTCATAGAAAAGAAAATTACGGATATATTGGCTCATATCCATCACCCGACATGTACGGTTACAATGCTATGAAACCTGCGGCTCGTGCCACATTTCTGGAGTGGTATAATGAAAAGCTCAAAGCAGTAAGTTTGCAAAAGTATAAAGTTTTGCATTTAAATGGGTCATTGTTTAGGGGTGTCAATTTAATTTTGATAATGAGTTACTTGACTACTGTCGTAGCGATGTGCAAGTTTTACGACAATGTTGTATGAAATTTTGCGATATTTTTATGGAAGAAACGAATGTCGATCCTTTTGAAAATTCAATAACTATTGCTAGTGCTTGCAACTTAGTTTTCCGACGTTTTTTTTGAAGCCAAATACTATTGGTGTAATACCGTACAAAGGTTACGGTAAAGAAGAAAGACAGTCTGTTATAGCCTTAAAATGGATGAAATGGGTATCCTATAAAAATGAAAAACTGTATATTCGGCATAAAGTTAAGGGTGGTGAAGTTCAAATTGGAAAATACAGGGTTGATGGTTTATCAGGTATATTTGTTTAAATTTTTGAAATTTTAATATCTATATGTTTGTTCATTAAGGCACCACAATTGATGAATTTTACGGTTGTTTTGGCATGGTTGCCCTAAATGTATGAAAAATAGATATCAATTAACAGCCGATAATATTACAAAAGCAGTCGATGCATATGAAGGCACTTTTAATCGGGCTATGGAACTTCAATCACTCGGTTATAGTGTAGTCGAAATGTGGGAATGCGAACTCTTACAACAACTTCACTCAGATCACGAAATGAAAACATTTTTTGATACAGTCAAAATACCTGAACCTATAAATCCTCCAGAAGGTAAAATCTTGAATTGTTCTTTTTTATTTTGTCAAAAGTTTTCTTGTTTTAGCTTTCTTTGGCGGTCGCACTAATGCTGTAAAACTGTATCATAAAGTTAAGTACAATGAAGATGGTACACATGCACAAAAGATCAATTATGTAGATGTATGCAGTTTATACCCATTTGTCAACAAATATGGGAAATACCCTACAGGCCATCCAAAAATCTTTACTGAAGATTTTAAAGAGGTCAGCTCAACGTCCCAGCCTTATGAGGGGTTAATCAAGTGTACGGTTTTACCACCTCCCAAACTCTTACATCCTGTTTTACCATATGGACATGGTGGTAAATTATTGTTTCCTTTATGCAAAACTTGCAGGCATGATTCACAAAAGACTACATGTGAGCATAACGACCAAGACAGAGCATTAGATGGTACATGGGTTACGATAGAATTATATAAAGCCTTAGAGAAGGGATATAAGGTATATTATTACTGTAATGGTTCTTTTTTCTATGTATATTATTTTTGTTTCAGATCCTCAAGATTTTTGAGGTTTGGCATTATGATAATATTGAGCAATATCATCCAGCCAAAAACCCCACTGGTGGTTTATTTACTCAATATGTCAATACCTTTATGAAAATTAAACTAGTAAGTTTTATATTATGTAAATAAGACAGAATTTGATTGTAATTTTTATACGAGAGTGAAGGCTACCCTGCTAAAGCTCAGACAGATGAGCGAAAATGTGAATACAAAATGGAGGTCTACAATTGTGAGAATATTTCATTGGATTCTTCGAAAATTTTAAAAAATCCTGGAAAGAGGGCTTTGGCGAAATTAATGCTAAATTCTTTCTGGGGAAAAGTAACTTTGCATAGTTTTTTGTATTTTATTTAATTATTTTTATGTTTTTTTAGTTTGGTCAATGAAACAATATGGATAAGACTGTTATCCACAATGCACCCAAAGAATATTTTGAACTTGTGATTAATGTGGCCAACATTATTAAGAATGTTAGACTAATCGATGAACAATTGGTGTGAACAACATATTGTAAACATGATTATTTTGCGGAAGTCATGGGAAATACTAACGCTGTTATTGCAGCTTATACAACGGCTCAAGCTCGACTAAAGTTATATTCTTACATTGAGCGATTAAAAAGTCGAGTATTGTATTTTGACAGGGATAGTATTATTTACCTGTCAGCAGTTGACAAACAACAATATCAGGTACCCACTGGTTGGTGTCTTGGTGAAATGACTGACGAGTTACGTGAATATGGTTCTGGATCTTACATTACCGAATTTGTCAGTGGAGGTCCTCAAAATTATGCCTACAGGTTGTACAGTCCATCTACAGACCAATACTGTCACGTAATCAAAGTCCGTGGTATCACTTTGTCATCAGATACTATGAAAAAAGTTAATTTTTATTTGCTTCATCGAATGGTTTTTGCTTTTGTAAAAAACAATGGAGAAGAAGAAGTAGATGTACATAGTCTCCGTATAGAGCGTCAGCAAGATCCTAAAGTTGTTACTCGTAAAACTTAGAAAAAATTTCATATCGTATATGATAAACGTATTTTGAAACGTAATTTTTGTACATTTCCTTATGGTTGGATTAAATGATTTTTACAATAAAGTAGAATGTTGCATCAAATTAAAAATTTTTTCTTTTTGATATGTAAAGATTTTTCAACTCTCCAAATCTTCTACACACTTTTTAGGATCAACTTGTTCTGGTTAGTTTTTATAAAAGACCTTCTTGATCATTTTTGGCAGTCAATCAAACTTTATACCCATGCACCCGTAAGGATAATGTTTCATCATGTATTGACTCTCTCGAGATTTTACTCATTAAACAGACCATTACTGACCAATTTGACCGTTTGAGATTGACTTTAACGATCGTTCAGGAATGGGGCCTCCGAGCATATTTACGCCTGCATGTGGCGCCCTTTTGTCAAAGAGGGTCCAGGGGCGCAAATTTTTGAAAGGCTTTTTCTGCTCACAGGGGAAGCCATTTTTAGACAGGATCGCTTTTTATTTCTGTTTCATTTTTTTGTTCATTTCAGTTTTCCTTTTTTCATCTACAGTAACACATCTATTACTCTAATTCCTCTATTACCATAATAGAAAAATTACCGTAATTCTACTATTACGATAACTCCCGAATCTGTATGCTTAACCGTACATCAACTCTCCAAATTTTCTACACGCTTTTTACGACCGGCTCGTTCTGGTCATTTTCTATAAAAGACCTTATTTGTCTACATGCTTTTTATGGCCAGCTTGCTCTGGTCATTTTTTATAAAAGACCTTCCTGGTCATTTTTGGCAGAACATCAAACTTTATACGCATGCACCCATAAGGATAATGTTTCAACGCGTATTGACTCTCTGGAGATTTTACTCATTAAACAGACCATTACTGACCAATTTGACCACTCTGACATTTATTGACTTGAACGATCGTTCAGAAATGGGACCTCCGAACATATTTACGCCTGCAGGTGGCGCCCTTTTGACAAAGGGGGTCCAGGGCGCAAATTTTTGAAGGGCTTCCTCTTCCCAGAGGGGAAGCCATTTTTACACACGATCTCTTTTTATTTCTTTTCCATTTTTTGTTCATTTTAGTTTTCCTTTTTTGCGTTCATCATTGATTTTCCTTTTCCACCTACAGTAACACACCTATTACCCTAATTCCACTATTACCATAATCGAAAAATTACCGTAATTCTACTATTACGGTAACTCAAGAACATGTATGCTTAACCGTACGACCTATAAATTGACCAAAAGTCGACCGTATATGTTTACTGTACGACCTATAAATCGACGAAGAAATTGACTGTATATGTTTACTGCACGACCTGTAAATCCGCTAAAAGTCGACCATATATGTTTACTGTACGACCTATAAATCGACCAAAAATGACAAATTATAGGTCATACACAAAAGATAGGAGTATCCTTAACCGTACGACCTATACGGGCCGGCCTTACTACTTACAGTTTTAATTTCTGAATACCATAGGGTACCATTTTTTTGTCGTTTTCTGATATAGTATGCCAGCTTGGTAAGAGTACATACTGCAATCTTTTTTGTTGCTTCGCAGGATTGACGTGTTAGTATGCCCTTTCCTGAAGAAGTCAACTTCAGTGATCCATTCAAAGCCAACATTTAACACAGGGCCGGTGAGTTTTGGTGTAAACTGTTGCTGTCTCATCTGACTACTAATAGACAAATATTCACAAAGCTATAGTATTCGCATAATAGGTATATAGTGGAAGAAAATTAGCCAAGAATTACAAAAAATCATAAAATTCTGATTTTTAATTTATTGTAGCATATCGATTCAACACTTTCATGCATGAAAAATGTCAGATCCGTTCGCAGCATAGAAAACTATCTGGTAAGTCGATTTTTGAGGTACAGTTTTGTTTTCACCTGTTACAACTCACCATCACAGAACCTAAATTTTCTCAGACATTGTGTCTCGAATCATCGATGAATAATAAGCTTGTCACTTGTCAACGATATATTCCATCGAGTTTCTCTCGACTGTCCTCCAGACCATGTTCAAAAAGACATCAATGGAAGTCCACAAAATTTAGTGGTTCCACAAAAGTGTCACTTAAATCCTTTGAAGTTATGCAAGAAAACATAACTATTCATTTCAATATTGCAAACACAGTGACAGATAATTTGGCAGTCGTAGAAGTTATTAAAAATCAGAGAATCATCTTTCTATCGTTGACGAAAATAATTTTCAAGGAGTGAAACACGAGGAAAAAATTTTCTCAAATACTGTCCATACTGTGCGCCATTTTCAATAGAACATTCGCTGCATCATTATTTCAAAACGATTAGACTACGAGCCCATTCCTGATTTTTGTTATATTGAATCCAAAAAAACCTGGTGCCGCAGTTGTGATCTGTTTACTGCAGTGTTTCATATGACCCAGAGACTTGGGCGAATGGAAAGCTCGTCTGGCAGATGACTGAGGTTGATCGGATTTGATATGCTAATGACAATTTTATAGAGTGCAACTGAAAAATTTTACTGCTCGTACCAGGCACATTCCATAATAATCTAAGTGGGAAAAAAGTTCAATTTCTATAATGAGAACAGTCAAATGAAAGAAAATAATAAACTTCTCCGCATTTCCGCATTTATACTTTTTCCAACAAATTTTCCGTCCCATAGACTTTGTATGAATGATTTTCCATCGTCTGGAACATGCTCACGTTGTTATGGATACCATTTTCCAGCTTTTTTGCTAACTAAGATTGTACATTGTCCGGAATCCGCTACACTGCCGTCTCATTTCACGCGTGGCGCTGCAACGCCGTTCCATCTATGAGCGTATTAATTTCTTTTTTTGCTCTTCTGTCAGTATTCTTCTGATTATTGCTTATCCCGTTGTCTCACCATGATGATAATGATTATCTGTAGCTGTCATTGAAAAATAGATAAAGTTGAGCACCAAGATTAAAAATAATATCGGTGTCTCTAAACCAGTTGTTTGACGGCATTTTTCTCCCGCTGCTTCAGTTGATTCGGAAACAAGAAAACGCGAAAATATGGGTGTCGGAGCCAGCTCGCATGTCAAAGAGATCCGCATCGATCAAAATGATGGAAAATGGTAGGTCGTACCAAAGTTGCATAAAATCTTTTATGAATAAATTCATGAATTATCACATACCGGTTTTTGAAAGAGTCTCTCATGTTTGCTTGTCTGAAAAGATAACTTCTATCAAAGCCAATTAATTTCGGCATAAATAGAGAGAAAAATAGGTTCGATAAGCATTTTGTGTTCTCTTGGTATAAAAGACATTAAGAGCCCTTCATTAACTCCACCAACATTTTTTTCGAAGAGTAGCACTTCCAGTTTCTCTGTCTGTCATATCATTCGCAAAAGTTCTAAAAGATTTTTGAAAACTGTTTCAAACACTTGTCCTTTCGCATCTACGTAGTGAAAATGTATGATGGATCTGAACAAGAACGTTAAGCTATTAGATTTATCTGGGAGACTCTAGAAACACTCGTGAATTCATCACGAGTACTGCTGACTGCTCGTCCAAGCACTCCTGAATAACCTTCATCTGAAAGAGTCAGTCTATAATTTTATATTCCATTGTATGAATAAAATATTTTATTCTCTCAATAAAATAGCTACCTCTTGTCGACACTGATTTCATTATCTGAATCCGCTGACACACGCAGCTGACTAACCTAGTCGCAGAGCCAGACAATTATTTTAGATGAGTAATTTTAAGAACCTGCAAGGTTTTCTTAGAAGGTTTACCATGGCTAAGTTTCATAAAAATACTCGTACTATACTTGATTCATTTTGGAATGATCGATGCATAAAGGTCGCACCTAAAACTTAATTTAAAATTATGGAAGGCTCGTTATCTCTATCCTGTAAATTTATTCTTCATGATACGGACTCCTTGATCTCTTCCCAACCATTTCAAGATTATCGAAACAGATTCCCTGATCTCTAGTAAAGGCTGCGTTTGCCGAAACTCCGAAAGCTGCATCAATCATTTCAAAATGAATGGAGTATAGTCGATTCGGTTCACACAAAGTCTTTACCATAGATCTATTTCCAAAAAAAATGTTTAAGGTTAATTGAATATACCGACGAATTTGCAATCCTATGGGATGTACTGCGTGGAAAGTCGAAAAATATAAAATAATACTTGAGTTCCACTACTGTTATATTTGCAATTACTTCAAGAAAAATGGACTATAGAAGAACATGCTGAAGTTATTACTCAGTTAAAAAGAAAATTATTCATTATCTGCACTATACTCCATTCATTTTGAAATGATCGGTGCAGCGATTCTATGAAAGTAAGTTCAATACAAAAAAAATCTAGTAAGCTTATTAGCGTAATCGAAAAAAAATTTTCGGCCACGAGCGACAAACACAACAGGTGAAAATTTCCTTCAATAACATGTTTAAGTGGTCGAAATTCCACGAATAGCACTCAGTTATTGAAACAGTTCAGTCCAAATAGGTGTGGATGAACTTGATGCATTTTCAATAACCTTGGCTTTTCCCATTCTCATGGAGAAATTCAGCGTTTTTCTACAGCATAAAATTTTCCACCTAGTGAAAATTGCGTAGCAAATAGAACCTACTTTTTTGGCTTTTGCTCCATCACTTTAAATTGATTGGGCTATAGTAAATAGACTAATATTATGAAGCCTTTCCTAGGTAGTCAATTTAGCGAAAATTGATTCGTGCATATAGAATCAAAAGTACAATAGATGCAAGAAAGCAAAAGTCACAGAAATTTAGCAATGCTCTGTGGAAGAGTCAAGGCTTTAAAGCTACGAATCGCGACATTTTTGTAAATCAAAGCTGTCATTGCATTCTATTTACAAAGCTATCACGATGCTGAAATGTTCCTCAAAATTTCCCTATCATTTGATTCAAAATACTTTTTTCGAACTGAGCTGGGCGATTTTTTTCGATAATGAATGTTTTGGCTATTTAGGAGTTCGCCATTAGCAAAAGATGATGATAACAGCCGAAAACGAAGCATAACATTTGCAAAACGATTTTCGAGTGCAGTAAGTGTTTTATCAGAATTCGTAGGAATATTAATGCCAACATGAGGCTTAGTCTCTGTTATGTGGTATAAACTTTTTGTTGATGCAAAATGCGGTTGGATACGTAGAAACAATTGATTAGCAGTTTCAAAATTTTTCGTCACTTGGCAACAATTCCTAATCCAGAGAATGAGGAATCCCGCACAGCTATCAATTTTATTGGGGCAAATTAGCTTTCATTTTACGTCTTGCTTCAGTCATCACAAGAAGTTCGGGCTAACCTACGACCTGAGAAGTGTTTCATTTTAGTTTTAAGTTTTACTCTGCAGATTGATCGAAGAGGATTATGAAACTTCTGACCTCTGAAACTTTTCGCGCGTCATTGTGGAAGATTCCAAAAATTTAGAGGCATGGCAGACAAGTGCTGCTTCAAAAAACGTCAAATGTTATCGTTATATACCCGGTATTAGTATAGCATGTCTCCACATGTCGCTTCGTGAACACCGATCGTTTCCAACGAATGGGCTGTGTACTGAAACAAAGTCCACTGGCCTGGTTTCAGCTATGTTCACCAAACCGTGAACCATAGTGAGAACTTCGTCGACCCAATACCTGGCGCCAATACGCAGCGCATTGAATGCCATTGGGGCCATATCAAAACAAAGTTAGTTCGATCGATGCACGACACGTCGTCAAACCTTTCGCCGGGACACCTTGCTGAGTACTGACCGAAGAATATGCACACTGATACGCCATTTAATGTTATGTGTGCGGAAATAGCTCGTCAGTTTCCCTTAGTCTGATAAAAATGTGACTAAACTGTGCAAGAATAAATTTTGATTGAACTTTGAAATTATTTTTACCGGAAAAGCATGTAAAGACTTGCTCCTATAAAATTTCTGATATCATATTCGTAATCAGCGACATCGATTTACCCAAGAAACTATTCTAATGTAAACTCAAAATTTTTTTCAATCGACTTTTGACCTATGTGGAGACATGCTATACTAAAACTTATACCCATCAATTTGAGATGATAATTGCAACGAAAGCCAAAAAAGTACGTTAAATTTAAATTTTCACTTAGGTGAAAACTGCATACTGTAGAAAGAATTTCTTCATGGGAATGGCAAAGTACAAAATCATTGAAGAACATCATGCTTATCCACTGTTGATTTGGATAAAACTGCATCGATACCTGAGTGCTAGTCAAGAAATTGTGACCACTTAACCACGTTATTGAAGGACATTTTTAGCTGTTCTGTTTGCCACTCACTGACGAAAACATTCTTTCATTGATTATATTCAATAATAAATTTACTTGTTTTTTGTGTAACTTACTCTCATGGGATCGCTGCGTTGCGTTGATCATTTCCAAAATGAATGGAGTATAGAACGATTTCATTTTTTGACTACAGAATTCCCGAAACGTTCGCAGCCCTCTAGTAATAGTGATTAACAAAAATTTCAAATTTTCACTGGAAATCACGACTAAATCCGTTTGATTTTCATTCCTTCTAGACTTTTTCATACCGTCGCAGTTGGATACTGCCGATAAAAGTTTCTGTTAATAATTCAAAATATACATAAAAAACGGTGCTTTACTGTACGATATGCTGATATATCTAATGCTTGCTGTTGCTGATGAAATTTCAACACAAAAAATATTGTAACTAATCTGCCCAAGTAAAAAACTTCGACCCGCGTTTTTTGACAATTTTTTGCCGTTTTTTGGAACACTATAAGGGTACCAAGCTGATTTTATGTCTGCTTATATTGAGGAAAATTAAGACACGATTTCTGAGAGGTTCTACTTTCCCTATAATAAGTTGAAAATTAATCATACCTCAAAATCAGATATTTTGGGTAGTTTCGTGCGCTGAGTTCCATGGTACCATTTGTTTTGCTTGTCAACCGAAATTCGCACCGCTACAGTATGCCAAAGTTTGAAAGTTGATGATTTTTTGGCATTTTTCAGTGGTCTTGCTAGCTAAGCGATATTTCAAGATCAGATTGATCTTATTTGGTGAATGAATATTCATTTTACAAAGGACAGAATAAACTCTCTTCTGATGTAATATTTACAGCAAATAATTGCATATTACACTTTTTCATAAAGTTTGAAGTATCAAAAATGAGCCATCAAAATTGAAAAAATTTTGTTCATGGTCACTCCCAAGCACCTTCCAATCGGAAGCCGCAGAATTTTATTCCTTATATTGTAGCTCATCCATTTTTACTGAATTGGTTAAATTTTCATCAAAATTTTGTACCGTTTTGGGAGCTGCACTGCTCAGAAAAAAGCATACTTATGAAAATTTCATAGAAATCATTGTATTTGACAGGTGGCCCTTGTCTACCCCTGGTGATATATTTATTACCTATACTGTAGAATTATCAAATAACCAACAGACTATAGTTTGATGTATTAATTGTTTCACAAGCAAACATTTTACATTCTGCAAGAAAGTTTGAACAGTCAAAAATTAGAAGCAAAAATAAAAAAAACTTCTGCTTAGAGGCACTCCCGAGCACCTTCGCATACGATGCTGCAGAATTTTATCTTTTTATTTTTTTGTTCGTGCATTCTTACAGTAGCTGCGAAAGTAATATCTCGTCATCATGCGCCGTTTTGACAGCTGTAGATATTTGCATACACTGCACTGTCATTCACTGGATAAATGTCCTATCAATGGAGTTCTGGGAACACAGGATGCCTCCTAACCCAATATATTATGAGAAAAAAAATGTGACTTGAAGTCCTGGCAAATTATCATTGATCTAGGTTTGATGGTTTCTAAACGAAGTGCTTCAAATGAAAAATCGAAAAGTTCGAAAATTTTCATTAAATTTCAGAAATTGAGCGATTGTTTCAAATCCATTCACAGAAAAACGGCAAGATTTATTCGGATAGTCTTTGCTCTGTTGGAAGGGCACTGCAATCTACTATCTTTTGCTCTATTTTCGTTTGGCCAACATCACGTGGTGTGAAACGGGATGCCTTCAACTATAGAGCACCTTCGCATAGGTTATAACATTGGTCATAGTCAGACAGCCGACATTTATTTTGTAACATTAAACTCTCAGCTTCAATTTTTTTCCGGTCAAATTACTGAAAAGAGAAATTTTTAATGCATCTCTTCTGAGGCATCCTGTTGCGCAACCATTGTAAATTGATCGATGAAATTTTTCGAGTCATTCGACTCACATCTTTTATTTTTACTCGTCTAATCTGAACGTTTTCAATTTTTCCTGCATCTCGTTGATGACATATTTAGTGGAGTTAATCAGCATTTTTGTATCAGCTTTCGGAATGTGCAGACACCTACAGCTCCCAAAACGGTACATTAATTTGATTGAAATTTTAACACAATATGTCAGACATTAGTGGCAACAGAAATCAAGAAAAAAATTCTGCGGTATCCTATGGGAAGGTGCCCAAAAGAGGCCCCAGAAGACTTTTTCGGTTTATTTTGACATCGGTTTTGACACTTTAAATTGGAATAAAAAGTGTAAAGTAAGAGATTAGAAAGTGTTCTTCATTCAACATTTGGCTTCAGAGTCACGTCTTTTCTGAGCTGTGATATTTCGAAACACGTGTACAGACTGAAAAATGCCAAAAAATATATAAATTCCAAACTTTGGAGTACTGTAGCTATGTGAATTTTGATTTTTGCGCAGAATGAATGCTGTCACGATACTCAGCATGTAAAACTATCTCCTTTTCGGATATTATTAATACTCTCAAACGTCGCTGCAAATAATGACAAGTGGATAAATCGAGAAATCCTCGTATGAGAAATTTTATAGTCAAATTGTTTGCTTATATGTCTTTTCAGGACACGGAAAGCTCTAATCAGCGTAGAAATAAGAATCTTAATTCGATGCTCGAAACAACGGAACGTAGGGCGTTAGATGCCGAACAAAGGGTTAAGCAGTTGGAGAGAGAAGTTAGTGACGAAAAGGACGAGAAAAATAGAAAATTTTCCGAAAAAGACTTGAGACAATTTAAAATTTTCTTCTCTGGCGGGAACTAAATAGCTCGTCTCCACTGTCTGAAATTTGACACTCAAGATTTCCGCTAAAAGAAAGACCTTTCGCCCGGTGGACATTATAAATGACTAACCAATTAGCTGGAGGAAACACGGAAATATTTTCAGTTGTGGGGGATCGAAAACACTGATTCTCTACGGTCAACAAATGCTTTGAAAAACCCTTGATTTTGGGGCATCCAGTTGATCGATCCATTTACTCCTAAAATTAGCCGAGACTGCCCAATGTTCACAAGTTGAATTGTTCAATCATTTCGATAAGATTACCGTAATCAAAAATTTTTAAGGGATCAGCTGGTTTTCTGTTCCATTCTGACGTATGCTTAATCCAGCAAAAACAAAAGAAGCATGACTCGCTTTTGAATCTCATAATTACAAGCTCAGACTAACTCGATAGACCATGTCGAGACCACGTGACAATGTCAATTTCACAATTTTGTATTTCATGTCCTGACCATCTTTGATGAAAACTGTCGCGCACAATGAAATCCAAAATTTATGACAAAGTTTTTCCATAAATTATATTTCAACGGTTTTGATTGCCATGTTTCCAGATTATGCGCTGTCGTCCACAAGATAATTCTTTTTGGTCGGAATAAAATCAGAATTTCTCGGCCACTGCATGTCAAATTTGACATCGATCCCGTGTATACCATTTGCAAGTCACGATCACAACTCAAACTTCTATAGGTGGCGTCTCTTGAAATTAAAAAGATGGAGTTGTCGCAGGAAGTACAGTGGCTCAAGAGGCAGCTTACCGAACACGTGCATCAAACGAACGTTACAGAGGTAAACTAGAAGCAACATTTGCCAAATTCAAGGATTTTTCAATACCTTCGTGCGTTAAAAACTTCTCGGAGGATTGGTATTCTTGATTGATCATAACAGTTTTATCTTCTTGAAATTCTAACACTTTTGGCTGAATGTCGTACATTTCACATTTTCACCACTATTGTACGGGTCCGATAAAAAACGAATCGCTTATAGTGATGGACCGATGCATCGGCCGATTGTTGCGTTTTTCTGCCATCGGCCATCAGCCGATGTTTTGCCAAAAAATCGGCCGATGGCCCATTGTTTGGCAACTTTTTGTTACACTAAATGAAGGTGCGGATGCTTAAAAAACAGATTGTTCACATTTATTCTTTACAGTACTTTGGTAGAAAAATTATTTTTTTTGTGAAAATGGTTGTTTTAATGTCTGGAATGACTGCCCTGTGTTGTCATTGATGAACTAAATAACAAGAATTTGACAAGCTATGAATGGGATATTTTAGCCACGGCAAGAATATATTTTAATAAATGTAAAATGTATCCACACCTTAGATAATTATGTTTTGGCAGCTTGTCACTTTGCTGAAAATTTTTGCAGAAACTGTAAAAATCTATGAATCTAAAAACGCCTGTATTTTGAAAGAAATAGCTGAAGGAAAGTAAGCTAGAGTTTGTGCCTAAATTTTTCAGAAAGACACAAATTAAAGGGTTGTATCATTAAGAATTTTATGCCACTCAATTCACAATAGCAACTTTCCTGATTTGGGTTCATTAAAGGACAAATTGTTGGAAAAAATAAATCAATATTTTTGTGGAAATTGAGCCCACTTTAAACCCATTGAAGACAATAAACTTTATGCTTTGGCGTCCTTACTAGGTACTCGATTTAAAAAGAATGTTGGATTGAAATTTGAAATTTAACAAATATTGATCATACAAACCAAAATTCAATAATGTAGGGTTTCCGTGATCCTCAAGCAGCAGACAAAGCTGTCCTGGCTTTGGTCCGGATGGTTGTGATCAAAAACAACAAAATCAATGCTTTTCTGAAAAAATGGTTCAAAAATTGAATAAATCTTCAAACTGATCATCCAAACTTTCTCAGTACCACAATTAATAATAATGTAAATAATTCAGGCATTTACACAAAACTGACAAATTTCAGGCGCTATTCAGCCATTGCAAGTTCATCTGAAGATGAGCTGGAGCCCAAAAAATGTGCAATGTCAACATATAAACAAGCAAAAGCCATCGTTTTGGAATATATTGCTGAATCAAAACTATATTTTGATTCTTCACCACTAGAATATTGGAAGAAAAATGCTGCAACAAAACCAGAATTAGCTAATAAGAGTGAAAATTGTGTGCAGTTAAAAAATGAGTTTCATTATAAAAAAAATTTCTTTAGCTTGCCATAAAATTTTTATCAGCTCCAATTGGGTCAGTAGCTAGTGAATGATCATTTGATTGGAGAATCCAATGGAGGAACCTCGAGACTGTGATTGTAATTCAAAATAATTTACTTCACCAGTTATGGATTCCTTCAGTTGAGATTTTCAAACGGGAATTATGCCATATCTTTTTCTTGGTATCAACTCATTTGCAACGCTCGTTTGTCTCAGTTAACTCATCTGTTAATGTGACTCAGACTGAAAAATTACCATGTTAAAGGCTTGAATTTCAAAGAATGATGTTCCGCAGCCTCCAACACTTTCAACTTTCAAAAATCAAAAGGCAATAAGAATACAATGACATAACGCTAGAAAATAGAATGATGAAAGTATCAACTCTTTTCCAGTTCGAATAAAAAAGTTATAATGAAAAGTCTTTGCTTTTCGCGAAGTTATTATGAATGAGCGATTATTTTTTCGGGTACCCTGTACAAAAATAATTGAATTTTGGTTTTTGTCTCTCTGGATTCATGTCTTGCTAAAAAATTCATCTGCGCGCGTGACAATGCTAATAACATGTTAAAACCAAAAACCTGATACGTTATGCTTGCTTTAATTTATATTGAATCTCCGAAATTGGTTGGATAGATACCACGTAAAATCAGATCGGGAGTGTTGAATTTCCGAGGAGAAATTTGTCAAATAAATTCCTTCAGCGGATTAAACTTTCAGAGTATGATACGATTAATGAATGCATCTGAGACATGCCAAGTAAAAAATTAATCATTGAATGATCGCTGCTTTATGCCTTTCTCATTTTGATTACTTTTTTTTAATCATTGTAACTATAATGATTGACATTAAGAGGCAATAATTTTTAATTTATTTTAACGTCTAAGTTTTTCTTCCGGGGTCACATTTTCAGCCCATTAAATTCAACGAGAGTTTGTCATTGGATAGTACAATGAAAGGTCGACATAAGTTACCCGATGAACTAGGATTAGACGCCACTTCTCTTTTGCTGATGCAAGAAAAGCAGCACGAAGAAGAAATGTTGAAAATGGTAATCAATCGATTTTTTATATCCGGAAAATCAAAATTTGGTTGGATCTGAGAATAGTGCACAAATAGAAATCTCAAACTTTTGGCTTTTTAGATGATCAAAGTTCCTGCATAAAAACTGAATGTCGGTTGCAGTTTGAGCTTAATCATCCATACAAAGCTCAAACTTGTAGGAATGAGTTTTAGTCAAGATGAACTCGGGTCGTTCTACCTATTGATCTACAACATTTTTAGAAAATGAAATTGACCAAAGAAATACAAGAAGCAAAATTATTGGCTCACACAGAAAAGATCCAAATGGACAAAGAAAATAAAGCTTTGCAAGATCGATTGCGAGAAATCCAATTACTATACGAGAGTAAGCCTAATGTAGATCTTCACGGGTTATCTGCAAAATACATACGCACTGAGGATAGCAGGTGTGAACAATTCCACCTGGGGTTCCAAATACTACCCTACCGCAGTGAACATATCAAGCTGTAATTGTTCAACTTTTTGAGATTCGCATAGCAAAATACGTTTTGGACTATCCTCTAAGAAATTTTGACCCTGAATCTTCCTGTAAAAATTTCTCTCTGCATCTCATTGTAGAAAAAGTAAAATGTTTATATTTTTCGAGAAAAGCTGCCCTAGAATTCCTAGTTGTGTGATACCGATTAAACTTTCTACTTGTTCCATTCAGGCAAACAAAATCAATATGCAACTAAGGCCACAGAAAATGATGAAATTCCATTCGCAAAAGATCATCCAGCGAAAACTCGAAGCCATTCCAAAGTGAATATTTGTAACAAGACTTTCAAACGGGTCGTTTTTGTACCACATTCACTTGCTTAATTTTTCATGAAGGTTGTCATATTCAAGAGATGAGACACGTTCATATATCTACAACTGCTGTCAAAAGTTACAGTAACTTAACATGCTTGCGTTATAAGCTGAAGTTGAAAGGTGCTTGCCATTTTATTTATTTTCACAATTGATTTAGTTGCTGGACGACGATTTGGCTGCCTTACACGCTTCGATGAATAGCCAAAATTTTGCCGATTTGATTGGAGGTAGCGATCAACAAGAAAAACAAAACGATCAAGAAAAGAGCGGCATTAGTCAGCCAACGACGATCAGACTGGCGTTTAGCGCCACGAAACGAGGAAGTTTGGCGGCCATGTCGCCGACTAGGCGCCGACATAGTTTTGAACCGAAACAACGTTATTCGATCGGAGTCGATCATCTTAATTCGAATAATCAAGATTTAGGTATGCGGTAAAATATTTCAAGAACGGTCATATGAAAATTCAAAAAAATTATAGGTTTTGATAAAAAAGATTTGATGCTTCCTATTGCTTCCTATCGTGTTCAAAAAATACTTGAAATGTGTTGTCTGCCTATCTCAAAACGCTTGAAACCAGAAAGCGAGAACTCAACTGACCGTAACAATTTTTGGGTAAAACTACTGTAGAGAAACCGTTAGACTCCACATATTTGTGTCATTTTTTAATTATGTGCAAACATTTTAAAAAACGGAAATAGGGCCATAAATTTAATGGCTGAAATATAGCTTTTCGTGAATGGTTGAATGGATATTTGAGAAAACTCACATGTTTTCAGTTTCCCATGACGAATTGGAAAAGAAATTTAGAAATATATTGTACATAGTACCAAATTTCATTATCCACAAGCATTTAAAAAGGGGATTGTAGTTTCTCGGAGTAGTAGTCTCACTGAAATGACTGTCCAAACACTGAAGAGTGGGCGGCTCAAGAACGGTCTTTATTTTTTTAGTTAGTTGGCTTCTTTCAGCCTTTTGGCCTTAGGGACTGTTCATTCAAGTCATTTGTTTTTACTCTTAAAATCGGGGAATGCATTCATTTTCAATTTATCTAAACGTTCTTTTTCATGCAGATCACGATGAAAACAAGTTGATTGGGGGCGTTTCATCAAGCTGCAAGAGGAAAGATCCCCTTATCGAAAACCCGATGATGTCCAAAGTGACCAGTCGAATTATTTCTTCCCGCGGTCGTGGCACAACGAAACTTTTTCGATCTTTTGTTCGCAGTGGTTCCATTGATCATATTGAAAATATTCTGCCAGGTGAATACGAAGTTTAATTTCGTTGGAACTTATGGTGCCCTCCTTCAAATACG
The DNA here is from genome assembly GCA_963922205.1 of Romanomermis culicivorax. NCBI lineage: Eukaryota > Metazoa > Nematoda > Enoplea > Mermithida > Mermithidae > Romanomermis > Romanomermis culicivorax. Next base: position 243,274 of record CAWUHX010000218.1, on the reverse strand, counting down.
ACGAACAGTTACAGTCTATTAATCTTGAAATGGAAGATGCAGCAAAGATGCAACAAAAGTATCATAGCAATGATTTTCCGATTTTTAATATGTCTGTCTTTGCATTTTTTTTTGATATTTCAAAATAAGTGAACTACAATTTTTACTTAACTCTTTGATTTCACATTATTTGGTGTGTGGAATTCTACAGTAAACTCTTCTTACCGAACTTGCTCTCTATTCACAAATTTTCTTCGCTTCAACTTTTGGTTTATTCTTCCAATCCTATTTTCTCAATCCTCCTTCTGATATCTTCGTTTTTCCAGAAAGTTTGTTGCACAACATCGGTCATTCATTGATGGTCGAAAATGTCCGAAATCCCGACTCATTGCTTACTTCTAAAATGATGACAGAAAATTCAACATTTTTGACCGCAGTGGGCGACAAGAATACGATGAAGCCGAATATACGGGAAGCTTAAATGAGGAATTCAACTACTGTGAATGATGACCGGCTGATAAGTTTTTTGTTGAACAGATAGCTTCAATTTACCTTAGAAGTATAGTTTCAGTATAGTAAATAATGTTCAATGGTTACTATTCTTGGCGTTATCTCCATACATCGGCAGTAAGGTAAATCCGGGTGAAGTCAACCAAATTATAACCCAACTTTAATTATTCATAAATTCGTCAAACATGAAGATGCATCATAAATCATGTTTTTGAATAGATCTCAATGGAATCTATAGGTTTATACCAAATTTGTTTCTTTCCGGAAGAAAAAATTTTCTGCTCACCTAGCAAAGTCACTATTTGTGTGTGGTCAAATATCTATCCGGGTGAAGTCAAACGCCTTCAGAAAGAGGTCTAACGCTTCAACCCCACGCCGATGTGTATCGGAAAAATTATAATTGTTCAGCTTTTCTCACAATGAATCATATCCGCTCCACATTCTAACTCATTCCGCATTCTAAGGGTGCTTTTTATTCCTCACGTGTAATAGTACTTACGAAATGCCTCTCAGTGCCAAATAAAATTTTGTACTGAAACATTCTGACAAGCTAAAAACTGATTTTTCCGACGTGCATGCCCAAAATTGTGATTGTAAAAAATCCATCAATTCTGTCTCGAATTTGGATTTGTACGACATTGTTTTGTTTGCATCACAATTTTAAAAGATACAAAAGCCGTCGCTTCATTGTTTAATGCAGATATATCTGATCACAGGTTCGAATTACGCTAAACTTCAACGAACCTACACCTACAAACAATAGGGTTATGTAATATCACACGAAAAGAGTTTATTTCGCAAAAATTGATCTTCTTGACGTCTCACCAGCATAAAACTGAATACATAATGACTTCAAAGCAGTATCCATCAGCTTAATTTCTAGTATCGATTGCTGAGCAGTACAAAAATAGTATCTTTTGTAGCCAATTCTAGGACTACTGAAGTTTCTTCGGACTGATGGTTTAAAGTGAATAACGAAGTCAATGAACAATGGGGAATTAGAAGACAAGAGGTATTTGATAATGAAGTCAAAGTATGGATGACTCAGGAAGCAAAAGATCACATAATTTTGAATAATAACACTTTTAATGTTCAATAAAAGAAAGTGCTAAATCTCAAATTACAAAAAATCATAAGGTTTACGAATGGTCGTTAGGGTGTCTATAGGACTTTCATAACTTTTGAACGGATAAAGCTTTTATAACGTGAATGGCTGCATTAGAATGCCCTGTTTGCGTTTGTTACAAGGGTCAAATTTTATGCTTCTAGAATTTATAGTTACTGTACAAACAGAAATTTAGTAAAAGAGGTCATTTTTCAAAAAGTAAAAGTTGTCCTATTGTGAAAAAAGTTTTGTAAAGCTGTTTACCCGGAATAATGCTTTAAAAATTACCCAGACTTGTAAGTTACACTTAATTTAAAGTCAGTAACTTCTCGTTTCTATATGGAAAAAATTTCGCCAAAATCAAGAGCTTTTGTTCTGAAATTGGAAAAAGGCAAAATTAGAGCAAAATCAATTCCGTCATTGACCGGATCAAAAAAAAATTAAAATTATTGGTAAAACAGAAAGTAGGACACAGTAAACCGACTCCCTTTAAGCAGCTGCTATATGTTTCTTATGATTGGATTGGATCTTTTCTGTTGTAAAACATGTTGATTTTGTCAATTTTTAAAAATTTATTTGCAAAAAAATTGACGCTTAGTATTTTTGATTCTAGTCAGCCAATATTCGAGCAATCTGGCTGAAACTTTGCAGTTTTTATACCAGATGTTTTATGTATCGACGACACGAAACCGCATTAAAAAGCTTCACTCATTTGAAAGCTATGAAAGTCAGTACCGGTCGCCTTTTTTTTGGCTCACCTTCTATAATGAACGAAGAACTTGCTTTCTTTGACACAATTTTTGACAGACTTTATGAATGAAACTACAGCATAATACAAAAATGAGCATTAAACAAACGCCATCAATTGTATGAGTGGTCGTCGGGGTGCCTGAGCATGGACTGCTTCTTCGCACAGCTTTACTTCATGAACGGAACGGGAATAGAGCTTTTCACTCAAGAATTAACACTATACGGTACACAAACATTCAATGTAGTCATTAATTTGATCATCATCAACTTTTTGAGTAATAGGGTGGCTGCCTATTGGGCACAATGCCAATCCCCGCGGTGGCCGCAACAGCAGTAGGTTTAGTATGATATGTTTCCCACATTTTTCTAGAAATCTCTTTACGTTAAAATATTTTTTGAGTATGTTGGATCTGTCTGTTATGACCAAGATAGTCCGTTGTGTCCCCATACCCTGAATGTACCGTTACCCCGAACATCCCGTTGGTCCGAACGTCCCCTTACTCCGAACGATGCTTTAGAATAAATCTAAAAGTACTTTTTTATTAGATCGCAATCCCCAATATCCTCTTTCGCTGAAAATCCCTTCACCCTGAATGATCCTAATCATCTACGCAAGAGTTTGTAAGCGTCTTAATCTTATGAGGTTTTCCGATTATTATGCAGATTTGCTAGTTCAATGCAATGTAATTAATGACTGAAAATTTATGAAACAGAATTCACGAAAATTGCTTATGTTGAGACAACCTATTCCCATTGCTCGGGTCATCAGTAAGAGGTAGGCTCGGTCCAGAGCTTGAACCGCGATCTTGCGGCTACCTTCCGTACGCTTTAACCAATTGATCCAACCGAGCAACGGGAAAAGTGCTCTGCTAAACATAGATGATTTGCAATAGTCCAAGTTGAGATGGCTACTGTGGCCATTATCAACATCCCTCCTCCATCGAGTATGACCCACCGCCAAGGACTACCAGTGTTGAAACAACCTGTTCGCCTTGCTCGGGTATTCAATAAATCAGGCTCGGCCCGGGACTTGTACTTTGCGGCTGCCGTCCGACTTTGCGGCTAACGTCCGCATGCTCTAACCAACTGAGCCAACCGAGCAACGGAAAAGGTGCTCCCCGAACTGAGATAATTTGCAACAGTTCGAAGTTGAGCTGGCTGCTGCGGCCACTCTCAACACTTGAATAATCTAACAGTTTTGTGTTGGTTACTTTTTTCCGAGTGATACAGTGTTTATCAAAACAGTTTGACTTTAGAACAATTACTGTTCTGTAAGCAGTCCAATCAAAAAATTTAATTAAATTTGATTAAAAATTTAATAAGTACGAAAAACGGCGCTGCAAAAATTGAATATCAGGCAAAACTTGATTCACATCACCGCCTATCACTAGTGATCGGCTGGGCTTAAGCTTAGGCTTAGGCTAGTACTATTTCGTGGTAAGGGGATTTGAGGCAGTTTTCGGAGTAACGGAACGTCATTTTTTTGATTTTTACGTGTGATCGGGGTAAGGGAATTTAATGCGTTAGTCCGAGTAAGAGGACGTTCGGGGTAAAGGGACCTTCGGGGTAACGGGACATTCGAGACAACGACATGCAATCAAATAGTCAAGTGAGAAAGAAATTTTTTGTTAATCTTTTGGGAGATGTCTTTCCAACATGATAGTCAAGAATTCAGTTGGTACCGTAAAATTCTTGAAGAGCATCAGCTGTTGAACACTAATCTGTTTTTTTATAAAATTCTTGTAAAACGAAAAATGATATACAGTTCATTCATTTGCAAATGAGCCTTAGTATGCAGTGTAATCGATAGGCAGAAAATAAGTCTGCATTGTATGCCATTTTATTCAACTTCTAGTCCCGATTACCATCGTTAGAAAAAGATGTCCACTTACGCTGTATGTGAATTGCCTTTCCCGACGGAACGGAATGCAATCGACGGAACGCAACCGATTGATAGGAAAATTTTCGTTCGGTTCCGTTGGAGGTAACCGTCGATCGTTTTCCGCAAAATTGCAATTATCGTTTCCGACCGAAAGTGAATTTTTAGGCTGAAGATTTCAAGGTGTTGACGATCCGTTCCATTCTGTGGGAAAAGGCAAGTATAAATGAGCCAGCCGCATCATTTTTTTCGTTCCGAGGCGTTGAAGAATTTGATTATAATAAATATTGACTTGAAATCGTCTCACAAAGATTTGATGGAAAATCAGCTGAAAAATTTCCGACGGTTAGTTGAGTGGTCTCACGGATTTTCCTGTTGCATAATTGTGTGTCTGTCACACGTGTTAATATTATTTTTATAATGTACTCGTGTGTTATTCAGATATGGTGAATGGAATTCACTTTAATAGTGGTTCTGTGTCTGTCATTCCTTATTTCTTGCGCTAATGAAAATTTTTCGCCGATAAGGGTCCGTTTCTCAATAACGTATACTGCAAAAGTGACGGGTAGCTCTGACGAAGTTCATGTCTCAAATTAATAATTTTCTGCAGGCCTTCATATGCATCAATGGATCGCATGCGACTGTATATTCTTGAAGACCTTTTCAATCAAAAACATCCTGAAAAGCATTATTAGTGCAGGTCTTCCATAGTTACACTCATATCACATCGAAAAATTTTGCTCAAATTACGATGTGTATTTTATCTTGATGCATCTCATCATTATGATGGCGATATTTCGGACCGGAACGTTCCTGATGATCCAAAATTTTTATTGAACTGTATGTTGAAAGTTAACGTCATATCATGTGATGTGTGTTTCAAGCGTTGTGATATCATGTCCTATCTGATAAAAGTGTTCAGGAAATATTCGCGATAAAAACCACGACGTCATTTCGACCAGAAAAACCACGACGTCATTTCGACCACAAAATCTATTGTGAAAGTTGAAAGCAACCTATACTCCATTCTTAAGAATCACGACCTTCTATTAATCTTGAAAATGTCAGTATCTCCCTTGATTCCTTGTTAATTTTTTTAAACAATAGAACGTTCGTCGTACAAATTCTCTTCGACCGAAAAACTAATTATCTATGGTGCAAAAAGTTGACTTCCCAATCGCCATTCACGAAAACGTGCCAATCGCATGTTCGAAGACAAAAAATGTAATTCCTCGAAATGGGACACGTTTCACTTTTCAATCGTTAAGTTCAGCCGAAAAATTTTCCTCAGTTGTAGTCTTGGCGATAACCGTTCCGAAGTTCCCCAGGTTATCCAGGGTAAAAAAACCTTAAGAACTGCGCAGACGTCCACCCACATAATTTCCATACAAAGAAGCTATTTGTGATAATTTTTTTGTGGGATTTAAAATTCTCTGTCAACTCAATTATTTCGGTGGCGAAAAGCAACGTAGTGTGATCACTTATTTTTTGGCTGTAGTCCAAAGAGCTGAATATGTGGAGTAGTATGTGTGTTACGTGTTCATCGAATTATGCAAATAATTTCTCTCAAAAGAGCTGCATTTCGTTCATTATTTCTGATTAATTCTTCAAGATGATGAAAAGGAGCCTCGTGTTTTTCTTTCTATCTCGTTTTCCCTCAAATCTGATATAGCTGACAAAACGGTGAAAAGGTACTAGTACATTTTGATGATGATTTTCCTTTTTTTGCCTTTTAGCTTCACTGATATCATTATTTTTTCCTCGTATTTCTTCTCCTAAATTGTTTTTCTGTCGGTGCAGGAGCGTCAACGTCAATAGCCAGAAACTACAACCGATCGTCATGATCGCAGCGATTGAATTCTCGGTCTTTGTGCTCTTATTTTTTACGATCTCGAGCAATAGTCCGGAGGCAGTATATTTGATGAAAGAAGGGGATTCGGGACTCAGGGCCGCCTATCCGAACGTGAGTCGGAGTCTCTTGCATTTTTTTACTGTCATTTTTCGAGTAACTCGAGTATTTTTCACGTATTGCTATCAAACCTAAATATCGTTCAAAGAATTTGTTACAGTTTGTTTTACAGATTTTTCCCATTTTTACTTACCAGTAAACTCTTTGTTCACTCATGATCAGTACATCTACGCGGTCACCATGCTCAGTAGACGAAATTCAATCACATGACAACCTACTTGATTTTCCTGTTGCTGCAAATCCGTTCCTCCTACACTCAAGATAGCGGCGACCATATCTAGTGAGATTTTTGCAAAGAATATTTCAATATTCATTCGGTTCTCTTTTCCCATCCTGTGCTCAACAGTAGACTGGCTACTCCATCAGGCACTGACAGCCTTTCCTGTTTTGTTACACACAGCTAACCCCGGCCGTACTAGGCAGGTCCTAACACTAAAAAAAGCTGCCAAACAATATAGCTTATTCGCCCTTGCCTTGAGACACGTCATCAGAGACGTCAGAGGGCTGCTATAGACATGTTAAACAAATGCACCAGACAATATGAACTTACAAACTTGCGACTGAAGATTCTAGCTTACCACCAGTGAACCATCTGTTCGGCCAATTTCATAATTTCGCCGATTAACTGGAGCAACGTTAAACCACAGAGGAAAACACCGAATTTATCTTTGTTTCTTGAATTCTTGCTTGTACGGGATCGAGATTGTTTCTGCAACCAAAAATAAACTAGTATAATATTGACAAAAAGCTTAAAGCATCCGGACCTCTTCATAGCATGAGTAACAGAAACCCTGGTGATTATTTCCATTGGTTGAAAATGAGAGGAAAACGAACATTGTCTCTTCTGGTAGAAGGACGTGCTTAGGAGGGAGGTACCTCAAATGAATAAGTCATCGAGAATTTGTCAAGTAAAGCTTGATAAAAAATGGCTCAACCCTAACATTATTCTGTTTTCCTTCTTCATTGTGCCACGTACGTAGTTCCTTGGAACTGTTGTACACTTGCTTGCACAGTGAAATATTGTAATGAATAACTTGAAATCATTTTTCACTACCTTATCCCTTTTTTACACCTAATTTCTAACCGACTCAAGTTTAATTTAGTTGGATTGCCAACTGTCTTGTTCAGTGTTTCCCTTGAGGAAAAGCTCCCACAGTACATCATCTATACAGGACATAAAGCACCCGGAATACGGGTTCTACCGTGTTAATTGTAGTGCAATTTACAAACTATAAAACCATGGATATCTATAGTATTTTCTTCTGAGTGAGACTTTGTTCTGACGAGACAAAATGAAGGCAGATAAAGCAAAATTAATTATGCAACATCTACCACGTCATGATACGTAATGGGAAAATGAAAATTGAAAATTTTTGAAATTAAAAATGAAACTCTCGAAAAATGAGAATCAATTAAAAATATCAAGAGTTTTCTTTAGAGTTTTGCAGGGCTGGAGACATCAAATATTTCAAGATCCGTCTTCTTCAAAACACAATTGATCGTCGTGAAAATTATTCAGGAACGTGTCTGAGAAAAACTCTTGTTCATTTTAGGACTGGCCGATTTTGAACGATATAGCGAACGAAAAGATGCAATCTGAATACGATAAGGCAGACGACACTTTTTTAAAAGTAAGCAGCGCTTAAACTGACTATACAGTATTTCCACATAAAATTATGATAATTTTATGGTCTGTTGCAAATAATGAAACTAGAAAGCAAGTACTAAACCAGGTTTTTGTCAATTTCTACATAAACAACACGTAATACGGAACTAAAAATTTATGAAGCCGCTCAACTAATCCTCTGATAAAAATTGTATAGGATATAGCTTTTTGTTAACAATTTTAAAGTCAGTAATTATTTATGCTATTCTTCATTTCACAAGTACCTTATAAAAAATAGACTTTCTCATAATTATTCGTCTGAAGAAATCAACATGTGCGTTATAGTGGAAAAATTGAACACTTTGAACCATTCTTTCTTTGAATTCATGCATATCTCTACCGGGAAATTCAGATATGATTTCAATTTTTTAGTTGACTTTCTGCAAATCATTATGGTTTCCACAACTGAAAAGCAAATATCTCACTTTCAGGAACAAAAAGACAAAAGAACGAACTCCAAATTCCGTAATTGTTACTTTTCGCCGGGTCAATGTCGATACGTTTTCAGAACGTCGTAGGAAGCGATCTTAGCAACTTTGTTCAAGAATTTGAAATTTCCCAATTTGTTTAAGTTTACCTACTTCATAATAAAGTGCTGATGAATTCTAGAACGAAGATTTTGTACGCTCCATATTTTTATACTTGAAAAAATTCCTTCAATTTTCCAAATATCCCCACTTTTTTAAGGATAACAAAAATTTGGGTCCACGCCCCCATATCAATTTTGACAGTTTGAAAAACTGACTGACCTATTACGTACATTAGTGTACGAGTATAATCCCACCCACCACAGTTTACTGTTCGTAAGATCATTTTAGACTGATCTGGTTTTCCCCCAAGTTTTGGGAATAATTCACGTTCAACTCTCGATAATATAAATTAATTAATCATAGAAAAATAATTAAGACCTAAAGTGGCGAAAGTTATTCGATTTAGTTTTGTTATTTTTTGGAAAATGTGTATGAAGTTACTTTTGTTCGTTTGGCTTATTTTGGAATACTTCTCGGTTCTACGTAAGAATTTCGATGAATTTCGACTTGCGATGGTTTTCAAGTTGACAAAAATCTATTGGAAAAGCATTGTGCAATGAAAAAGGTGTCAGGTTGCTAGTTTTTAAAACTTGAGTTTCCAAAAGTTATCTATTAGTCTGTTACATAAATAGGCAATTCATTAGTCATGTATGCTCTTCGTTTTGAGAATGCCGTCGATTCGATGTGCCTAAAATTTAAAGGTTCGATGTGTCTAAACCTCCATTTTTTCAATAAAATTCTAAACTTTGGTTTTTGTCAACCCTACGAGAATATTACTATTTATACTTTTGAGATTGGAATTTACTGTAATGGTCCATTATTTTACAAGTCCACGTAGACTACTCGTAATAAAGCTACGAGAGTTCAATTCCGACTTTTATCTTTTGTTTGCAACTCTCCTCTTTTATTTATTCCAGATTGACAGTATTTTCACGAATATCAGTAAAAAGTAAAAAAAACGTTGTCCATTCCCTGATTACAGTAATCATTATTGTAACCAGATTTTGCGAAACGAGAACATGCAAGTTATGAAAATATTACTATAGCCAAATTAATTTCCTACAACTATAGTCTATTTTTCTTGAAATGCTTCTAAATAATAAACCCGGAAAGCAAGTACTATTTTATATTTTCTGCTTTTTCTGCCGAAACGTATGTCATATAGAACAGGAAATTTGTGACAACAACTCAACTTGCACTCACAAATTTTTTGAGTAAAAAGTTCTACAGTAAAAGGTTTAGGTAAAAGATTTTTAAGTCATTGTATATTTGCGTCATTTTTCATTTTAGAAGCATTTTATAAAAAAATAGACCATAAATATCCAGAGTCTTTTCAAATTCTCAAGCTCTTGTTCATGTGTCTATCTGGCAAGACACTATACTGCATCCATTTTGGAATGATCGATGCAGCGAGGTCGCAGACCAAGTTTTATTCAAGATCATGCAAGGCTCGTGGACCCTACTCAATAAATTTTTCCCTCATGATACAGACCCCTTGATGATCACGTTTTTCAATTATTTCAAGATTATCTAAATTGATTTCCTGATCTCTAATAAACTGTGTTTGCCGAAATTTAAACCGCTGCAACGATCATTTTAAAATAAATGGAGTACAGTAATATTATTCAATCGAAGCCTTTAAGGCTGTTGTGTATTTTGAGCTAAGACATTTCTGATCCCAGAAAGATATAAAAAATACCCAATATTAGATAGTGCCTCATTCCCATCTTCAACAGTACAATGTGTTTTCGGAACCTTCACACGGTAACATTCTGCTTGATTATAATTCTCTCGCAGGTATAAACTGTACACAAAAGAAATATTTCTGAAGACAGCCGATTGAGGTTAATCAAACTGATACAAAACTAAGCGTTCCTAATAATAGATAAGGAATCATAGCACTAAAAACGGCAATCTGAGTTCCTGACCCAAATTCTGGCACTCCTGGCCATTGTAGAAGGCGCTGAAATCTGGAACCCGGACAAATGCGATAAAGGCTGTCGTAGCGACGCCAACTGTCCGGCCAAAAATTCCGAATGCCAGTTTTTCGATCCCAATTCCAAATGCGGTTTGTGCCAATGCCAATCGGGCTACCAACCGAAAGGCAATCGGTGCGTGGACACCGGCGGTGGCGACGACGCCGGCCCACCGCCGGCCAAAAGTAACAAAAAAAGTAAGAAGGGTACGTCAGCAGCGACAACACTCAGGTCAACGACGACACCGACGACGACCGTGACATCAACGTCAACGTCCACGACGACGACCAGTACGACGACCAAGACGACAACGACATTGACGACCAACGCTGTTCCTACGCAAGGTTAGCTTTTTTGGAATGAAAAATTTGCACGAAATGTTCTTGTACGAGTAAATGTCAGAAAGGGAGACCTACAATGAAAACAATATTATTGAGGGTAGATTGTAATTTTTCTAGATCATCCAACTATAGTCTGTTTTTCTTGAAATGATTCCAAAAAATGAAAGTGGAAAGCAAGTAGTATTTCAGATTTTCACGATTTTCTGATAAACAGTGTACGATATAGGACTGGAAATTTGTGAACATACTGACCTCAACAATTTTTCAAGTGAAAAATTTTACGATAAGAGCTCTATGTAAACAATTTTGACGATAGTACTAATTTGTGTCACTTTTTTATTTGGAAGCATTCTGTAAAAAATAGACTATAGAAAGATTTCAAGATTTTCTGCAGAACGATATGTCATATAACTAAAGTTTTGTGACTCATTTTAACTAACTTGAGTAAAATATTTTTTGATAAAACCTTGGTGTAAGCAACCTTGACGGCAGTACTAATTTTTGATTTTTTTCAACAGATTGTAGGGCTTATTGAGACCTTTTGAACGATGCTCATGATGAAAATCTTACTGTCAAGAGCTGCATATAGAAATCGTGTTACGTCCGTTATGAGTAGGGATCGGAATCAAAATCGTAAACTTCGCACTCGCTCAGGGTCTTCAAAGAATTTTCAAAAAATGAAACCAGCTTAATAAATGGTGAATCGAACATGATTATGCACATTTTGATAAGAAAGATTAATTCTGAATTTACCGAAAAAAGTTTCCTCGGAATCTATCCGGGGGCCGATTTCACTAACTGTAAATGAGGATCATCCCGACGTCGGTATTAAGCGATTGAAACTGAGTTTCAGCTGAGCGCGACGTCGGTTTTATTTTTTTGACACTTTTTCGGGCACTAAAAAGTTCGAGCTCGGGATTAACTGAACCTGAGGTTCAAGCCTGAGCTCGAGATAATCTCGACCATAACAATAAAAACAGGTAAAATGTGGCACGTCATTAAAAAGTTTTGAAGACAGAAAAATTAAGTTGTGTAAAACATATGTTAGAAAAACTGCAAAAATATAAAAAACGAAAAACGATATTTGCTTTGAAGACAATGTGAAAAAAATGTAAAACATAAGTACACATTCTCGTATTACATGAAAAGTAACGGCCCGACAGGACAAAATAAAATGTGCTAAAAAATGGCCAAAAATTTGAAATATTCTGTTTTATTTTCCTGTTACATTTATTGATTCTTTCATCATTTGCATGTTGAAATCAAGTTTAAAAAAGTAACGATCTTATAGTTCGGCATCATTCCTATAATCTAACTGATTCGTCTCATCCTGAAAAATTCATTCATGTTTAATATGTCGATTTATCCATCGATAACGCACAAAATTCATTTTTAACACTTGACGGTAAAAACTGAAGAATCATTTATACTTGCCTTTTTCGGCGGAACGGAACGGAATGCAATCGACACAACCATACCGAACGAACGGGAAATTTTCGTTCCGTTCCGTTCGGTTCGGTTGAAGATTATTCTCTAGAAAATTGCAGTTATTCTTTCCGATCGAAAGTGGATTTTCAGGCTGAACGTTCAAGCTGTTGGCAATCGGTTCCGTTCCGCTCCGTCGAAAAAGGCAAGTATAAATGACCCTTAAACAAAAACGTTCGGACTTAAATTTGCACGAAAGGAGAATTAACTTTTGTGTCGACGTTAAGATCAAGATTAAATGAAAAATGTCAATGAGACACAACATCGAGCTCGGAAGCCGAGTTCGAGATGATCTCGACGTTAGTGAAACCGCTGAAACCATTTTATTTTTTGTGGTCGAGATAATTTCGAGTTCTAGCTTAAACCACTTTAGTGAAACCGGCCCCGGAGTTTAAGTGATCGTTTTGCTGATTACCTTTTGAAAAAATAATGGCTAAAATGTCAAATGCGTCCGTTATTTTTTATTCTGCATGTTACTGCAGTCACGAGAGAAGCAGAGAGGCCAAACAAAAGATATGGACGTTAATGTGAAAAATACGATCATATCTACAAAAAAAAGTTATTATGCAATGTGGAAAAAGTTCTTATGCTAAACAAAAATACACCTACACTAAACTTGTGAAAAATCCTCAGCACTGTACGTTTTTTCTACTTCCATCTACCATTCCATTTTTAGGTCCCCCTCCTGCCCCAATGGCTTTGGATTGCTCAGCCTACGATTGTGGAGTAACGTTGGAATCGTCCAGTGACTCGAATGCTACACAAGTCCGCCTACAAAAATTGGGCACACCACCCCCAGGTATACAAGCAAAAAATATGACTTTCCACCCGCCTCTTCGTCATTCGGGATAATTTGTTTTCTAAAATATTTTCAAGGTTGCAAAAGATCGATCGCTACATCAAAAGTCGTTTGCAAATCCGCCTTGCCCTTCGGCGATACGAGTTGTTTTGGCGCCTATTGTCTGCCAATCACCGATTCCAAAAGCTACTGTATATGTCAACCGTTCAAAAATGGTCTGACTTGCCAGGATGATAAAAATGGCAAATGCGGAACGGGGAACGGTAAAACGCAAGGAATTTCGGGTATTTGTGAATTGTTTTCTGTTTTGCAGGTCAAGTTTCAGGTAAAGGTTATACCGTACAGAATAAAAGGTTCGTGAACAAGAATGACCCAGACGAAGGATCAATTTGGGTTAGACATTTCGCTTCCAGTTTGTCCGACTGCATAAAATTGTGTCAGTGGGATACTAGGTAAGAAAAAGGAAGAAAAAAGTAAAATGAAAAAAGGAAATATGCTAAAGAAAACAATATAAAAGGGAAATTACAAAAATATGACAGAAAAACGACGGAAGAAGAACAACATACGGCGAAAGATGAAGAAAATGATGTAAAAAAGTCTAAAACAGAAGAAAATGACTAAATATTGGAAACCAACAAAGACTAAAGTTGAGCAAGGGTACCGAGACATTAGAGTGCGGAACAATACAGCGCGGACATTAGAGTGCGGACATTTGAGTGCAGTGACATTAGAGTGCGGACATTAGAGCGCAGAGATATAAGAGCGCAGGACCATAGAGCGCAGGGACATTAGAGCGCACGACAATAGAGCGCAAGGACATTAGAGCGCAGGACAATACAGCGCAGGGACAATAGAGCGCGGACATTAGAGACAATACAGTAACGGATGCAGGAACGGGGGGCGGCCGCGCCTCCTAAACTCATGGTCTAAAAATAAAAATTATCAAAACAATGGTTAAACGCAAATTATCAGAAATCTACAAAAGTTAATTAAATACCGCAGCCAAAATTGACTTTTTCGATTTTTTTCTTCTTTCATCTATCCTCTATTTTCTTGCCAGTTGCCCCATTGTGCCATCCTTTTTTCGTTCTGTTTTTTTAGGAAAAAATTCAAGAAAAAAAAGAAAAAAATCGTTTGTATGTCGAAGCAAGTAATTCAACAAAAATATAAAAATTCTAAATAAAGAATTTCCGCCCCTCCCCCGAAAAAATTTCTGCGTCGGCCACTGAGACAATAGAGCGCAGGACAATAACGGATAGGCGTAATAGAGGGCAAGGACATTAGAGCGCAGGACGATAGAGCATGGACAGTAGAGCACAGAGACATTTGAGCGCAGAACGATAGAGCGCAGAAAAATTAGATGAGAGTAAAATAAAAAAACGAAAATATAATAATATGAAAAATAACTACATTTTAACCCAAAAATACTTTCTTTAAATTTTTTCGTGTCTATCTGAAGAAGTTCAGGTCAAAGCCCAGGCATACACATGGAGTATTTTAACAAAAGTTGCGAAAGACACAAAAAATCGCTGATATTTGACCTTTGAACTCTCGAATAAAATTGTTTCATTTTGTTATTTTCGAATTCATCTTGAATTTCTAACTCGCATTCAGAGTCATACAGACAGTTTTTTCAGCTTTTGAATTAAAGCTGCTTGCCTAGTATTCTTTTTTCATGTTCAAAAAAATTTTAAATTCGCGTTAATTTCAGATCACTGAAAGTTGGTTAAAATTTTTTCGAACCAATAGATACGCCCTAATGTCCTTATTCTCTAATGTCGCTGAGCTGCGCTCTAATGTCCCTGCACTCTATTGTCCTGCGCTCTAATGTCTCTAGGCTCTAATGTCCGCGTTCTAATGTCCCTGCACTCTAATGTCCGGGCTCTAATGTCCGCGCTCTATTATCCGCGCTCTAATGTCCGGTCACGCAAATGGTGAAAAGATGCAAGATCAATGAATCGCAGAATAAAAAAACGGAAATAAAATGCTGAAGAATTCAGTCATTCTTCTATCGATGGAAGATCTTAAAGCGTAAGCTCCAATTATTTGCATGTTAAAGCACATTCGATGGCTTATGCGAGTAATGTTACTCTAATTTTTTTGCCCATATGTCAAATTAACACTAAAATTTGCATAAATGTGGTATACAATGGTAAGTTTGCCTCTAGACGATCTCAGCAACTGGGAATTTAAAAGATGCTGAGCATAGATGCTGACCCCCAGCCAGGACAGGGGGGGTGGAATATAATTTTTCTTCTTTCTTGATTTTCATAAGAAAGGTTTTCTAACATTCAACCAGCTAATTTTTACATCTATAGTCCGTTTTTTATAAAATGGTTCCAAATAGAAAAGTGACACAAGTTAGTACTGTCGTCACGAAGAGCTTCTACCATAAAATTTTACACTTGAAAAATTGTTAAAGACGAGGTCAGTATGCTCAGAAATTTCCAGACCTATATGGTATATTGTGTATCAGAAAATCGCGAGAAACTGAAGTGCTACTTGCCTTCCACTTTCATTATTTAGAAGCATGTCAAGATTAACAGACTATAAATTAGTCAAACACGCGAAAATTTTCGCTTGGTCTGCTTTTTTGAAAGTTAATGTTCTCCTTTCGAATCATGCATGCTTTGTTCGGATAAATCATAACTATGGCATCTTTTTCATTGTTATGAGGTCTTTCTCTTCTTTTCTTTCTCATTTTCGCTGATGGTTAATCGAAACCTGTTGGAGGTCCAGACTCCCAAACCCCTCCCCTATGTGCGTGTATGATGCTGAAACATGCATTCGGAGGATATTGTGATTTATGAGTATTACAAAAGTGTCCAAAGTATTCATTTTTAATACCCTTTAAATACAAGGTTATGCAAAAGCTGACAGATCAAAAATGGTGCGGGATGAGAACGCCGTCTTCTAAGAAACATTCCTCATGTTAGTGAGCTTTATCGAATGTGATTTTCAACTTATTCATATCTGTTCTCGTTTGTGAGATCATGTAACATTCGATTGTTTAGCCTGTTCATACAAATTTCAGTGTGAGAAAGGCCTACGGCCAAAAATGGTCAGTGTAACATTATTTAGGTTGCTGTGGGCTATCGAAAGCACTGTAACACGTATGATTTCGAATTCCCACTTGGAAATCTTCCCTCGTAAGTTCACCTTTGCACAGCAAATATAGAAAAATTCTAACTGTAATATTGGATTTTCTGTGACAGTGGCTCATCTTTACTGAAATCAGAATTTGTTGAGTGAATTAAAATATAGTTCATCTTTTCAAAACGAGACTGGAAAAGAAAAATGATGTTCATGCAATGATCAACATTCGTGCGCGGCCGTCCTTTTTCTCAGACTGACAGCAACAGTTATAGGACTACAACTTTAAAAAGAAAATGTTTTAAAAAAAACTACAACTTTAAAAAAGAAAATGTTTTAAAAGAAAATGTGTTCAACGGATCTATTTTGATTTTTTGTATTCCGAGGCTAAATTGAAAAGGAATGAACCTTAGCTAAATAATAAATTTTACTCTTTACAGTAAGTCTTATTTTTCATGTTAATTGTCATCAGATGTGCCCACATCTGCTATTTCGACATGCTGATTTTCTTAATTCGAGCAAGATCCAGCTATGCTTCTAATTCTAGTCCTGCCGCACGTGTTATGGGTGAAAATACGTAATTTCATTTATTCGCATAGATGTCGATCGGTCAATTACGGCACATTGGGCGGCCAAAGCGTTTGCGAATTGTTGACCATATCGTTCGCCCAAGGCAGTGGCGGTATATTGGAAAGTTGGCTGCAAAATTCAACCGGTTGGTCGTTCACCGGTGTCCAATTCTAACTTTATCGTCAAACTTTTATGACTTTCTTTTGTACGTGTGTTGTGATAACGGAAAATAAAATTGCCTAAAACGCTTTAAAATTATCGAAGAATCACAAGAAGTAATACCGTTTATACAAAAATTTTACCGAATTTTTGTACTCAAAAAACATTGAAGGTTAGCTGGAAAATATAATAAAGTAGCTTAGAACTGTGTTTTTCTTTCAGCTATTTTCAAGCCTACAATATAATTTCGTTGAATATTTTTCGATTCAAAGTTCCTGACAACATAAACAGTTCTATACTCCATTCAATTTGAAATGATCAATGCAGCAGTCGGATGTTCCACAAACGCAGTCTTACTAGAGATCTAGAAATCAATTCCGATAATATTGAAACGATTGAAAAGAGTGATTATCTAGGACTGTATTGTGAAAGAAAAATTTATTCAACACAATCAACGAGCCTTTTATAATTTTGAATGAAAGTTTGGCTGCGAATTCACCGCATCCATGATTTCAAAATGAATGAGTATAGTGTAAGAGCTGACTTCACCATCAACCGACTCAATGCACTCCCGATTTACGGTTTGGCAACTTGACTTCGATTCATGCAGACTCTGAGTGATTATCTGAAATGGTACATAAGATCTTCGTGTAGTGCCTTCACTAAGCAGTTGGATAAGCAGAATACTGTCGTACAATAACCTGATCTCATTAGGGACATTGCACAGCAGAATCACTCTATGGCCAGAAACAAGTCAGTTTGAGGGACTGTTTCCAACAGAGAACAGCTTAATTAGAAGGCACCATTCTAACGTTCAGCGTCAGTTCTAGAATTTTCGTACTGGAAAAATTCTTCAACTACCTGTAATTAACAGCGCTAGAGATGATAATGTTACCGTGGAAGTATAATTCGATCTTTAGTTCGATATCACCATAAACTACCGATACATTGTCTAAAACTGTGCAACTTTCTATTGTATAACCTGACATGTACACCTGCAGGAATCAAGGATATATTTCTGTACAGACTTGATGAAAAAAAGCTGTGTTGCTTATTATGGAACAAATAACCACGATAGAGTTTAGTGTTATTCCGATAGCACTGTGAAAAGTCTAGACGCGTCAAGGATATCCGTGATCTACGATGACCGACAACCAATTTTCGTGAGTATACAACATATGCTTTTGTATACAAAATAAAAATTGATCTGACTTCAGCAAGCTTTTCAAATCAAAAGCTATCTGTTTTCTTTTGTCTCACTGCAAGTTAATTTTTTGGTTTTCAATGAGACCTTTGTTTTTTAACTCCAAAAACGCTCCCTAAAATTAAATTTTTGGACTCCAAAAACGCCCCCTTAAAAGATTTTATCATAAGTTCTTCCTATTAGCATAATGGATTACGTGGATGCTCCCTAGTCACGAGAATCGGTTTGCTAGCCTAGCAAGAGTTTTCAGAGTTTCATTTTTCGAACTTTCCTAAAACTCGTGCATTTTTTCTTATGCAATGGATTGGGATACTATTACTAATCTATTCAGCTATGCTAAGGAAAATATGGACAAAGTATCGACATTTGTCTTGTGAATTTAGCTTTTGATATACACATTTTTTGATTTTCAGATGTGCTTGGAAATTTCCTTGGAAAATTGGACATTGGCTTTGAATTCTAGTGATCAAACGATCAAATGTTTGGAAGAAATTTTGAATTCGGTTTATCATTGTCTCTCTTATGCATTGTTTAACCGAGCCAAAGCTTTTTTGGGCTCAAAAAAGTAAGATTATTGTTACGTTTATTACCACTACCGTCAGTCTGCATTCTATGTTCATAATCAATGGTCTTGACCTCTATAGTATTTAAAATGATAGACGCAGCGAAAACCAAAAAGGTAAATTCCATTTGTTACGCAATTTTCAGTCAATGGAAAACTTTATACTGCAGAAAATGGCTATATTTCCTCATGGGAATGGCAAAGTACAAAATCATTGAAAAACATCATGCTTATCTATTGTCGACATCGATAGCATGAATGCTACTCAAGAAATTTTGACCACTTAACCAGGTTACTGAGAAGGAAATTTCGAGCTGTTCTGTTTGCCGCTCACTGGCAAAAAATTCTTTTATTGACTACATATAATAAGTTTACTAGATTTTTCCGTTATCGAATTTACTTTCATGAGATCGCTCTATCGATTATTTTAAATGGTGTATAGTGTATCCGCCCAATTCGCAGAAGCGATTGAATGAGTTAAATTAAGTTGGCTATTATTACAGTACAAGAAAACATCTTATTGACTATTATCAGTCTTAAGTTACTCAAATTAAAAGCTACAAATTTATTATACATGATAGATATCTAGAAATAACTTATGGTAATGGGTAAATAGCGCAGGTGCCTAGCTGAGCGCTTAAGAATCATCACATAAGTGCTGTAAACAATACCTAATTGACAAAAATCATTAGTCGATTCGCGATATGAGCATCTTTATTTGAAAAATGGAGTGCATTTAAAATTTTTCCTGCATCTCCAATAGACGATATTTATTGTGGCCTTTTGCCTCAGATTTTTCCGTTCGAAACGCGACTGCGAAAGGATATTGGCCACCAGTGTGAGTAGTCGGGACTTGGGCATCGAACATGCCTCAGCTACTTTTGACGCAGACGTTTTCACGATTTTCGGTCAATGCTTGTACGGATTGTCCCAAATCGACATAGCCAAATCGGCTTTTCGACAAGCCTTAATATTGGATCCGCATAATTTGGAAGCTAAACAAAATTTGGATAAGTGTGTAAGTACGAATCTGGCTCAAAATTCTGCCCAAAAGCGAATGCTGCCATTTTGATGGATCGTCTCCAAAAATTTAGTATACGAGGAATTAGGCCGTCATGTCGCTAGATGCAGTAGATGATTTGTTACGTTATTTTCTTTGCTATATCATATTCCTGTACTGCATTCGTTTTGAAATGATCGATGCGGCGAGGTCACGGCACAACTTCTGTTCAAAATTGCGAAAAATCCGTAGACCATTTTCACGGAAAATTTTCTTTTTTATGATGCAGATTCTTTGATCATCGTTTTCAACTATTCTAACACTACTACAATTGATTTCCTGATCTAGAAGCTGCGTTATTGCTGTGGCGTCCCGCACTGCATATAGCATTTCAAAATAAACGTAGTCTAGTAATAATTTTGTGTGTATGTGAATTCAATGAGCTTCCCATGAGGCACCAATATTTTAGATGACTACTACCAAGAGTTTAACGGACAATTTTATAAAGTTGAAGTAAATGAAGCAATGACAAAAAACAGTCTGATCTATTCACCGATGACATTTACACCCGCAAAGTGACTGCGCTGAAGATGAGACTGTTTTGTGACACATTCAACTGGCTTAATAAATGGTACACCTGAGAGTCTGAATTATCATATTAGATTTTCTCTACCGATAGTTTTCATTAGCCGTATCCATTTGCTGCTATTTTCCAGCATTTTTTACCAGTGTTGATATGCCACCATTTTTACATGAGGAATAGACTTAAACCATCACTTGTATGACCATTCAAGAATGCTTTCTTGAATAGTTGATTGATTCAATAGATAAGAATACACGAATATTTTATCTTAACTGTACCAATAGGTCTGTTCTTTGTTGCCTTTGCTATAGTCTGAGGGGTGATTCGCTGTTCAAGAACAGATGCTTGAAACTTGCGTTCGAAAGGATGGGAGTTATCGATAAGCTACATCATCAGAAGGCTACTGCATCTTCTCAATAACTTGGCCGATTCACTGTCTGAAGCAAGAATTGTTCTCTTTAGACGAGGTAGTGAAAGCAATGTTACTTGTCTTTTGTCTGTGAGAATTTGCGCTGATCCACTATACTTTTTCAAATAAGTTTTCAATGCCAGAAATTTAAAACATGGTCACTTTTGATAAATTATGGGTTCATGTTGATCCGATGAAGCCGAAGATGTAAGGTTAATACATCTTCGGCTTCATCGCAATGAACCTTTTTGAACCTTAAGAAAGTCAAAATAAAAAATTCAGGGTTTCGAATATTCTGCATTTTGGATTTCGTCAAAGCTTTCCTACTGCGAATTATGCCTAGCTCATAACGTACTCTTTCCGACTATTACAGGTCAACTTGAACGTGCCCACTTTACCGTCGTTGCAAAAACTGCCCGACGAACTTTGGATACAAATTTTTGCCAAATTGGATGTTTCTTCGCGAGTCAGATCGGAATTAGTGTGCAAAAAATGGTCAGCTTTGACACCGTATTCTTGGTACAAAGTAAAATTAGTGCCCGACGACGTATGGCCATCGAAATCTTCGTCGATACCTCCTCCTTATTTTGTCGGTATTCTGAAAAAATGTGGTAAAGAAACCAATTTTCCCATTACAGTACAGTTGTCAGATATGAATTTGGCTGCGGTATCTGAGGCCAGAAACATGGTTTACTGTAGTCGATTATGCCTATGATTGCCCAATGACACTTAATACTGTCAGGGAGGATGTATTGTATCTGTAAAAACTTTTGTATTTCCTCTGTAAAATGCGTTCTTTCAGTTCTTTCATATCCCAAATTCTTTCTATTTCTCACTTCGATCATGCTAATTATTTTCGGCCAGATGGTTACTCGTTCGCAGATGTACATAACTATTTTGTCTTTACCATTTTCGGTCTTGTTTTTTCTTTTTTACCACCTGTTCGGTTTATGTAAGTAAGGCGTTTTCACCACTTCTATTGTTTTTAATGAGCTCAAACATTCCACAGTCTAACAAAACTACATTTTCGAAACAACTTTTAATGATCGATCGAAGGCCCTGGCCAAAATTCCCAAAATGGTTGAACCCAAACAAAACGAAATCCTTGTGCTCAACAGAGTTGGATATAGTATATGTAAGCAGACACATCACAGTCTACCCTGGCTGATATTTTCATCCGGATCGGTGGAAGTTCTACAAAAAAACACAGGTTTTCAAGCGTGCTTGAGGCTCATACGAACTGTCTACGTTTCCTAACAGGGATTCTCTCTACGTTTATTGTATACTATCGGATGACTGAGTCGTTACAGCGACTTGGCATAGCTACATTATGTGATTACCCGTAAAAAACTTGTATTCGTCGTGAGCGTCGTTTTGGTTTTGTCTCCTTATCCCGGCTGTACCCTTATCCCGGCTGTCCCTTTTCGGCGTTATCCAAACTAATGTACGAAATTCCCGTTACCCCGACCAATGGAAATTTTTCGGACAGTAAATTTTTAAGAAGACTTCCTGATACGACGACTGTGCGGGGCAGGATCTAAAGCGCAACACAAAAAGCAAGTTTTGAAGTTAGGGGAGGAAGAACATGCAGCATTTGACGGAGAAAATCAATGCTACTTATTGCATAAAAATTGGAGAAGCTTTTGTTTCCGTGAAAGAAGAGTATTCAAATTCTATATTTAAATAACGAATTTAACACGAAGCCGTTGAATAACGAATTTAACACGAAAATTAAATAACGAATTTAACACGAAAATTGAAGACGTCCGTGTTTTACGTGTGAAAGTTAAAGTTTCGGCAGCCCCAACATCCATTGACCACAAAGCGGATTTTGTCGAGCTTCAGTATTGCCGTTTCTAATCTTTGTGCGACCTTTTTCAGCTCTGAGCTTAATGCAATTCCAATTCATAACAGTCCGTTATTCAACTATCAGCAATAATCTATTTATTTTTAACTGTCAGATGCAACGAAGCAGTGAAAGTAAGTTCAATTTGAATAAAATAGTAGGCAAATTACTGCTATCAATGAGAAAATATTCCCGTCTAATAGCAACGAATAACCGACAGATAATTTTCTTCAATAACCAGGTTGAATGCACTTGTAGTTTGTTTTTCATCAAATGCTTGCAAATTGAAAAATGACAAAAAATAAGCACCGCACTCAAAATCTTTTACTATAAGAGTTTCTACTCAAAAAATAGTAAGGGTTAGTTGAGTAGGCTCGAAAATTAGTTGTAGTATTATTCGACATATGGTTTAGTCTGAAATGCTAAAAATATGATATAGTACTTGCTGTCCACTCATGAAAAATAAACAAGTATTTCAGGACAAACAGACTATAGGTGTCGGTAAAAGTTCTGTCTAAATCAAAAAAGAATTGGTAAGAAATAGTTTCTTTGATTTTTACATCTTTTTGTCATGAAGGAATTCATATTTTTTCTACGGTATAAAGACGTTTACTCAGTATAAGTTAGGTGTCAAATTGAAATTGTTTATCTGCCGCTAGTCGAACAGACTTATTCTTCTGAAATACATTGAATCTATTTGGATAGGTGTTATACTTTCGAATTTTAAGCTTAAAATCAGATATTTTGTAACAATAGATATAGCTGAACCGTAATCATTCGTTATAATAACCAAACAAGATTTTTATTGCTTTTTTGTCATTAGGAGATATCATTTAGGAAATTGTGAACATTACTGCAGTTAATTTATATTTTTAAAACTAACGCATACTCCGCGTACTCCGGGTCATTCTTTTAGCATTAGCCGGGGTAACGGCACGGTTTGGGTAACGGTTATGGTCGCGGTAACGGGACAGTCGGGGTAAAGGGATAGTCGGAATAACGGGGCATAATCGTAGTTAAATTACGTTTTCATAGTTATTGCTACGTTGAATTACCTCTTCGTACACGCCAGTATATACTGTAAGTCTGTGAAATAGACTAGAAAAAATTAACCTGCCTCTGCTCTCCAATACACACAAAAACTAGGTCACAGTCATACTACTCTCAACTGAAGACAAACAAACTTTCAGGCCAATTTTGTACGGCGATAGATTTGGGCAGTGTCGATGTTTCGCGAGTCAGATTAGAGGGTCAAGGTCGCTTCAGACTGAGAAATAAACTCAACAAACTTTTCGAGGCGATTTGCCAATCGTGTCCGAACTTGGAAAATTTGACAGTTCCAAATGCGGCCATTTTGGATCGAGATTTGAGTCAGCTACTTCAAAATTTACGATTATTAAAGGTTTTGAATATGGAAAAGATCTGTCGGACACCAGAAGTTAAATTCAAAAATATTCCATTTTATTTTTTTAGTCCGTTTTCCGGTTTCTATTCTTTTCTGTTATTTTCTTTTTTCTTCAATTTTTCTACTTTATACTCAATTGTCTTTTCAGGCCGTTTCACTGGCGAATCCTTGGTCGAAGCATCACAAGCTTTGACCGAAATTCGCCTTCATTTCACCAATTCCTGTCCTTGCATGACAGATAAAGCGTTGTCGAAAATAACCGACAAATTGGGCCCAAATTTGGAGCATTTCAAACTCTTCTCCGATTGGGATAGTTTTGTTGGCGAAAAAGCCTTGTGCGATTTTTTAGACATTTGTTCGAACTTAACGACGATTAAATTGGGTTGTTTAGGGCGTGAAGCCGCAGAAAACTTGTCGACTAGCTGCCTGGAAAAATTGGCGAACTTGAGGTTTCCCATAGTCTATTTTTCTTAAAATTGACACTAAAAAGCAAGTAGTATTTCATATTTTTTATAATTTTCCGATAAACTACGCGTGGAATAGGATTGCGAATCTTCCAGCCAACTTTACTAGCCTTATCAATTCTTTTGTGCAAAAACTTTTACAGTAACAGTTTCGGGCGAGTTTGGAAGACAATGCGCATTATGAACGGATATCATCCCTCACAGACTGGAGGCAAACAGCCTTCTAATACTCGATATACTGCAAAGCTTACAATCCACATTTAATACTATCGATTTTTTACTGCAGTTTAATTTGATTCAAAGTCTCGCCCAAATGTGATTTTGAACATGTAAAATACTACATTCTGATTGTCATGCTGTAAATTTGCTTGGTATTTTCTGATGCACTGACTCTTATATCAAAGAGCATCAATTGTGTGATAAACAAGTGATCAGAAAAGGTAGAATAATTGGTAAATAATTACAATAACTCGGTCTACTGATATTCTCTGTGCAGCAGGTAGAGTTTATAATTCGGTCGATTGAAAATAATGTGACTTTTCCAATTATTTGTTAAGCTGTGAAAATTGATGAGAGCGCTAGATATTAGTAATGTTAGTCGAAACACTGTCAAGTTCGGCCAAACTTTGAAAAACGGATTAAACTTTGTCACTTTTGTGAAGACCTTTTGGTTCAGACTGTACATCTGGGCAAACAGTCGTAATTTTCTTGCACTACTATCCACTCCTTGTCGATCTTTATTTCTGCTTGTCGTTAGTAGTAAGGCCGGCCCGTATAGGTCGTACGCTTAAGGATACTCCTATCTTTTGTGTACGACCTATAATTTGTCACTTTTGGCCGATTTATAGGTCGTACAGTAAACATACACGTTTGGCTTTTGTCGGATTTACAGGTCGTACAGTAAACATATATGGTTAATTTCTTCGTCAATTTATAGGTCGTACAGTAAACATATAGGTCGATTTATAGGTCGTACGGTTAAAAATGTATGTTCTAGAGTTACCGTAATAGTAGAATTACGGTAATTTTTCGATTATGGTAATAAATGTGTTACTGTGGGTGGAAAAGGAAAATCAATGATGAACGCAAAAAGGAAAACTAAAATGAACAAAAAAATGGAAAAGAAATAAAAAGAGATTGTGTGTAAAAACGGCTTCCCCTCTGGGAAGAGGAAGCCCACAAAAATTTGCACCCCGGACCCCCTTTGTCAAAAGGGTGCCACCTGCAGGTGTAAATATATTTCGGAGGTCCCATTTTCTGAACAATCGTTCAAGTCAACAAATGTCAGAACGGTCAATCTGGTCAGTAATGGTCTATTTAATGAGTAAAATCTCGAGAGAGTCATTACGCGATGAAACATTATCCTTATGGGTGCATGCGTATAAATTTTGATGTTCTGCCAAAAATGACTAAGAAGGTCTTTTATAAAAATGACCAGAGCGAGCTGGCCGTAAAAAGTATGTAGACAAATAAGGTCTTTTATAGAAAGATGACCAAACGAGCTGGTCGTAAAAAGTGTGTAGAAAATTTGGAGAGTTGACGTACGGTAAAAAATACAGATTCGGGAATTACCGTAATAGTAGAATTACGGTAAATTTTTCTATTATGGTAATGGAGGAATTAGGGTAATAGATGTGTTACTGTAGATGAAAAAGGAAAACATAAAATGAACAAAAAATGGAAAAGAAATAAAAAGCGATCGTGTGTAAAAATGGCTTCTCCCGTGGGCAGAAGAAGCCTTTCAAAAATTTGCACCCCTGGACCCCCTTTGACAAAAGGGCGCCACCTGCAGGCGTAAATATGCTCGGAGGCCCCATTCCTGAACGATCGTTCAAGTCAATCTCAAACGGTCAAATTGGTCAGTAATGGTCTGTTTAATGAGTAAATTCTCGGGAAAGTCATTACGCGATGAAACATTATCCTTACGGGTGCATGCGTATAAATTTTGATGTTCTGCCAAAAATGACCAAGAAGGTCTTCTATAAAAATGATCAAAAAATAGTCGTAAAAGACATGTAGAAAAAAGAAAAAATCTTTACATATCAAAAAGAAAAATTTTTAATTCGATGCAACATTCTACTTTATTGTAAAATTATTTAGTCCAACCATAAGGAAATGTACAAAAATTACGTTTCAAAATACGTTTATCATATACTATACGAAATTTTTTCAAAGTTTTACGAGTAACAACTTTACGATCTTGCTGAGGCTCTATACGGAGACTATGTACATCTACTTCTTCTTTTCCATTGTTTTTTACAAAAGCAAAAACCATTCGACGAAGTGAATAAAAATTAACTTTTTTCATAGTATCTGATGACAGAGTGATACCGCGGACTTTGATTACATGACGGTATTGGTCTGTAGAGGGACTGTACAACCTGTAGGCGTAATTTTTAGGACCTCCACTAACAAATTCGGCAATGTAAGATCCAGAACTATATTCACGTAACTCGTCAGTCATTTCACCAAGACACCAACCAGTGGGTACTTGATATTGTTGTTTGTCAACTGTTGACAGGTAAATAATACTATCCGTGTCAAAATACAATACTCGACTTTTTAATCGCTCAATGTAAGAATATAACTTTGATCGAGCTTGAGCCGTTGTATAAGCTGCAATAACAGCGTTAGTATTTCCCATGACTTCGGCAAAATCATCATGTTGACAATATGTTGTTGACACCAATTGTTCATTGATTAGTCTAACATTCTTAATAATATTGGCGACATTCATCACAAGTTCAAAATATTCTTTGGGTGCATTGTGGATAACAGTCTTATCCATATTGTTTCGTTGACCAAACTAAAAAAAACATAAAAATAATTAAATGAAATACAAAAAACTATGCATAGTTACTTTTCCCCAGAAAGAATTTAGCATTAATTTAGCCAAAGCCCTCTTTCCAGGATTTTTTAAAATTTTTGAAGAATCCAATGAAATATTCTCACGATTGTAGACCTCCATCTCGTATTCACGTTTTTGCTCATCTGTCTGAGCTTTAGCAGGATAGCCTTCACTCTCCTATAAAAATTACAATCAAATTCTGTCACATTTACATAATATAAAATTTACTAGTTTCATTTTCATAAAGGTATTGACGTATTGAGTAAATAAACCACCAGTGGGGTTTTTGGTTGGATGATATTGCTCAATATTATCATAATGCCAAACCTCGAAAATCTTGAGGATCTGAAACAAAAATAATATACATAGAAAAAGAACCATTACCGTAACAATATACCTTATATCCCTTCTCTAAGGCTTTATATAATTCTATCGTAACCCATGTACCGTCTAATGCTCTGTCTTGGTCGTTATGCACGCATGCGGTCTTTTGTGAATCATGCGTGCAAGTTTTGCATAAAGGAAACAATAATTTACCACCATGTCGATACGGTAAAACAGGATGTAAGAGTTTGGGAGGTGGTAAAACCTTACACTTGATTAACCCCTCATAAGGTTGTGATGTTGAACTGACCTCTTCAAAATCTTCAGTAAAGATTTTTGGATGACCTGTAGGGTATTTCCCGTATTTGTTGACAAACGGGTATAAACTGCATACATCTACATAATTGATCTTTTCTGCAGGTGTACCATCTTCATTGTACTTAATTTTATGATACAGTTTTACAGCATTAGTGCGACTGCCAAAGAAAGCTAAAACAAGAAAACTTTTGACAAAATAAAAAAGAACAATTCAAGATTTTACCTTCTCGAGGATTTATAGGTTCCGGTATTTTGACTGTATCAAAAAATGTTTTCATTTCGGGATCTGAGTGAAGTTGTTGTAAAAGTTCGCACTCCCACATTTCGACTACGCTATAACTGAGTGATTGAAGTTCCATAACACGGTTAAAAGTGCGCTCATATGCATCAACTGCTTTTGTATTATTATCGGCTGTTAATTGATATCTATTTTTCATACATTTAGGGCAACCATGCCAATAACAACCGTGAAATTCATAAATTGTGGTGTCTTAATGAGCAAACATATAGATATTAAAATTTCAAAAATTTGAACAAAATTACCTGATAAACCATCAACTCTGTATCTTCCAATTTGAACTTCGCCACCATTAAGTTTATGTCGAATATACAGTTTTTCATTTTTATGGACTAACCACTTCAACCATTTTAAAGCTATAACAGATTGTCTTTCTTCTTTACCATAACCTTTGTATGGTATTACACCAATAGTATCTGGCTTCAAAAATAAACGTCGGAAAACTAAGTTGCAAGCATTAGCAATGGTTATTGAATTTTCAAAAGGATCGACATTTGTTTCTTCCATAAAAATATCGCGAAATTTCATACAACATTGTCGTAAAACTTGCACATCGCTACTACAGTAGTCAATTAACTCATTATCAAAATTAAATTGACAACCCTAAACAATGATGCATTTAAATGCAAAACTTTATACTTTTGCAAACTTACTGCTTCAAGCTTTCGATTATACCACTCCAGAAACGTGGCACGAGCCGCAGGTTTCATAGCATTGTAACCGTACATATTGGGTGATGGATATGAGCCAATATATCCGTAATTTTCTTTTCTGTTAAAGAAATGAGGGAAATATCCTTTACATATTTCACTTATTCCAAATGTTTTCGGTAAAGCCGCCAAAGGCATCGGAAGAAAGTTCAGAGAATCAATAATTTTTATCGACCCTACTTTGATACACATCAATTCTAAACCTAAAAATAAATAAATAGATGAAAATGAAAAACTATAAACAATTTACTAATTCACCCTTATTAATGATATGTAGTTTATGATGTCCATTACGATACAAAAACTGCATTATAAATTGTCCATCGAATCCTCGAGAATTATGCGCTATTGCAGTAATGTTTTTCATACCTTTTGCAAAAAGGTATTCGCAGAAATCATTTAGACATGTAGATCCTTTGAAAATACGTTCGCGTTGACCGCATGTGTTGCAGCAAAAATTTCCCTCGTTTTGACGACACTGATCGCATACAGTATGGACAACACATAAATTTGGTTCATGTTCGAACACATCCCCTAATTCGCTTTGTCGTAGAATTTTTTCCTGTGTAGTCTCAAAATCATAAAAAACAAATTTTTGATTAATAGGACATTTATCGGTAATTCCTGTTTCATTATCATCTAGACACTCATCCTCATCAACATTTGTTTCAAATATATCTTCTTCCTCTTCAACTTGCTCGCTACCAACAGGTTGCATAAAACATAAATGATCTAAAATAAAAATTTTCATATAAAATAAAATAAAATAAAATAATTACACCATATCTAATACCTTTTTTAGGTACGCTTTTCTTGCATGTTTTGCATTCAAAATAACTGCAATTATGAGGATTAGAATGTGCTCGTCGAACCAGTGTATCACATTGTTCGCACACTTTGAAACGATCCCAAATAGATAAACCTGTTTTTTGACGTTTGGATTGACCTCTTTGAGTAAAAACAAGCTTGTGTCGAGCAAAACACTTATCGTTTTTAAAATATCGCAGACAATCTTTGCATTTTCGAGCATTAAATCGATTACATGGGGGTGTATTGTAACACAGAGGACAAACGTTTCTGCATCTGTGTTCCATTTTGTTGTTGTAGGCCAGATGGCAATGAGGACAAAAGTAGCTGCGGTCAAAAAATCCAGGCATCTTTGTAATGACGGAGTAATGGTTATCATGGTGGCAAATATTTAAAACATGCGTTGCTTCAGGTCCTTAAAACTCTAAATACGTACACAATAACAGAAAAATAAAAAACTCTAACCTCTAAATATTAAATCTTTAAAGCGTTCTCTGCTAAAAACTTTGATTTGATAATCGAGTAATAAAACAGTTTGCAATTGTTCCCACTGATGAAAACCGCAAGCTCCTTGATGATTAGCTAAGCCTGCTAAGGTCATCAGTTCTTTAGCAACCTTTGTTTGCAGCAGATGTGACTTGTCAGACTTTCGAATACTTTCCCATTTGTGCTCAGCATTCTTATCTTTTTTATGAATGTAAGCTCTAGCAACAACTAGAGCTCTAGCAAAACATAAATCATCCGTGTTGTTGATTTGAATAATACAGCGTTTATGTTTTAGAAAATCATTATGCTTTAAATATTGATGAGCATTGTGAATACCTTAAATAAATAAATAAATAAAAATCTTACATAAGTAATTTTAATCAGCTTACCGCTACCCGCAGGTGGTGTTACAACAATGGTACGAATTGTAGACTGACGACTATCAATTTGTATTTGCTCGTTTGATTGAAGAACAGCGTTACGAGTGTTTACAATCAACTCTCCAGTTAAAGCATGTTTCGGTCTAAAAGGTATCCAAACACGACCTTTCGTCAAATCTGGATGGTCAAAGGAAAACCCTATAAACGCATTATCAGCGACATTCTCAGAAATTCGCTCTACTATACGTTGAAATGTTGGCACTATTTGAGCATTTAAATCATCCATATGTTCTGTATTATGAAAATTCACAGAGTACTCGCGACCTTCGGTATTAAAACGCCTAATATTTACGGTACTGGGTTGACCTAGTTCGAAAAAATCATCCGCAACAAAAGATGCATTCGTTACACCTCCACTAACCCCAACACCACCACCACCAATTTGAGCTGTTTCGTAAATTTCTTCCTCATCAGAACTGTAAGGCGTATAACTTTTGTATTGATCATCTTCATCATCATAATCTAAAACAGTTCGTTCTTCTTCTTCTTCTTCTTCTTCTTCTTCTTCCGAAATATTATTATTATCGAGTGTTTCTTCTTCTTCTTTCTCAGAGGTAATATTCCCTGAAGACTCATTCACTATTGTTTCATCGTCTTCATCAGAAGTAAAATCTTCTAAAATTTCCATAGGCATGTCGTCTTCGTCCGAAGTAATATCTTCATAAATAGGTTTCATTATAAAAATTATCTAAACTAGAAAATATAACAACTATAAAGTAGAAAAATAGAAAACAACCTATTCATCAAAAACTTATACAGTAATAATAATAGAAAATTTTTATAGATCAGCAAAAACTATTAATTTTATGGTAGAGATTTAATTATTGTTTACGAGGTTAATGTAGTACTTTTCTTTTTTATGATGGGAAAGCTTTAAAGACCTCTATAACTCATGAACACGTGCCCATATCATTTCTTTAGCTTATTTTATTAGCATATAACCAGTTAAAACCAGTTGAAAACCTGTTTTACTGTACAACCCTAGTATTTTTGTTTTGATTCTTGAAGCTATAAAATAACTGTAATAGCTGCTTATAACCCTGTTGCACCATCTTTTCTTTTTATGTGGAAAAGCTTTAAAGACCCTTATAACTCATGCGCACATGGCTATATTGCTTCTATAGCTCTGACCTTGATAATTACTATAACACATAAAACACAAATATTTTTCTAGCTTTGATCTCAAAGGTTACTGTACCACATAAACACATTTTATTTTATTTTTGTAGAACATAGCTCCTCCTCTCATATACTCCTCAGAATAGTAGAATACTGTAGGATATATGTCTTGAATATTTATTATGCTTATAACTCCTCCTCTTACAGCTATAAGCTATATATCTTGGTTATTTTATTATAACTATAACCTCCTTTTACTCAAAAATTTAGAACACTTTATACATTTATCTGTTTTGTTGCTACAAATACTACTCGCTTCTTCTCTCTCTGTCTCTCTTTAATATTTCTTCGAGAATTTTCAAAAATGGAACACCAGTTCATGTTAGATGAAAACATGGCATTATTTGTAGTGGTTGAAGGTAGATACCTGTCAATCTATTTTCGTAACGTCGACCCTAAAACAAAAGAGGCGTACGGTCGCGGATTCAATCTCATTTTACCACAATACGGTATACTAGGTCGCAATGTCAATATTATTGAAAAGACATTTTCACATGGAGGTCGATGCCGCATCAACCTTGGTTATAAAATGCTGGTCGAGAGCGACGGGGTTACAGTACGATTCAACAATTTGTTTAATGGAACGACATGGTGTTTATCTAAAGAAGTGAGTTGATATATGAATTCTTTCTTTCTTTTAAAATATAATGTTTTATTCTTTAGCAATTTTGGCGCTGGACCAATATGATACATGAGATAGCTCCAGCTATTTCAAACGAGTACATCGCTTTAGCAGCAAATTTCCAGCTAGCGATAAAACGCAAAACAAACGAAAACGACGACGACGTAGCTGGAAAAAATGGTTCTACCCCGAAAATCGTTAAAGAAGAAGAAGAAGAAGTCGGTGCAGATAAGAAAATTATAAAAGAAGAAGAAGGGATTCATGCTACAAAATTTGCAGGAGAACAAAGCAATGCTCGTGAAGATCAAAAGGAAGCTAGCATTCAAACGTCATTTATTAATGATCTCTTCATCAATTGTTTCAATGATCCAGACTACGATTCAACGTCGGATACCAATTCCTTGGAAGCCGAAACCAGACGTATTTGTGAGTTACGTGTTCCGGGTTTAGATATTCCATGGTTTTTTGATGAGCAAGTAGTAAAAGGTGAAAAATTATTTATATGTGCTGAGTTAGTTATACAAGACATCTTTAATGGGTGTATTTTTGATTGTTATTGCGCGAAAGAGGTAGGAATTGTTGAGGATCATCAGTGTCCAGCTCGTAATTCCATATATAATATCGCAATTACACCAACAGTTAATCGTTTATATGAAAAGATGGGACTTATCATTGACTGTTTTGAATATGTTATAGGTGAAGTTCAAGGTTATTACAGTCTTCGCGCTTTTAAACAGATGATTGACATATTTAGATGTATACCACTTACAAGTACTGGCCGTAAAATTCTTAAGGATACTGTAGCTTGTTTTATTGATGAAGGTTATCATTATGATTTTGATGATGCTGTTGTTATCAAAACACTACACGATTTTATTAACAGTAAATTGTAAAAGTTTTGCTTACATTCATTCATTCATTCATTACAGCTTGTATGCTTTAATTAGCTATATTTTGATTGCTTATGTAATTGCTTACGTATTTGCTTGTTATATAATTTCATACATACATTGCGCGTATATTTTGCATACAGTAATGCTATTCTATTTTATATAATCATCTATCTTTATGTTTTAGATGTGCACTGTTTTATATTGTAATTTTCATAATTATGTAACATTTTGTTTTAAATAATAATAAAAATCATTTTAAAAATTGTTCAAGTAAAAAGGTGGTTGGTTTTTGTTGTTGTCAAAAAGAGATGTCAAATGATGATGATGATGAAAAGTTTTATATATGGAAACATCCATTTAACTGTATAGTTTCTGCTCCAACAAAATCAGGAAAAACACAATTTGTTAAAAAACTTGTAATTTTTGCTAAAGAAATGCTTCACCCTGCTCCTGTGAAAATTTATTGGTGTTATTTGGAATGGCAAGAAGCTTACGATGAATTAGTTCAGAAATGTTCTTATGTAGAATTTATTCAAGGTTCGCCTGATTTGAATGAACTTCAGAAAAGTAAAGATACACCTAAATTATTAATTATGGATGATATGATGCAAGAGATGAAGAATGATCAAAGTTTAACTCAACTTTTTACTAAAGGATCGCATCATTGGAATATATCAATTATACATATAGTTCAGAATGCCTTTTTTGATGGAATGCGTACGAGTAGGATAAACGCTCAATATTTAATTCTTTTAAAAAACCCAAGCGATAGATTACAAGTCGGCATACTGGCTCGACAGATTTTTCCAACTACCTCAAATCATTTCATAGAGGCGTATGAGGATGCTACTAGTAAACCATACGGTTATTTATTAATAGATCTTACACAGACATGTCCTGAAAAATATCGACTTAGATCTAATATATTCCCCGACAATGATCATATGATTTTGTATACACCTAAATGATTCATCATTTTTACAAAAAAATTTATACAGGTTAGTCGGATCCTATTATTTTAGCGATATGATATACAGTAAACACATTTTTTTAAACACTCTCGCTGTGATCCTTTTCATAGCTGTTTTTATTGTATGGGTACAATACCCTTTTCCATTTTATGAAAATGAAGAAGAACCTGTAAATGTTACAGATTTTACGATACCAAACACAAAAAATGTTACAGATCAGAAATTATTATTACGGGAAAATTATAAATTACATATAATACCCTTACTACGTTATGTAGAAAAAATTTTACATTGTCCTCAGAATGACGGACAATTTATGCAATTACGAGCGTGTTTCAAAATATATATTTTCAATCCTGTCGTATTTTCTTGTTGTAGTCGAAGCAGTAAATTTCAAAACTTGTACATCAATGGAAGTAGATTACGATATATTGATACGATAGCTTTATTACATAATCAGAAAAAAATATTATACCCTTCATCAGTCTAGTTGAGAATTTTGAAGAGGTTGGTCGTTTTTCTATAATTCGTTTGTTTTGTGACAATTACGATGTCAGCTGCATTTGAAGTTTTTGTCAGAATGGTGCAAAATAAAGTAAAAGGTAAAAATTTTATATCTCTTTTTGTTCTTTAACTATTTATTAAACTATAGTATTTTTATTTAAGGTAAAATACTAAACAACAAACAGAAACGCGAAATAGCTGATTTGTTTTGGACTCGTTTCTCACCCGAAGCCAAGATTTTTTACAAAGACATAGCTAAGGTGTGCAACCATTTACGGCGTGAAGTTGGTTTACCTATGGGACGTAAAAAAGTTACACAATTTTGGTGTTTTGCTAGATTATTACTGACGGAGTTGGATATGGTCGAAACTCGCGCTATTTTTGTAGAAGATCTTTTTTTAAAACTAGATACAGTTCATAAACTATTTTTTATGAATATGAATAATTTGTGTGCTTTTTCTAGACGCGAAGAGTTAAATATCGTCATACAAAATGAAGCTTCATTACTATCTTAATGTAATACAATAAATATTTCAATGTTTACTCATCATTTGGTCATTATTGTAAAATTTTTTTGTACTGTACGGTCTGTTTTGTATGGCTTCTAGATTAAAGAAATATATTCACGAGCTCAATGTGTTGAAAAATTCAAATCGTGTTCAAAGACGTGCTTTTCTTCAACATTCCTCCTCGGATTTGATCTGTTGTATATGTGAAATTTGTTTGAACATTTTGAACGGTAATATTCCTATTAATTCAAACTTAAAAAAGAAATTGGCCAAACATAAATTATTGCTCAGAGGTTTAGCTACTAGACACAAAAAAAACAAGAAAAAAGATTTACATAATAAACGTGTAAGAATTGTTCAAAGTGGTGGAGCATTTTTACCTCTAGTACTACCCGTTTTATTATCTACATTAGCAAGTTTTGTTACAGAGAAATTATTATAGAATGAAATTTGCTAATAAATTTGCTCTTATACCTCAGGAGGTTCTGAATAAACTGAATAACTCTCAGGTTTCTTCTTCTTCGACGACGACGAGTTCAAATGAAAAGACAGGTATAGCTAAGCAAGTTGACATGTATCGTAACGAGCTAGAGCGCATTTTGAAAGATAATAAGTTAACACCTGAAGAACAATACA
Source organism: Romanomermis culicivorax (assembly GCA_963922205.1). Taxonomy (NCBI): domain Eukaryota; kingdom Metazoa; phylum Nematoda; class Enoplea; order Mermithida; family Mermithidae; genus Romanomermis; species Romanomermis culicivorax. The sequence goes on along the minus strand of CAWUHX010000218.1, from coordinate 207,445 downwards.
AAATGTACTCGCAACTATTTTCACAATATTTAACTTTTGAACATGAAAAGGCTCAACCTACTACAGTGATTTTAAAACAAAAAGTTATTGATAACGAAGAAGATGAGAAGGATAGTGATGATTTGAAACAAAAAGAAAAAAATTGGTTGAACGATGAAAAGTTACTTAGCGGTATTCCTAAACAGTTTAAACGCTCGGCATCCTTATTATTGGAGCATGTGCGATGTAACCCTAGTATAAATGTTAATAAGCAAGGTGAAGTATTAATTGATGGAAAATTAATTGAAGGATCACATATTATTGATTTATTACATGATTTGTCTCGTAAACGTTCAAAAATTACGCAAACGCTTGGAGTAGATGAGTTTGTTAATGCTTTGAAAAAATATAATGTACCATTAGAGGCTATAGGAAACCCATTACGTAAAATGTTATTCACTTTACCTCAGAAACTCTCCTACCATACACCTCCGGAAGAATCAGATGATCATGCAGTTAGTAGTGTCAAGCAGTTGAACAAACCACTTGCGAAAGGTGTTGATTTATTTTCAAGTGGTGCCGAGGAAGATATCAAAGACGATTCATTCTTTAATAAAGGAAACTCGAGAGAAAAGAAGATACGGCACAAAGCTAGAGCACTTAGACGGTATACTCCTTTGTACTAGAGCGATGAACACCTTACTTTCGAAATTATACAAAAATTTACACGGAAATCCCTCAGCTTTTTCTAGTATTGAAAAATTATATGCTGAAGCTAGAAAGCACCGTAAAACAATTACACGTAAAAATGTTAAAGATTGGCTTTCAAAACAAGATAGTTATACTCTACATAAACAAGTCAACAAAAAATTTTCACGTAATCGTATTTATGTTACAGCTATGGATCAACAATGGGAAATTGACTTGGCAGATATGTCTTCTTTAGCAGATTTTAACGATGGATACAAATTTATGCTTACATGTATAGATGTATTAAGTAAATACGCATGGGTTGAACCCCTAAAATCAAAACACTCAAAGAATGTTTGCGATGCTTTTCAAAATATTTTAAAAAGAGGTCGAATCCCTTAGAGAGTAAGCAGCGATAAAGGAAAAGAATTTGTCAACAAAGATTTCCAAAAATTATTGAAAACTAACGATATACATTTTTTTACTTCTCAAAAGGAAGACATTAAATGTTCAATAGTGGAACGGTTTAATAGAACTTTAAAAACTAAATTATTTAAATATTTTACAGAGTTTACCACTTATAAATGGATTGATATTTTACCCGCAGTTGTTTCCAACTACAATCACTCTGTTCATAGATCTATTAAGGAAAAACCTATTAATGTAGATTATTCTAACGAAAAAATTATATGGCAAAGACTCTACCCTGAAAGATTATACACTAGAAAGTCTAAGATTGATATAGGAGATTACGTGTGAATTAGTAAACATAGAGGTGTATTTGACAAAGGTTATTTACCTCAATGGAGTGAAGAAGTTTTCAAAGTAAAACATATTGTGAAGACCCGAAATCATATACTTTATACAATTCAAGATCTGGAAGGCGAAGATATAGAAGGACGTTTTTATGAAAAAGCACTACAGAAAATCGATTTTAATCCTAATATCAAAGAATACAAAATTGAAAAGGTTTTGAAGACTAAACGATTACCAGATGGTCAGAATAGAGTACTTGTGAAGTGGTGGGGTTATCCTGAAAAATTCAACAGTTGGATTTTAGAAAAGGATATACAAAATGACGACGACGACGATTACGATGAACAACTTTGAATTGACATATTATGCGCAACAAGATGAGCTATTATCACAAAATTTTTTAGGAGTTTTTGCTTGCAATACTCTACCGAAGATAGTTAAAAGACCAGCGGCTTTAATTGCATACACGGATACATCTTTTCAAAAAGGAAGTCATTGGATAGCTATGTATTTTGATAATGCTAACTCTGTATATGATTTTGATTCTTATGGCTTACCACCAGTTATTCCTGCTTTTATAAATTATATTAACAAAAATGCTTTAATAATATATACAAATAAGAAACATTTACAAAATTTTAATAGTAGGGTTTGTGGTATATATACTTTATATTTTTTGTATTATAAAGTGCGACATGTTCCTGTGTATAAAATGTTTAAAAGTTTTAGTAACACAAATTTTGTTTATAATGATAAATTGATTTGTAAGTTTTTTCATTATAAATTTTCTGTAAAAGGTCACTTGCGAAATAAATTATGTACACGTTTGTAAAAAGTTAACTCCTTCTATATGTATTTATATATATATATATAAATTTTACTTCACTTTGATAGCTCCGCCTCCTTTATATTTTTGTATAGTTTTATTGGTTATTTTAGTAGCTCCGCCTTTTTATAAATTTATAACTGAGTGATTAGTTGTTAAATAAAAATTTTTTATTTTGAAATGGATAGTAGTAATAGTACGCATTCAGAAACATCTCGCATTAGCGTTTGGGAGTTTTTTGGAAAACGTCTACCTCGAAACGAAGTGGTTTTCTTCAGTCAGGTCATACTAATATACATTGTAGTCATTACAGCTATAATAAATTTATCTCTCTACAATAATAATACACAATTGTGGGTTGGTCTTTTGTGCACTTGTATAGGATATTTATTACCTAGCCCCGTACCGACCGTATTACAGTCATCTAATTCATTGAAGACTGTACCTATAGCAACAGCAAACAACATTATAAATAATGACAACCTTTGAAGATCAATTTTATATCACATTACCTAGTAATAGCAAAAATGGAAACAAACCCTCTGATTTTTCAGCCCATCTACCTTACCGTTTAAAACTAGATGGAAGCTGGGAGGTAGGACTAAGTGAAATAATATACCCCTATAGTTGGGCTACATTTACCAATCATGGTGGAGATAATGTAATAATGTTAACTACGGATGGTGTCGGAAATAAGGTCAAAAAAATTAAAGTAATAGTTTTTGAAAAACATTACTTTACCATATCTGAATTAATTGAAGAGTTGAATGCAAAAGTTGGAGCAGCTATTGCCGGAACTAACATGGAAATCATGTTTTCATATGATGAACATAGTAGAGGGTTAGTTAATTTGAAAATAAAAAGTGGTACAATCTTACATAAAATCGATATAAGCAAACGGTTAATGGAGCTTCTCGGATTTAGCTCTACCAATACTGAGGCCTATGCAACTGCTGATGATTTTTTAAATAGAGCTGTGAATATTAACTTATATACTGTTGGAGAGAAACCTCCAAAAAATTCTAACACACATATTCCACCATCCAAAGCTGGTTTTCTTGCTGAGCCTGGAACTAATCATTTATACATGTTAGGCATTCAACCACCAAATTTGAATGATTTACAGAATTTTTATGTTTACTGTAATATTATTGAAAATCAGATTGTTGGAAATACTTTAGCACCGCTTTTACATATAGTAAATGTTCAGGGAAAATACAAAGATAATGTGAGTCGATTATATGAAACACCTCACTATATACCCATTCAATTGAAAGAAATTACAGTACTCGAGATTAATATAAAAAACAGTATGAATGAGCTTATACCCTTTCAGTTTGGGAATGTTATAGTTAAATTACATTTTCAGCGACGTACTCCTTTATTCCTATAAGCATAGTATCAAATTTTTATTTACTCATTCATTCATTTGCATTTGGACACGTTGTCGTCAGGTTGAATTTTCGCAAACGCTCTTAATTAATTAATTCATTTAGTTGTTGTTCCTTTTGATTTTCAAAGCAAAATATGCATACCGTATTTATTCCTGAAACCGTTGATTACTGGATCAAAATTTATCAACATAGTATTCAAGATAATCAATTTCAATTAGGTGGTAGTTTAGAAGGTTTTCGAGCAGCATGCCCGTATTATTATAGACATCAAGGAGCTGGAGTTGGTAATTTTTTTAAGAGTTTGTGGCGTCTAGCTATGCCTTTGTTAAAATCTGCAGGAAAGCATGCACTTGCTGCAGGTTCCAAAATTGCAGGTGATGTTGTAGAAGGTCGTTCTTTTAAAGAAAGTGTTGCTGAGCATGGACGAAACGCAGCTGGTAGCTTATTACACGAAACGGGCGAGCGCATTCATAAAGGAAAAGGTTTAGGGAAGCGTAAACATATAAATTCTACGATACATATAAAAAGCAATAAAAAGTTAAATGATGGTCAGCGTCAACAACATCAACATCAAAAACAACATAAACGTAAACACCTGAAAGGACGTTCCTCATTCTTAAAAAAGACTCCACGTAGAGTAGTCAGTTTCAAGGATATCTATTCAAAATGAGTAAATTTATTGATGCTGCGTCGTCTCCTAGTAGTAAAACGGAGTTAGATTTATTTACCGTACCTCCAACACAAGTTGCTATTCGTAGAAGTTTTTGGTCTGAAATTCAGTTACAAAATCCTTGTACTAATGAAGGACCTTACGAGTTTATTTCACCTGATTCATATATGTTGGACTTATCAAAAAATTTTATATATTTTACTATTCGAATTACGAAAGCTAATGGCGCTGCTTGCACTTTAACAGCAGACGCCAGCAATAACCTTACTGGAAATGTTGTAGCACCAATTAATTTGATCAGCAAAACATTTTTTAAACAGATCAAGATGTACTTAAATGGAAAATTAATATCTGACAGGTAAGTTTTATAATTAAATGTATGTTTACCTTTTTTTAATTTTAACATTTTAACATTTCAGTGGGGATAGATACGCTTACAGATCTTATTTGGAAACGGAATTGAACTATGGTCGTGATGCTAAGTCGACACATGTTGCAGCTGCTGGTTATGCTTTTGAAAATGGCGATGTTCTCGATATAAAGAAAAACAAGGGTGCTTTGGAAAGAGTTCAGATGTTCAAAAACAGTGCAGTTGTTGAATTAATGGCTCCTATACACGCCGATCTATTTATGCAAGAACGTTTTCTATTGAATCAATGTACTTTGAAAATTGATTTATACAGACATAGAGATGATTTTTGCTTGCAAAAATTTATATCAACTGACAACGAAGCTTATAAAATCGAGGTTAAAAGCCTGTCTCTATTTATTAAAAAAGTTGAAGTTGCGGATAATATCAATCTAGCTATTGAATCCATGTTACAAAATACAGCTGCAAAATACCCTATTCGTCGATGTCATGTTACAAGTCTATACATAACAACTAGTCGTCGCTCAGCTCCTCTGAACTCATTGTTCACAGGTCCTTTACCTCGTTGTCTCGTTGTGGCGCTCGTTGATGGTTCGTCCGCTAGGGGTGATTATAATCAAAGCCCCTTCAATTTTAAACATTTCAGATTAAACGAGATTAAAATAACAAGTGGTACTACAACCTTACCTACAACACCATATACGCTAAATTTTAAAGAAAACAAATATTTGCGCACTTTTGTACAATTATTTGAGGGTGTAGGAATCGGTACAGATAACAAGGGTAATGAAATTACTCGAAATTCTTTTACAACGCATAACACCGTTTTTGTTTTTGATTTGACTCCTTGCGGTATGGATGGTAATTTTTGGGAACTCGTACGTGAAGGAACCACTAGTTTACAGATGAATTTTGGAGAGGATATACCAGATGGCGGTATTGAAGCACTTATATACGCAGAATTTGACTCTCTCGTAATGATTGATAAAAATCGTGAAACCTTTACAGATTATAGTATTTAAATGTGTTATATTTATATGTACATTTCATCTCATTTTTTATAATAAAAAATCACTTATAGTTGTTGTTTATACACTCCTTCTCTTTAGCTATTGTTTAGAAATATTCTTTTAATTTATTCCTGATTATAAATGAACTTCCTTTTATTACTCCTTCTTTCCTTTATTTTCTCCTTCAATTCTACAGTACTATGTAATTATCTTGTACATTCTTTTTACCCTAAGACCTGTTTGTGCATATTCTCTACATATTGTTTACTCGTACATCTCTAAATATCTGACTACAGTAAACCCTTTTTTATATTCCCGAAGTTGACACATACACACACACACACACACACACACTCATAGTAGAACTCTAAAGAAATTACCTTTACTATTAAACGCAATAAATAAAAAATTTTATTAATTTTAATTCAATTTAATTTATTTGAAACAAAATATATATACAAAATATATGTATATACAAAATTTAAAACAAAATAGAATAAATTATACATATATACAAAATTTAAAAACAAAATAAAATATACATATATACATCCACCTTCGCCGCTGCCGCCGCCGTCGCACCCCTCGCTAGAGGTTTCACGCGTATCCACTAAAATTTTTACAAATTTTAATAACTATTTTAGTTAAACAAAAATTTTTACTCTAATATATCATTTAACTGTTAAGTAATAGGTACAAGATCTATCAATAGCCTTTATTTTATCGTAAAATTTTATCGTATAAATCGTGTAAATAATTGAAAGCTTCTAGAATATTCTAGAAATGTTCTTTGTTAAGTTTTAGACAACTCAGCTATATACCATACATTAAAATACATGATAGAAATCTGTAACATGTTGCAGTTAGCACATTTTAACCTACGCATATTTATCTTGAAATATTGTAGTAAAAGCTTATAATAATTTTACTCTCATTAAATATAAAATTTATATGTCTACAACGTGTTTTAACTATAACATCTGAACTTACTAGAAACGCGGCAGCGCTAGTTTTACCCTCTCCTCGACGTAGCGACCGTCGGCGTTTTCCCATTCAGCCCTCGCACCTGGGGGGAGGATATTCCACAGGTGCGAGGCTAGGTGGCCGTCGACCAGCGAAGGGTTTTCAAACATCCGGCGTAGACGTTTCATGAAACCCCAAAAGGGTTTCTGTCTAGCCCGATATTCAACCCCTCGCTGGCTTTTCCACCAGCTCTTGAAGTCCGTCGAGGCCTCCTCCCAGAAGACGGACGCCCACGTGTCAATGTCGGCCGTCGTTAAAAACGGCTCTAAATTAATAATAATAAAATAGTATACATATTAATTTTTAATTCAAAATATTTGTAAAATCAATGTACCGTAAGCCTCGTAGGCGGCTCTCAACGTCGAAATAAAGGTAACGAAAACGGCTTCTATTGGTAGTCTCGGGTGTCGCGCGCAAGTACAAAAATAAGAATGGTTCTTCTTCTATTTTTTCTATTTATACCTCTTTACCCTCATTAAACCTTTTCCGGTTTTTTCTGCTTTTTGGTTGAATCTTTTCGGTTTTTCTTTGAAGGTTCTATCAAAATAACAATAATCACCACCTTAATTGTTTTGGTATTGCGTCTCTTTAAAGGTTTTAGGCTCTAGGTTATTCTAGAAAACTATCAAAATAACAATAATCACCACCTTAATTATTTTGGTAAAGCGTCTCTTGCTACCGTGTTTTATAGAACCTTTGACCTTTTCTAGCATTTCTAATTGGTTTTATGATCTAAATGGCTTCAGCTGTCTAACCTTTCTATGTTTGCTCTGGGAAACACTCTGTATACAAAACCGCATCTACCTACATAAATCATCCAATATAATGTATTAATTTCCGATACGTAGAATAACGTTCATGTATTGATGATTTAGTTCTTTTCTTTTTTCTTTTTCTTTTCTTTTTCTTTTCTTTTCTTCAAATGTTTTTGAGGTATCAATTACTTTTTACATCTAGAATATTTTTCATCTCAACTGTTCACTTTTCTACATGCGCTTTATGCCCATTCTTTTGGGTCATTTTTCTATAAAAGAATTTGATCATTTACGATTTTATAAGTATAAACCCATAGGAATAATGTTTCAAGTTTTATAGACTCTTAGAGTTTTTATATGTGGAATTGAGCATTCTGATCTAAAAGACCGTTCTAATTTGGACGATCGTTCAGTATGCAGGGCTTCCGATTAGCTTTTCTGTGAACCTGCAGACGGCGCACCTCTTATTTTGGAGCCCGAGGGCGCGTTTTTTGAAGGACTTCCTCCGTGGGCGGAGGGGGTCAATTTTATAAATGAATTCTTTCTTTTATGTTTTCCATTTTTTGTTCACGTTATTATTTTTGTATTTAGACTACAATATTTTAGTGATAAACAAAAATAAAATAGTGTTTCAAAAGTTTTATAATAAAATAGAATGTTGCATTGAATTAAAAATTTTTGATACGTAAAGATTTTTTAACTCGTCAAATTTTCCGCACACTTTTTACGACCAGCTCGTTTGGTCATCTTTCTATAAAAGACCTTTTTTGTCTACATGCTTTTTACGGCCAGCTCGCTCTGGTCATTTTTATAAAAGACCTTCTTGGTCATTTTTGGCAGAACATCAAAATTTATACGCATGCACCCATAAGGATAATGTTTCATCGCGTAATGACTCTCTCGAGATTTTACTCATTAAATAGACCATTACTGACCAGATTGACCGTTCTGACATTTGTTGACTTGAACGATTGTTCAGAAAATGGGACCTCCGAAATATATTCACACCTGCAGGTGGCACCCTTTTGACAAAGGGGGTCCGGGGTGCAAATTTTTGTGGGCTTCCTCTTCCCAGAGGGGAAGCCGTTTTTACACACAATCTCTTTTTATTTCTTTTCCATTTTTTTGTTCATTTTAGTTTTCCTTTTTGCGTTCATCATTGATTTTCCTTTTCAACCCACAGTAACACATTTATTACCATAATCGAAAAATTACCGTAATTCTACTATTACGGTAACTCTAGAACATACATTTTTAACCGTACGGCCTATAAATCGACCTATATGTTTACTGTATGACCTATAAATCGACAAAGAAATTAACCGTATATGTTTACTGTACGACCTGTAAATCCGACAAAAGCCAAACGTGTATGTTTACTGTACGACCTATAAATCGGCAAAAAGTGACAAATTATAGGTCGTACACAAAAGATAGGAGTATCCTTAAGCGTACGACCTATACGGGCCGGCCTTACTACTGTCGTTGTTTTTCGAATCTGTTCCCCACACTTTTTGTTTGTATTTTTTATATTTTAATTTTCTCACGTATTCTGTTTTTTCACTTTTTTACTGTCTTCCCTTTTTACGTTCTATTACTACAATCATTCATTTTCTACTTGTAGAAAACTGAAGGCTTTGTACCTATGGATCGTTCGTTTAACTTCTTCGGTTGTAGGCAAGTTGGTCGAAAATTGTCAATCTTTAACTTCCATAGAATGCCACACCGAAATTATGGACTTGGAAGCCTTGACCAGCCTGTCCAAATTCAAAAATTTGACCGACTTTCGTCTGGACGTCGTTAATGGCTTGCCGTGGGCCTCTTTGTTACCCACATACGCCCGCCAAAACGGCTCCACGTTGAAAATTTTGGCCCTGAATGCCGTGCACGCTTCGGAATTACCGTCGATTTTAGAGTTATTTCCTCGTTTGGAACAATTATGTATGTGGAATTCGGTCGACATTAAAGCGGCTACTTTGGTCGACTTGATCCAAAAATTTAAAGATTCGAAGACCAATCCGATCAAATTGATAGCTAGCTGTTACCAAGTTCAAATGGATCAACCGTTGAGGGCTGTCTTGAAGAAGGTGCCTCAATTTTCGGTCGGATGCTATTACGAACATAATCCATGCGATTTGGCCTAATATTTTGCGCAGGTCTCTGTCCATTAATATTTATTTTGACCAAGTTTTTTAAAATACGTTTCATTGTATTCGACGTATCTTGTCTGTTAAATCACTCATTTACACAAACCGATAAATTCTACAGTAAGAGTTTCGCACCAATGATATTTGGGACATTATTTGTATTTTCAATGCTAAAAGAATGTCATAAAAATAAACTGTAGATCAAAATTTTGAATCATGAATTCTAAATTCGATCGGAAAAAATATAAAATATTTTTCTGGAAGGCTATCCGAACTTTTTTTTACAATTTTAGCACCACGACGTTTTATCAATTTTTTATCATAAACAAAAAGCCTAAAGTCGTATTTATACTTCACGGTCCGTGGATCACGGCCTCGGTTGTAACCAATCAGAGTGCGTCGTGAACGCGGCTTTCACGGCCGTAAAGTTTAATGCGATTTGCGAGAAAAACATGCTCCCGTAAATCGCAGTCACAACACTCTCACTAACAAATAGAACACTGTTCTATTTTTCAGTGGCCCAGGGCTGTGACTGGCATAGATGCACGTGAGGGGGGGGCGTTCGGAGGGTATTGACCCCCAGTAGATTTTGATTGACCCTCAGCAAATTCGACCCCCCAGCAATGATTGAGAAGACGAAGAAGGAAAACGAGTTTCAGAGTAGAGAAAGCCGTCTTAAAAATGGAAATGATGCTGTCGTTCAAGACACGATTTATGCGAGGTTAAGCCTTCCTTATGATAAATCAAAATTCAATCATGTAGCAAAATGAGATATTTTATGCAGTTTCGTGCGCTGAGTTTTATGGTATCATTCGCTCTACTTAAAAATGAAAATTCAGGCGGGTACAATATGCCAAAGTTTGAAAATTGATGATTTTTTGCATTTTTCAGTGGTCTCGCAGGCCAAGCGATATTTCCGAATTAAAGCGATCTCATTCGATAAATGAATATTCATTTTACACAGGAGGGAACACTCTATCTTTTGGCACGACATTTACTGTAATCTATTGCACTTTACACCTTTTAAGAGAGCTTAAAGTCTTAAAAATGAGCCGTCAAAATTAGAAAAACTTTGTTTAATTGCACGCTAGAGCACCTTCCCATCGGATGCCCGATGCTGCAGAATTTTATCTTTTCGTTTTATAGCTCATGCAGGTAAAACTTTCATCAAGATTTTTGTACGGTTTTGGGAGCTGCACAGCTCTGATGGAGGCATACCTATGGAAATCGCTAAGAAGTCCCTGCATCTTCAAGGTGGCCCTTGTCTACCCCTTGTGATACACTCAATATCTGTACTACAGAATTATCAAATAACTAACAGACTATAGTTTGATGTACTAATTGTTTCACAAACGAACATTTTACACTCCGCAAAACACTTTATCGAAAATGAAAAGCAAAAAAAGCAAAACATTCTGTCTATGGGCAAACCTGAGCACCTTCAACTATGATGCCAAGGAATTTTATTTTTCTGTTTCTTAGTTCATACATTCCTAGAGTAGCTGCGAAAGTAACTTCTCATCACCACTCACCGTTTTGGCAGCTGTAGAGATTTGCATACATTGCACTGTCATTCAGATGTGTTTTTGAATCTGGATAAATGTCCAATCAATAAAGTTCTGGGAACACTGGATGCGTCTCTACTCAATACATTATAAGAAAAAATGTGGCTCAATGTCCTGATAAATTTTCATTGATCTACGTTTGATGGTTTCTGAACAAAGCGCTTTAAATAAAAAATCGAAAACTTCGAAAATTTTTATTACATTTCAGAAATCGAGTGATAGTTTGAAATTTATCTACAGAAAAACGGCAAGATGAATTGGGACAGTCTTTGCTTTATTGGAAAGGCACTGCAATCTACTATCAGATTTTCAGCTTATAACATAGGTCAGACTGCCGACATTTATTTTGTAACATTAAACTAGCAGCTTCGATTTTTTTCGGGTCAAATTACTGAGGAGAGAAGTTTCTGTTACATCTGTTCTAGGGCATCCTGTTGCGCAACTATTGTAAATTGATGCATGAAATGTTACCAGTGATTCGACTCACATCTTTTCTTTTTATTCGTCTAATCTGAACGTTTTCAATGTTTCCTGCATCCCATTTGATTAGTTAGAAGCATTTGAAGAAAAACAGACTATAATAGCATTAAACAGCATTTTTGTATCAACGTTCAGAGTGTGCAGACACCTACAGCTCCCAAAACGGTGCATAAATTTGATTGGAATTTTAACACAATATGTCAGACATTAGTGGCGACAGAAATCAAGAAAAAAATTCTGCGGCATCGTATGGAAAGATGTCCAAAAAAGACCCTAAAGGACTTTTTCGGTTTATTTTGACTTCCGTTTTGACACTTTAAAATGGAATAATGAGTGTAAAGTAAGGGACTAGAAAATGTTTTTCATACCTGCACATAGAGCCTAGTGTTCTGCATAAAATGAACATTTAGCTTCAGAGTCACGTCTTTTCTGAGCTGTGATCTTTCGTTACACGCCTACAGACCGAAAAATGCCAAAATATGTAAAAATTACGAACTCTGGTGTACTGCGGCTGTGCAAATTTTGATTTTTATACGAAATTAATGCTGTCACGATACTCAGCATATAAAACTACTCAAAATGTCTCTTTTTTAGATATTATTAATTTTAAACTTATGATAAGTCTATAGAGCAGAAGGTGGAATCTCTCAGAAATCGTGTCTTAACAATTTTTCTAAACGAAGCATACTTGATTCCAAAAAAGTAACACTGAAACTTTAAAAAATGTGTCGAGGCAAATAATTTTATATATTCAACTAATATAGGTCGAAGAATTTGAATGTTAGAAGACCTTTCTTTCCGTTATTAAGAACAAAAAAAAATTTCAATCCAACTCCCTGTCCTGTTTTTTGGCTTGTTTTTTGAGACAAAAAATTTTAAAAAAAGTTGACCAAAAATTTTTTTTCGTGAATTTTCCAGGTTCAAAGCCCTTAGGGTAGTTTGTACCCTCATATCCCCCTCACACATGTGTGCTTCCAACTATGTTGAAGTTTTTACTGAGCTTGGTGTTAACAAAGGGAATCAACTATGGGAAACTGCCAAATAAAATTCCACTCAGCTTTTTTAGAAAAAAAGCTACAGCACAAAGTCTTTATAGAAATAAATCGATTGTGCAAGATATGTTCAATTCATTCATTTTACATAACATATCGCATGGAATTAACTCTGTAAGTTCTACTGATTACAAGCTATAAACAAGTTTATTGTCTTGTATTTAACTATTCAAAAAATAGCATCATTCACAGTTTTTGGATTTAAAATGAAATTTGCAGAAAGAGTGCTTTTTGTAGGATTGCAGAAGCAATTTACCCGTCCCTGTCACTCCCATCCTGTTTTAAAATAAGTTGTACTGTTGCCATGGCAGTGCAAATATAGTGGAGGAGAGTCGGGTATGGGATAGGGTGCAACACCCCCAATATAGGCATGGCTGAATCAGGAGCATTTTTAAATGCTTCACCCTGTTCTCATATTTGCAGATTGGTGGCCAATGACTACAACCTAGGCCCAGTTGCACTAAAGGGTTCTTAGCTTGAGCTCAAGATAATCTCGAGCAAAAGGGCGACTGGGCTTGATCTCAAGTTCGGTGAAATTTGAATTTCACCAGGATTATAACGAGCTCAATGTCAAGATTATCCTCACCACGAGCTGTTGGGTTGCACTAACATTTTCGCATAATTTTTTTATCTCTAAATCAAATAAATATAAAAATGTCTGCAATTTTCAAACTCGAACTTAAACCTCAATTTTAGTTAAGTATTGTTTCTGCACTGGAAGAAAATAATTTAGGCATTGCAATTAGCTCAAACTCAGCATTAACAATTTAATCCCGATATTGAGATTATCCTCATGTTGGGTTTGTGCTACCAACCTCAGGTTTCTTTATAGTCCTGCAAATGACTATAGTATGCCTCCCTCACTGTTTTTCAGCTAGTGTGAGAGGCGGAAGTTTTGAATCGGTTGGGAGTTAGAATGATATTGATTTATCATTTCTTTACATTTAAGTCATGTGCATATAATTTTCATATAGAAAAATTTTACTGTGGTTGATGCCAGGAGAAGGACAAAATGTACGATGCTGCAGAATATACTTTTTTACAGACTGGAAATTTTTCTTTGAGAAAAAATTAAAATCCAATATAACGAAAGTGAATTTTTTCCAACTTTAACAAAAGTTCCCAAAAATCTAATCCACTTCTTTTTCTAGCTTGGCAACTATCCAAGCAAGTATATTCTTCTTTTTTCTGCCCCATTGGGGCATATTCAAATAAACTCATGGAGTGTACAGGTATGGTGCTTTTTTCTGCATTTGCTGGTTCACGCTTTGATACTTATAGTGTCAAAAATATTTTTTAGGATGGGGCGATGAGGGAAAAAGGCGCACAGACTTGCTCCTGTTCCTTGCACATTGAAAAACTGGCTAGTATATACGTTGCATATACATAATGTTGTATACTGCACACATTTAAAAAATGACCCATTTGATGATATTTTCTCCAAATCCTGATTCCATAGTGAACAGAACAGGGCTACAGGCTTTGACTATTGCACCATCTGTGATACCTGAGTGACCAGACAGGAAGAGGGTACCTCAAAAGTATGTTTTACCAATCTGGAGGATAATACAGAACACTGTGCGCCAGTACCAACTAGGGCATTTGCAGTAGTCCATTTGATAGGAATGAGAAAGGCATTAGTAGGGACATGGTTTTAACATATAATCGTCAGTAGCAGTGGTAGGTTTACTAATGTGACATATTGCCCAGCACATTATCCAGGGATCTTGACCTGAAGAATCATTCACATCCCAACTAATATTAACAGAAAGAATAAAGTAGAACTAACAGGAGAGTCAATATTGGGAGTGGTTTGAACCATATTTGGAGAAGAAGGTTGCAAAACAGCATCTAAAACAGTCAGTGAATCAGAAGTGCTAATAGGAGCAACTTCTGGTGACTGAGGAGCTGGTGATGCAAAATTTGAGTGGTTGTCTGTGTAACAAATCTACTGTTGATGGGGCAATCAGACCAGGGATTAGAGGGTGCGGTACCATGGGGATAAGTATGATATTCCATGAGAAATTTGGCAAAGTCATACTCAAAATTAGATGTGACAGCATTGCAAACCTCAGCATTGTGACCTGTGATCAGCATTCAGCATTGTGACCTGTGATGTGTCAGCAATATGATCTGCCAGGTGCCCTTCATAAAATGAACTAAAAATTGTATACCCCTGTGTTACTTCTAGAAAAGAAATACTACATGGGGCTGAAGTTAGAAAGTGTGTGGCATTTGTATTTTGTTTATAAAATGCTCACAAATTGAAAAATGATGAAAACAAGTACATTCATGAAAAGCACCTTCACAGGGCTTTACAACAGATCTTTTGTTTCAATATTTTTGAAGGCCGAAAAATTCTACAGTTTGCTTTTTATAAAATGCTTCAAAATTCCAAAATGACCAAATCATTACTGGTTAAAATCGTTTACAGAAAGCTTTTACTTCCAGACTTTCCATTCAAAACATTGGTGAACGTTAGCTGTCAAAAAAAGTCCTATGTCACTCATGGTTAAACTGGAAATCATTGAAATATGAAATATTACTTGCCATCTGCTTTCATAAAAATTTGAAACATACACATACTTTTCAATTTTACTATTCAGACGCATCTAAAAAATGAACTATAAATGATGACAGATACGATTACTTGTATTCATAATGACTTAACAGATACAACACAAACATTCTACAAAAATGTAATTTTGAAGTCGAAAGCCTCAATAATACTGCCTGCATATGCAGATTCATGTAGGATACCTTGGATAAGGCTCGCTGAATCTTATAAGGTATCTTAGAAGAGTCTATCTTATAAGATATACATGATTCTGCTAGATATCTTGTGCAAGTTAGATCCTCCTATACCTTTCAAGTAGAGCTGATTGTGTATACCTTACAAGATATCTTTCGAGGGATATGTTATCCTATAAGATTTCTTGTGACATTGGGTTATGTCTTGAAATGTTTTACAAGATACATTCTGATCTATGAGTTGGAAATTTTTCTTGCAAGATCTTACATGATCTGAAACGATCTGGACAAAAAACTTAACAAAATGCATGAAAAACTTATAAAACCTTATAAGTCATAAGATTATTCTTCAGAATTTACAAAATTTTAGCATATTTTAAAAGAAAATGTAAGACCTTAAGGTTTTATAAGAAACAGAACGCGGTTGGTCCCTTTGCAACTAAGCTATATCCAAGTAAATTTTTGATTGTAGTGGCTGATTATATAGATTTCCTTATGTCCGACTGTTCCCTGACAACACCTTCGAATGAACAATCAAGTTCTTATCTGAACTATTAGCCAGCTATGGCAAACCAGACATATTTGTTTCTTTACTGCACTGCATGGCCAAATCTCAAATTACTTTCACCAGCTGAAATAATATTCAATTGATGTTCCCAGTTACCATTCGAATCATGACAAATGGCTTAGAGACTGAGGAAGGGACAAAATTGAAAGAAAAGAAGCTGAAAGACTATCAGGTCTCATGTGCTGAAGATATGCCAACTGAACAAAGCTGTATCTCTCATCACATACACCCTTGTTCTATATTGGTGATAAAGTAAAATTTAAACGCCATGTAGCAATGATTAGAAAGAAGGAATAGTTGTATTCTGACATCATCAAGGTCATTGAAGTGCTCAGCAATTACATTTTCAAATTGTCGGATGGAAAAGCATGGAATGTCCGCCGAATATGAGAATATTACTCGCCATCATTAATCAACATCCCCACCAGTGATACTGTAACAACTACCGAACTGCATCTTATATGGCTGATTATATAGATTTCCTTATGTCCGACTGTTCCCTGACAACACCTTCGAATGAACAATCAAGTTCCTATCTGAACTATTAGCCAGCTATGGCAAACCAGACATATTTGTTTCTTTACTGCACTGCATGGCCAAATCTCAAATTACTTTCACCAGCTGAAATAATATTCAATTGAGTCCCTCCTGCTAATTTTCACCTGGCTGATGTCAAATCAAAAAGGGCTAATGATATGCCACAGGTAGTGAAAAACTGCATGACATATGTGTGGCATCTTTTCTCGCTTTTTATATGTTCTTGCGTTTATGTTATGCAAATATTCTTCTGTCCATAAACTGATGTTTTTGTGTGATGATTCATTCTGGGTGCTTTTGGGTCACTTTGTCTTCTTTATTTTTTCATTTGTGTGTATTTGCATTGTGAAATAAATTAGCATATTTATTCAGCCATTTCAATAGTTGAAGCAAAGCACATCATATTCATATGCTGACTCACTTTGCAGGGCCACATTAATTCGTTGATCCCACGAGCCATTATGATGTTCCTAGAATTGAGTCTGTTCGAATCATAAGCAGCTAATATTTTCGAATCTATGTACCGAACGTATTAGTAGATTAGTAGGCTATTCAGATTGGGCCACAATTTGTGAGCATGCAGAAAAAATATATGTTTATATATAATAAAAAACACAAAAATACAATTTAATATCTATAATACATACATGCACCTAAACATTCCAATGACAATAACCATTGTTTTTAAAGACAACAAACGTAAGTCCACCCTGTTTGCTCCTGCAACCAACTTTGTAGCATGGTATTGTCTTTGATGACTGCAACGCTCAATAATTCGCAAATCCTGACGTTATTGATTTGACCAAAATTGATTGCCTTGCATCTTAAAGTTTTACTTCAAATATAGAAGTAAACCAAGTAAGCCAAAGGCTTTTTTTCCAAAGAACATTTTTCTTCCAGGATTAATACAAGTTTATGAAAAGACCCTTGTGAAGACCGTGCCGATATTTCAGTTGCATTAATACTTTTCAATCATCAATTAGTCGACTGCCCGAAAAGGTATGGACTCTTTCATTTCAAAACCTATTGATTTGAAGAAAATAAGTGTCTCACTCTCCGTCAGTCCACTGACAAAGCTTGACGCATTCAATCCAACTGGAAGCAAAATGCCGGGCAACAATGTCCCCAAGTTCTGGCATGTTTCTGTGCACAAATCTGGTATTTTTTCTCAAAATTTGATCAATAGGTAATAGACCTGAAATATAGTAGTCTATACGGTTTGGTCCTACTCATAGGAGCTTTTGATCCAAACATTTGATAAGCAAGTGCAAGAACTTTATTCTCGAAAATTTTTTAAAGTAATGAATGGAAAAGTTGTGCCTGTCGGTATCGTCATCATATTCATGGGTGTATAGGAAGAACTTTGCTTAGAGTTTTTCTGAATTTATAGTTTCATACAAGTGACTTAGTAGAAGGAGTTGAACCAGTGTCCACAATGTCCGAGCCAATAAAATTAGCAAAAAACGCGTCTCAGTAAAAAACCTTTCCCGAAAAACATTTTTTGATGATTCATTATAGTCTAGTTATTTTGGAATGGCAGATGTAGTGAACCGATGAAAGTAGATTCGATTCTGGAAAAAATTAAGCTTATTACCGTAATCAAAGAGAAAAACTTTCTCGTCTACCAGCGGCAAACAGCCGGACTGAAAATTTTCACCAATAATCTGGTCAGATGCACTTACGTGCCGACACAGTTTTACGCAAATCAAAAATGGATAAGCTTGATGTTTTATCTTTGATTTTGGCTTCCTATTTGTCACGAATGAATTCATATTTCTTCTAAAGTATAAATCTTTCCACTCCTTGCAAATTGTGTGCCGAATTGAACCTACTTTTTTCGTTGTTGCTGCATCTGCCATTCCAAAGCAAGTGGGCTGTAGTTCACAGTATGGGAAACGGAAAAAATGTTTATGTGTGTGTGGCTCCACATTACCTGTTCCATGTGAGCACTTTCCGGGCTTATCGACCAAACAAGAACTGCCAATCTTGTCGTACGGGCAAATACAATAACTACTCTGAGTTTCTTCATTGTCCAAACAGTAAACTCCATTACAGTCCGGCAAGTTTGAAGCCAATGGACTGTTACAAGCAACTCGGTCGTGCATGATCTTGCTTTTGCAGCCTTGAAAATATGATATTTCTCAAAAGCTTCTTTTCCAAAACTTCATATTACCACGGTAATTTAGACTCAAATTTGTTTCTGAATTTGACAAATAATATAACTGAAAAGCAAGTATTATTTCATATTTTTAAGATTATTTGATAAACCAAATGTCACAAAGGCCCAGAAATTTGTGAGCTTACTTAAATTAGCATGCAACATTTTTTGAATAGTTCTACAGTAAAAGCTCTGCGTAACCGATTTCGATCATAGCATACATTTTATTATTTTGAAATTTAGAAGCATGAGAGTATTCGCACGTATTTCGATCAACTTTTTCAAAACTGAGTCCACAAATTCTACCTACTAGAGGGCGTAAAATCGAACATACTTGTCCTCACGATCAAAGGTGATGCATCAACTGACGGCGTCGGTTCCGCAACGCAATCGTAATCGGCACAGTTCAGAGAAAAAAGTATTGGAATTGAGCCTGAATAGAGATGATGCATTTTAAACGTTTTCCCATTCAAACATTCATGCACATTTTCGATTCAGCCACGGCTTCTTCTTTCGAGAAATTTATCTTTTTTGCCGGGTTGAACTTGGGTAACGCAATTCTGCAGGTTTTCACAAGTGATTTTGAACCTGAATTCGTTTCTTATTCATGATGATAGAAGATTCCCATACACTCGTTTACCAAAATGCAGATTCAGTTTATTAAAATGCAGATTCAGTTCAGTTGAATATAATCCTACTTAGCTGTCGCTCTGTTTTGCCAACAATTACATTTTTGTATCGAATCATAGCATGAATCCATGCAGAACATGACTCCAGAAAAAGGATAAAGACTGAAACCATAAAGACTACTGAATCGAGAATAAATCGTGGAAAAAGTGCCTGAACCCATTCCGATTCCCAATACCTTGAGATATTTGCGGAGATGTTCGACTTATTGTCATCGTGGCTGTTGCTAAAGTCGTCGGCAAAACTGTCGAAGTAGCAGTTGTCTTAGTTGGAGTTGAAGTCGTAGTGGTAGATGTTTGCGTTGTCGTCGATGTGGAAGTTGATGTTGAAGTTTCGGGTGTAGTTGTAGTGATGGATGTTGATTTAGTTGGTATTTTGGTCGTCGTCATCGACGTGATTCTCGTTTGACTAGTCAGACGAATGATGACATCTTCCTCTGAAACTTCCCACAGGTAAAAGTTTTGCTAATTAGAATATGTAAATAATGACCATTCAAGTTTTCAGATTCCGAATAAATATTTTTTCTGTTATTCAAAATCTTGAAGATGTACTGGGAATTTCTATTCTTATCCACATCCAATGTTAGGGTAAGATTGACAATTTCGATCAGGACTCAAACCTGATGGCCAGGTTCATTGGAACCCATGAACTGAATGGAATATCAATCCTACGGGAGAAAGGTTGTATTACGAAAATTATGTAAAGCGCCTAAAAGTTTATATGAAATTTTTACTTCAAATAGATAGAATCAGTTTTCGAAGGAGATTTCAAGGCAGATCAATTTCTTGCTTTGGGAGACACGACTTTTAGTCAAGCTAGTGTATTCCTGTCGGATTGAAGATAACGATTCTGATTCTGTGGTTCGTTCTTTGAAATGAGTCTCGGAAGACAAGCAAGATACTTCCTACGAAAAGAGGGCCGCTTTATTTTGTTTTAGATTGATTCAGAATCCGGGAGGAGCCACTTTTCGTCGTAACTTCATAAAAGAGTGTGAAACTTGAAACGCGTGTGCGAATTTCGGGATGACTCCCAAAAAAATTGCACTTTGCAAATCAGGTTTTGCATGACAATATTCAAAACGTCGACGAGAAAATCAAATCTAAATTGCACACGCAATTTCAGGATTTCACACACGAGATACCAAGTTGCAACTTGATTCTAAAAAGAAATCAAGTGCATCTTGGTTCAAAAAAGAAATCACGTTGCAACTTCCTAAGAAGAAATCAAGTGCATATTGATTTAAAAAAAAATTGTCAATTCCAAGTTAAAAGAGAATCGTGCGGTCTGATAACTTCTCATTTCTAAACTAACACGCGTAAGGTTTTCGCAGATCGACTTATTGGAGAGGAATATTCTGACATCATTTGTAAAATTCACAAAAGTTTATCACTTACCGAAAATTGGGCACTTCTGGTAACGATGTCGATTTATCCAGAAATCGGAAACTTCATTAGACATTGCCATCCTAATGCTGACATTTTGACCTGGCTCAAAGCCCTATTCTATGTTTATTTCTGTCCCAGCAATATTGGCCAAGCTTTGGGAACATTTTTTTGCATCACCCTGTATATTGACAATGATTTGAAGCAGTTCAATTGATCAGCCAATAAATATTGAGTTCAGATCATAATTCTAGTCGGCGAAGCTTTGATCCATTTTTTTGGTAACAATAATTTAGTAGATAAAGAAATATGTCTTACCATTTTTTATAGACGTCGAACCTGTTTTCGCTCTTTTAGACGTTTTGGCCTTGGACTTAGCCACTTTTCTACACCGCTTAACGCCCACGGGCTCGAAGCCGTCATTACAAACGCAAACTCCACAATCAGATTCCACGCTAATGGGTATGCAGGCGGCGTTTTTAGCGCATTCGAAATCCGTCCGGCAACCTCTGCACTGGTTGGGATTGAAAACTTCGAGGCCGGAAACTGATGAACACAGAAAAACGAAAGAAAGACGGTCAAAAATAAAAAAGGTGAACTGTAGCGTCTGATTTTTGATTTGTGAAAAACTGGTCTGCAAGTTAAATTTTCGACGATGGCTGATTTTATGTGCCGCTGCTTACTGTAGTTGGTAGCAGTTCCTTCTGTCACAAAATTTTTTTCATTCTTAAGTAGATTTCCTTCAAAAAGTTGCACATCTCTACGCATACATGTTCAGTAGCCAACATCTCCTGGGTTCAGACTCTACGGGGTGGTTGGACTTTTCTACCACCGCAAATCCTGCACATATAACACGGGTCTCACGAACTGCAAGTCACTCATCTTCCACGTAGATGGGCTAGTGATGGATTTCCAAGACCTTGTTTGTAAATTTTATCAACACCTGAAAATTCCCTGTAACACGGTATGTCAAAATTGAAAGCTTTCTTGGCCCAGTTTCACCACAAAACTCCATATTGGGAGTAAAATGTCACGAGTTACGAGTCCCATGTTAAGAGGGCTACAAATGGCCATCTCATCAAAAATCAGAGTTTGCGACCAAATAATAATGAGTCTAGGAGTGCTGAGAGTGACCGTTTCACCAAAACATAAGGTTAATGAGTACGGGTCCACGAGTTATGAGTGTTACGAGTGACAGTTTTTTTATAATTTACAGCTGTTCAGTTTCACCAAAATGAGTTACCCATCATTATGATAATGAAAGGACTCATAAACTTGATGACATTTTTACAGACCAAAAGTGGGTCCGTAGGACTCGTAGCTTAGTGGTGTTTGAGCCTTTTTGTCACTTTTTTTGTCAGCCCGACAAAGAAACGATAATTTAGATCCTTTTCAGAAATTACTGCATTTTGGGGAAAAAACAAGCATTTTCGACATTTTCCTGAAAAACCCCAAAAATAAAAATTTTTATGAAAAACCAACATGTCCATCGGATTGCCAGTGCAAAATAACCCTACGCTTCTGGTAAAAACTGAGGGCGCCCTCCGCCAGCAAGCTGTGACCTCAGAAATCCACTTTGAAGGGTTGTCATTTACAATATATAAAGGGGCGGAGCAACGCCTTTGATTGGCTAATTTCAGAAATATGCTGCCCATCTTGATTTCTTTTCAAGATGGGATCTTGATTTTTATTTCAAGACCCTATCTTGATTTTTTCCAAGATTACCTTGGGGAAAAAACGATGTATTTCAAAAAATTGTGATGCACTTGAAAAAAAAGTGGAACATCGGAAAACTCTAACATCTTGATTTTTTTGCGATGCATCTTGAAATTTTTGCGATTTATCCTGAAAAAATGTTGTGCATCATGTTCGAAGGCAACTAGTTTTTTCAAGTAACAAGTTTTTCAAATAAAAAACTAACAAAGATGAATAATCTGCAAAGATTTAGAAATTTTTCGCAATTTTGTTGGATGTTTTTAATAAAATTAACTCATATCCCCAATAAATTTAGAAAATTTCTGAAAAATGAGCGAATTTTCAAAATTTGATGAAAATGATTCTCCGTAGAGATTGAAAATTTTTTGGAAATTGTTATATGTTTCAACAAAATCTAACAAATTTTTACAAGAATTGAAAAAATTTCTTCAAGATTTGATAAAATTTCAGAATAACTTTAAAATTATTAATTTTTAGAACAAATCAAAAAACTCTTGGTATTTTTGTAAAATCGTTCACACAATAGTTTGGCATGAAGATTACAGCCTGCTTCTGAAAAGCTGTCTGTAAAGTTACAGTAAAGTTACAGTAACAAGATTCACATTCATATTGAGAGACAATGAAAAGAAAGTGATCAGAGAATATGTAAAATTATTGTTTCATGCAATTATGTATTCAACTGTTTAAAAATAGTACTGTCAAATCATTAAGGTACCATCACTTTAACTATACCGCCAGCTTTTGGGAAACTTGGACACCTCATGTAAAACAGTCAATCTAGCCTCATGCAACATCATTTGAGCAGAATCGATGCAAAATTTAAAAAACCGAACGAATTCAAAAGAAATTCCAACGTCATCACAGAATAATCGAACCAAACAAACCAAATATTTCCCCATCTGATTACAACATCCGATCATAAAAAGATTACAAATTCCTGTACAATGAGTGCCGAAAAGCACCCATAAAATGATCATTTTACGAGTCTTACAAAAAACGTGGTGAAACACTCTTACTAGGGACTCGTAGCTCAAAGCACATCACCCATAACACTAATTGCATCACTCCTACCTTGTTGTTCGTTGCCCGTAGCATGAGTGAAGCTGGTGAAACTCATTTACTCCTATAGTCTGTTTTTCTTGAAATGCTTCTAAATTATGAAAGTGGAAAGCAAGTAGTATTTCAGGTTTTCGTGATTTGCTGATAAAAAATATATCATATAGGACTGAAAATTTGTGAACATACTGACCTTCCCTTTAACATTTTTTGGATAGAAAAATTTTACAGTAAGAGCTCTATGTAAATGACCTTTACGACAGTACTGATTTGTGTCGCTTTTTTATTTAGAAGCATTTTATAAAAAACAGACTATAGAATTCAACACTCGTAGTACTCGTAAGACTCATAACATTGTGTTGAAACCGGGTTCTGGAGTCTGATTGAGCTTAAAATACTCAGTGCGGGTGGGACTTACTGAGGGTCAGCCAGAAATTTGCATGGGTCAATAAGTAAGTAGTATGCATAGAGTTAAACTTCCAACTCCCAAGAATGTGCAGAATCCATGAGGACGAACTTTTTCTATTATACCATTTGTAAAATCATACGTGGCGCGATAGAATCAACCTATAATATATACTTAGACCCCCAAGTTTGCATCCCCCTCTAGAGCCAAAATGGTGAGAGCTACAACCTTGGTTTTTTCATAATTTCAAGCTTAGGGATAAACTATGGTGTGTATATGGTCATTTGACCCCTATCTGCAAATGGTGCCCGAAAACATGCAAAAAACTGCCTTTTTGAGGCTTTTATTCCAGTGTGTTCCACATTGTGTTTAGCATTCCCGAGCTCGATATTTCACCCCATGCATCAATCCGGTGTCCCTCAGATTAAGCTTCTTTCTTTTTTGGAAATATGGCTGCCATGGCCAAAAGTCACGAAAACCATGGAAATTCCACAGTTTTGTTATATAAGGTTTATGGCTTCATCGCAGTTATCTGCAGACATTATGACTATCTAACAGATTTTTGGTAAAAAGATTTTCCAATTTCAAAACTATGGGGATATGTACCCCTCGTATTTCCCCTCGCATATAAGTGTTTCCAACTGCATTGAACTTTTTTACTAAGTTTAGTCTCCATAAAACAGGAATCAACTGGGAAAAGTTGGCATGTAAACTCCTAATTAGTTTTTTTAGAAAGAAAGCTACCTCACTAAGTTTCCTTATAACTAAATCAATTTTGTGAACCAATTCCAAGCATTAGAATTGTGCTCATGAGGAAAAATCTGCAGTTGTGTTAGAGTGATATAGGTGTGTGCGGGATTGAAAACCTAGCTTGCTTCCAGCCCGCATAGCCAATCCTGCTTCCTGTCCTCTGCTGACCTGGTCTTCCCATAAATCAGGATAGTATTTACATATTCAGTGTTTTTATATAACAGATTTTATAGAATTCACTTCGTGTTCTACTGATTGCAACCTATAAACAAATTTATCCTATGAATATGGGTACTCGAAATCAAGTTGTCCCAAGTGTTTGTTGAAATTATTCTACAAAATATCATCATTCACAATTTTTGGATTTAAAGTGCAATTTAAACTGACATTTTCAGAAACATATCGGATGGGAAGCAATTTCATCTCTTTTTTTCTGCCTTATTGGGACATTTTCCAATAAACTAGAAAGATGAAAATCCAATATTACAAAATTGGATTTTTTGAACTCTCACCCTAATCCTCAAAAATCTAGTCTACCTCTTTTTCTAGCTTGGCAACAATCTAAGCAAGTATATTCTCTTTTTTTCTGCCTTATTGGGACATTTTCCAATAAACTAGTGTGTATTGTTAGAGCTGTAAAGAATCACAAAACTTTTAAGAAAAAGAAAAACATGAAAATATAGCAATAGTGAAAATCCACTGGGGATAGTCTACAGGAATCGAAACCCCAAGCTCCCTAGGAACGGTATGCACCTTCGGCCCAACTTTTGGGGATAATCTCTATCAGGTACTTACCTACAGAAATACAAATAACAAATGTCAATATTACCATACAATACATAATTTTTGTTCTATTGTGATAATTATGGGGTCAGCATATAAGACATCCTGATTTTAATTAAACTGGTTTGATATCCACTACACCACTCAAAAAACAATTTTCTCATCAATCAAAACACAAAAACTACATCTCCCTATTTTAAAATGATCGATGCAGCTAATCCATGAAAGTAAGTACAACACACAGAAACTGACAAGGCTTATTATTGTAATGAATGAATAAAATTTTTCTTTTATGAGAGGCGACCAAAACTGCTGGAAATTTCTTTCCATAACCTTGTTAAATGGTCAAAGTTTCTCGAGTAACACTTGGGTGTCAAACATAGTTTTATGCAAATCAAAAGTTGACTAGATATTGCAGCCCATGATACTCGCATTTCTTAAATATGTAAATTTGCTCCTATTTTTAGGTGTGGCACTACCCAAATTCATCCACATGTCTGTCCCTACATCTATATCCTCAGCATGATGCCGAAGTCCAGATCCACTTTCTGCATTTAGATATTTTGTGAACAATTTGTCATAATTTTTTATTGAACTACAATGAACAAACAAAATTAGCACAGAAATAAACTAAACCAAAGGTGAATAAACTTGAGAATAATCTGTTTCATCATCCCTTCAAGCAACCTTTCTCCTATTACTACTGGGCTGGTGTAATCACACCTGGCATGGGAAGAAGGTTACTAAGACGAAAGAGAATTGCCTTTTTTATATTAATTTCACCTTGGAACATGTAGCAAACAGATACAATTATTACAGTAATAAACCTAGGATGAACACATGTGGGAGGATCTATTCTACTATTATACTTCTACTAATCTACCTGCATTATAGTGTATTCCATGTTATAGAATATCCTATGTTAAAACATATCCCATAACATAGCATATTCTATGTTATAGCATATTCCATGTTATACCATATCTCATGTTATAGCATACCCTATGTTATGACATATCCCATGTTATAACTTATACTATTTTATAGCATGTACCATGTTACAACGCAGCCCATGTTAAAACATATCCTATGTGATAGCATATCCCGTATATAGCATATCCAATGTTATGATGTAGGGCTATGTTATAACATAGGGATATGTTATAACATGCCAGTATGTTATAACATGTCGAAAAATGGAAGAAACGTTTTTTGTATGTAATAACCTTGGACTATGTTACAACATTGGAATATATTATAACAGTGGTTTTCACTGCATTTTTCAAACTAAATGGAATATAGAATAATGAAGGTGCATAAATTACAGTATGTCGTTTCTGCTAATTATTGGGGATGACCAACTTCGTTCAACAATTGCTATTTCACACAATGAATGAAGCATAATTTTGTTTTTATTTGAAATGAATGAGGGGTTAAAGATCCCTCGGGCCGTTACCTGTCCTAGTCCATGGGTTGGAAGAGAATAAAGATTCGAGAGGAGAGATAGCCAGGGATCAACCTTAATGCATGTGCTTTCAAGCGTCTAACACTTACCCGAAATGGACGAAAGGAGAAGCACTTAACCCAATAATGATAGCCCAAATTGGCAAACCTTCGGTTTTCCAGTTTGAGTTAAACCAACTACTTTCTTAAAAGGGGAGCAACATTCTCCTTGCAATTTTACCTACGTTAAAAATACACACTTATACTACACAAAGGCAATTACGCAAAAAATACTAGTACAATAATAAAAGGGGAGCAGGTGACTAATAATGAAAAGAGCTTACACACGCACCTACCGAATCTGAGACCTACAGTAATTACCTTGGATGGGTCTGCTACGTTTGGTCAGAGGCGTGCCTGTGGGTGTTTCTTCAAAGACAACACAACATTACCAAATCCATTAAAATCGGGGGAAACACACTACAACAATTTTCATTGATTCTGTTTCATATGCACTTGAAATTTTATTATATGATAAACATTTAGATTATTCAGTAAACAGCTCCAACTTGAAGTGGTGACTTCACACTTCTCGTCCCTGCTTATCTTTTTACATGATGGCGATCTGACGTGCAGCCAGTCCATTTCAAAGAGTGATTCGTGAAACTCACATTCTACTCTGATAATGGTTTCATGTTGTATGAAAAATAATTATGAGTACGGGTCAGTCAGGCAAATAATCTAATTTTCGCGTGACCAAATTTATCTTATGAGTATTCGCATGTCGGTTGCGATACTTTGTCGTAAGATCTTGAGATAGGTACACAAGCTCCATTTATGAGTTATACTGGCTCGCGTTAGCGGTTCTCATTAATTTATTGATCTCTTGGAAGTGCAGACCATCATTTTCATGATTTTATGCCTATGAATATTCGTAATTTTCCTGTACAGTGCTGCAAATCAAATTCATAACATCCTGCCTATTACAGCCGAATAGTGAAAAACTTTCTTTATCCTGCATCAAACGTACGATAGAAGCACATCAACATAACGAAGATATGAACTTTACAGTGTCAGTGTAAACCATGGTAGTAGGTGAAAAAGTTTTACAATTACATTACGCGCATAAAAATAATTATATAATTAGTGAAAGTCTTCGCAGTGTTATCAATATGATATAGAAGTTTTTATACTGTACACGACCACTTTTCAGCCAAGTCTTTTTTATCGCCCCAAATTCGGCACTCGAGAACGTAAGGTTCGTCGTTCTCAGTTAGTTGATCGGGTTTACAGTCTGTTAAATGGTAAAAAAATATTTCGAAAATAGTAATATACTTTGTATTCACGCAACAAATTACACAAATCTAGAATCTTTCAGGTACCTTCTTATCAATATGTATGAAATTCATAATAACGAAGAGTTTTTTCGATATCAAATGCAAATCGTGTCAGCTGATCAACATTAACAAGAAATCCCTTTCACGTCATACAAAGTAAGTGCTAGTTATGCTTACGATTATTCGTTTAACGATAAGTCACATTGGAGTGGAGATCTGTGAGCCTACTCAACTAACTCAACAATTTTTTAAGTCAAGTTTTCCGTCATTCAGTTTCATCATTTTCCGATTCACACGTATTTTGAAAGAAGCATACTATACTTTTTCTAAATAGAAAACTTACCCGTAGTACACCTTGACAAAATGGAATTTTTTCGCTTATTAGTCATCGAAGCTGTAAAGTTGACGTTTCGTTGAAATTCCGACCAATTTACGCCATATTTTGGAGTGAAAAAACGTATTCTACATGCCGGTTTTCTTCTCAAATTACTGATTTTGTAAGCAGGTTTAGATCTGACTTTTTCGAAATGATCGAATTGAATTTCTCGTTTACCAGAATCGAATCCTATAAGAAAGGCAACAATGATCAATTTATCTTGAGTCATTAATTCGTCTTTTATTTTACTGTCTTACTTGCACTGCTAGCCACGTTTTTATCGTGATCACTTAAAAGGCCAAAATCGAATAGTGTGTCCGAATCGTGAAGGCTTGATTGCGTGTGAGACTAAAATGAAAAAGTCACTTGATTAGTTTGGAAACAAATCTGATGCAACTGCCTGATTTATCGAACAAACAGATGTGGAAACAGAATATGCAGTTACATATTCTTCTGGATCTGCCATCTCCTTTCCACGAATGAATATTTGACCTGACTTCTAAATTCTGATATACGAACAAAAATCTTTATATTCCATCACTAGTCTAATTTTAGACTCAACAGACCATAGACCTGATTTCTCGTATTGTATAAAAAATTGGCTAAACCTTTGTATAGTTCTCGTTTTGAGACATAAATTCCGTGCAGATTTCTAAGTTCAAAGAACTTCAGCTAAAGATTTGGATCATTCCATCACCGAATCAGAGGCCCGTTTCTGAATTGTGTTTTAGAACATAGTTCTTCCTTAAGACATAACTTTTCTGTGGTAAATCTATGCCCTTAGGACATAGCAATGTCTTAAGAAATTTTTCAGGGAGGGGCCTCAGAGCCTAACTCGTTAGTTGAATCATAATCGAACAGTTTTGGAATATACCTCGAAAAGAGGGACTGTAAAAACAGGATCCATTTTCATAAAAAGTTTCATTCTGATTCCATGATTTCATCACAGCTTGCGGTAGATTTGTTAGGGGAATAGCTTCCGTCTCAGCATCGAACAAGGGCCAAAAATTTAGAGGAGAAGAAGTCAAAAATTCGAGATTTCGGTGGCTCCGGACTTTGAAAAATGAGAATCCAAGTTCTGTCGAAATAGAAATTCCAAGATCAATGCAGCAAAATCGGTTTTCATATTATAAATCTGTTTTGTTGATTTCTAGTTAGATTCTAGATTGATAATGATTTCGGTCCCTGATAAATCCATCCAGGAAAAGAAAATACCGTTTTAGAATGGACCGATAAGGTATTTTGTTCATCGTGATTTTTATCACAATCTATATTTTGACGTTCGTCGTTGTGATCTCTAAAAAACGGCCCTCGATCTTGCTGTTGAAATTTTTCTTCCCCATCATTCGATGTAGTTTTATCGCCGCTGCAATCTTGTTCTAAAAGATAGAATCTGTTAACGTGGTTCGGGAATCCGAAATTGTGGTTCGTTAGTTTATAATCTCTTTTGTCACATTGATATCGAATGTCTTTTCCGTTATGTATCGCATAATTTGAATAATAAGTCATGTCCTGAACGGATTCAAAGTATTCATCGTTTTCGCTCGAATTTTCGTTTTCAAATCGGTGATCGGAAAAAACAGACGAATTCGGTGGATGTAATTTTTCATTGGATTCTTTTTCCTCTGATTCGGTAGTCGAAGAATAGTTGCTCGACGGCGAATTATGGTCATTCTGTTTTCGAGAATAATTCGACTTCGAATGATTTTTGCTCGTTGAGGATGTGTGGCCTGAGAAAATAGAAAATTGATTTAAATATATTCCTACAAAGAAGGACGATCGTATTCCAAGATTATTTCACTTCTTGTTGACTTCACGTCTTTCCGGTGGGAACAGCCATTGGTTCAAGAAAATGGCCCGCTTGCAAGGGATAATTACATTAACCACAACAGACATGTAATACCGTTTTTTTGCTTTCACTGTCGAAATAAGGTACTATGTGAAACAATATATTTTCTATAGTGCGATGTGTACAACTCCACTCGAACACAGCTATTTACTTCATTTGCAGTTATTGAAGAAGCAGCAAAATGCTTACTAAAATGCGGAGCTTACTGTGAAAAGGGCAGTGTAGCAATCACTGTAGTGGAAATAATTAAGGCTGCTTTTGTGAAACGAAAAAAACACTTTCTAGCTGATGCTAAGTGTTGGTGCTACAAGCTTTACAGGAGGAACATTTCGAAACATTCTGCACGAGTACTGACTCTAGTCAACTGGGCTGATACATTCAAAGAAGATCTCATTTGAATTTCCCTGCTTGACTTAAAATTCAAATTCGAATACACATATATAATAGCCAAAATCTTTCCGAAGTTCAGACATTCACATCATAAGGGGTCAAATATGTTTGACTTGCCGAGAGATCAATTCGGATTTTTGAACTCTTTTCTTTTTGATGATGTTGAATATTGGAGGAAATTCGAGGAAACTGTCAATCAAATATTGAATCTGAGCTAAAACATGTTGCAAGAAATGAATGATTCGATTTTCTAACCAATTTTGACAAAAATTTGTGAATGATACTTAACTAACTGAACAAAAAAAACGTAAAAATTTGAAATACAGCTTTTTCTTAAAATTCAAATTATTTAAATAATCAATTCTCTAAATGACCGCTTAATAAAAGAAAAATTATTGCTGTTTGAACGGCTAGCCATGGATTGGTATGAAAGCGCTTTTATTATTCTAAATTATCTTCCATTACAATGAACCATGTCGAAGAAACTTGGTCTTGGTCCCTTGAATAACAAGTAAATTGCATTGAATGAATTATTTCTTCCTACACCTACATTAAAAGTAAAGTTCAGCAATACGAATGAGTAAACTGTAACAAATTTCACATAAATTAATCAAAATACTTACAGTTATGCTGTATGCAAAGATAAAAAATTCATTCTGTTGCACATGAGGAAACTTTGACGAGAAATCTGTTGGAATCTTCGGGTGTAGACAATCAGGTAAAATTTTGCTCAAAAATATTGCGCACAATTTTTCCAATAAAATTTTTTGATACATAATTTTCTTACTGTATGATTGCGATTGTTCACTTCTGCTATTACGACTATGTTGCACATCCGATGGCGTCGAAGTGGGTCGACGACTAGACTCACTAGAAGTCTCGTCGCCGTCGTTGGTTCTTTTAACGTTTTCATCTTTTCGTTCGTTCTCATCGTTGCTACTATTGCTTTCATTGTCGCTACTATTGCTTTCATCGTCGTCACCGTCACCATCATCTTCGTAGTCTTCGTCGTCCGACGAAGAGGCGATCGACTGATCCGAATCGTCGATAGTAGTCGTCCACTGGCCCGATTCGTTGTCGTCGCCGTCGTTACTGTCCGTGCTCGGGCGAAAAATGTTCAATTTAAGAATCGAGAGCTTGAATGCCCGAGACACACATTGAGAATTGTTACAGATCTTCATCATATCACTGAGGCACACTGTGATGGTGATGTAAAAATTATGCAAGTTCTTGTGATGTATCTTTTTAGGCAAATTCTTCCAGATATTTTTTGCATGCTTTTGTCTGGAATTTCCCAGACAAACCAATTTTGTAAATACTTTGTTTTTTCTTCTCTCTTATCTATTGCTTATCGATCCTAATGGCAAAGATATTTCAATACAATACCCTTCAAAATACAAAAAAAACATGCAGGGTCCATATTGTCAAATGGACCCGCATCATAATACACAAAACAAATATGCATTACATGCTATAGTGTTTGCTCATACGGGCATGTGACAACGCCCTTTTATGTAGTCGATCTTCAAGTGAAAAAATGCAAGAGAGACTCAGTCAGTCAGACAGTCGATAAAGTTGGTTGAACGTTTCTTTCTGTCATGGGATTCCATGTTTTTAGGATCCTTGTCGAGTTTTCAGGATTCCTTGTTTTAGGATCCTTGATCGTGAAGTTCATTAAAGTGAGGGTCAACGTAACAAGACCCAGCGAAAGAACAAACGATTGTCGAGTCTTTAGGATTCCTTGTTTTATGATCCTTGATCGTAAAGTTCATCAAAGTGAGGGTCAAGGTAACGAGACTCTGAGCAAGAACAAACCGGAAACAAATACACATCAACTTCTTGATCAAAAGCTTTGCCACTGGGTGGTAGACCCTGCACACTAACATACATCTCACTTATATTTTGTACGTTTTCGCCCAAATAAAAGAAAATCCCAAAACTCTGACTAATATGTTACACTCTGTGCAAACGCAAACATACATTGAATTGAAAACCCGAAAATAGTGTGACAACACGGAAAACACAAAACAATTGAGTTCCAGACAAAGTATTCGAAGCACACAATGGATGACCAGTTGCTTTTTGACGTTAAAAAATCTAACACCAGCTACATCAGAGGTGAACTATCATCTATGTGATTAGTCGAAAAAATTGATCGATTTCTTGAATTTTATTCTGACAGCTTTTCTGACTTAGGATCAGGGAACGATAGACTCAAACAATCGGTAAATTTTTTCGACCAATCAAATTGATGACAGTTTTTGTGATGCAACGCTCCGTCATTAGGTGTGCATTTTTCGGATAACAGTGAGCCGCAGTTTGAAATACCGTTCGAATGTACGAAAATTTAGACGCCAGGATTACTAAAAGCTTTGCGATTGCGTTATTTACAAACTGCGTGAACTTTTCAAAAAAGGAACCCGAAATCAACTACCTTCGAGGAAGACATATCGCTGATAAGAAAACAACCTTACAACGCATTCTTTGGAGCCTAGGAATATATCTTTACAGTAACATCAGTTTACGCTATCACAATGCACGTTACCTTACACATTAAAAAACAAGCTGGCCAACTTTGCCTAGTGTTACCTTACATGTCAAAAAACGTAAAAAATTCAGGGGTCGCTAAAGTGTTTTTTATCACTTTTGGAGCTGCTAATTGCACTTGGCTTACCGCTAAGACAACACCAGGCTGTGGAAACGTATTTACACCTACTTTTTATATTCATAATTTTTTTACGTTCATATCCCAATTGTGAATTATATAATCACAGTATAACCTATAGTCTCTTTTTCTGGAAGTGCTAGTGAATGAAAAAGTGGAAAGCGATAATCATTTTATATTTCTATGATTTCGTGCTATACGATGCTTCCCATGGGATTGAAATTTTTTTGAGTCTGCTCAACTAAACCTCACCAATTTTCTACGCCAAAAATCCCACGATAAAAGCTTTGTGTAAATGAATTTGAGGGCGGTCCATTTTTAACTTACAAACATCTAAAAAACGGACTATACATATTTCCAAGCCTCCTGAAAATCTATTTCTGAAAACGTCATTAATAATACTTGTAGGATAAAATACAACAAAAACCTCACTGGAAAAATTTTTGGCTGCATAGCCAAAACCTGTCAATCATGGATTTTTCAGAATGTAGGATGAATTCATCATCAAGAAAGAAATAACATTAAAACTTTGAAAAATGCTGTCCAAGCAAATAATTTTGTATATTTCACTAATATCGGTTGAAGAATATACTGCTTGGATGTTAGAAGACCTTTCTCTTCCTTTTTGCATGCAAGAATATGTTACTAGTTTATTAGAAAATGCGCCGATGGGGCAGAAAAAAATGAAAATATTCTCTCTTGGCTAGCCAGAAAAAGGAGCGCACTAGATTTTTGAGACTTGGGTTAGAGTTTGAAAAATCCACTTTTGTAATATTGGATTTTCATTCTTTCTCATTGAAAAGTTTTTCATGTCAGTGGAAAAGTATATTCCGCAGCTTCATGCATTTTGTTCTCCTATAGCATTGCATCAACCACAGCAAAATTTTTCTGAATGAAAATTATATGCAAGCTGATGATTGACATCACTCCAATGTGGAGAAATGCTCAACCATTAGCAATTTAGCATTGCAAGTCGTGACTGATTCGAATATATGCCTCTAAAGGCCCTGCCCTGTCATACTTCGCCGCGAGGTACCGCGCGCTACCGCGCGGCACCGGTTGTCCTATTCATACTAACAAGCGGCGCCGCGCGCCGCCGCGCGGTGGCTTGTCATACTTCGCCGCGCTGTACCGCGCGACGCCGTACGGCGCCGCTTTTTTACTTTTGGATTTTGCTCTTCTCAAAAAATGTGTATTGCTCGTCTCGACAAATGCGAAATACGAAAAATGCGAAAAAGATGAAAAATACGACAAGAATCGAAAAATAAAAAGCGCGAAAGAAAAATAAAACTCAATCATTCCTGCACGGTGCAGATAGAAGCTTGCAAAAAAGCCTAGTCTAGAGATTTTGGGCTCTTGCTTCAATTTGCTTCTCATTCCAACGATCAATAGCTCTTGAACTGCTGAGAAATATCAATTTATATAAATTGATTTTGAAAAAGTGATTATTCATTCACATATGTAAAAAGTGATTATTCATTCACACGATTATTCATTCACATATGTGCTATATACAGGATCCAGATTTGATCTGGGTCCGGTCGGACCTGCTGTTTAGGACCCAGATTCAAAGTGGATCCATCCTTTCTCTAGTATTCGGGAAATCAGGACGTTCAGGGAATAGGGACTAATGCATTTTTCGGGGAAATAGGAAATTTATCCATTATCCGGGAATCGGGACCTATGGGGAATATCGGGATATTTGCGGAAAAGAGACGTTGGGGGAATAAAGACACAATCGAAATGTGCGAGTACACTTGCTGTAGGAACATGTTTACACCTACTTTGCATATTCATAATTTTTACACATTAATGTCTTCATTGCAAATTGAGTGATCAACTTCTTAGTAAATCTTCATTGAAAATTAAGTAATCAATTTGTTAAAATAATTTGACAAATGTCAGAATTCACTATTCAAGTGAAAAATATGATTCAACTAGATGTATAGATGTCATAGTATGCAACAATATGTTACAACAACAGTATGCTGCAACTTTAGAACACATAACTTGTTCGAAAATTTCGGTTCAGTTGAAACCTGATAGCGGCGCCGCGTGGTGCCACAAAAATTACAAAAACCTATTCATACTTCAAAGGTGGTAGCGCGCGCTACCGCGTGGCGCCGCTTTTTAGTATGGATAGAACCACACATGAACGTGGGGGGGGTTTGGGGGGTTTGATCCCCAGCAGATTCTTGCTGACCCCCAGCAGATTTGACTCAACTAGCTATGATTGAGAAGTTGACGAAGGAAAATGAGCAAGAGAGAAGAGAAAGTCGTCATAAAAATTGGAATGATGCTGTAGTTTAACAATTTTTCTAAACAAAGCATACTTGATTCCAAAGGAGTAACATTAAAAATTCAAAAAGAGCTGTCTAAGCAAATTATTTCTCATATCTGACTAATATAGTTGTGAAAATATGCTGTTTGGACGTTAGAAGACCTTCCTAAGACCTTTTTTTCATTATCAGGAACGAAAAAAAAAATTTGTATTCCACCCCCTGTCCTGGCTGACCCCCAGCAGAATTTCTATGCTGTGCACGTATGGATAGAACAACCGGTTTTTAACCCAAACGAAGGGGATTTTCTCAAACTTTGGTCACTCATATAAATTGACCAATTCAATATTTTCAAAAAAATAAAAAAGCGTTTCGAATGGACACTTGATAGACGCACGGAAAAGTATCAAGATCCAGGGATGCATACCCATTGAGGAAACCCGCGGCACTTTGGGGCCAAAAAAGTCCGTTTTTTGCATGTTTTGGCGCCCCACCAAGCACCATTTGAATATAGACCCCCAATGATCTTTGCCAACCCCGTGATTGCCCGTATGGCGCATATTATGCAAAGAACCTCATGTCTCTATCTATGACCGTTTTTGCTCTATGGGGGGGTTAGTAAGATTTCAGGGGGCCACGTATATTATAGATTGACGCTACCGCGCCACTTATGATAACAACAATATATTATAGCTTAATAACACATTTGTTGTTGTTGGAAAATTTCGTTTGAGTTACACTTTGAAAGCGACACCGCTGCGAAAATTAGAAAAATCTATTCATATTTCAAGGGCGGCACCGCGCGCTACCGCGCGGCAAAGTATGACAGGGCTTTTAGACTTAGGTCCAGGCATAGGCTTAGCCTTGACATTAGGCTTAAGGGTCATTTATACTTGCCTTTTCCGACGGAACGGAATGGAACGGAAAGGAACGGAACGGAATGCAATCGACACAACGTAACCGAACGAAAGGGGAATTTTCGTTACGTTCAGCTCGATTGTAGGTCACCGTCGGTCGTTTTCAACAAAATTTCAGTTATCCTCTCCGCCTGAAAGAAGATTTTTATGCTGAACGTTTCAAGCTGTTGGGGATCCGTTCCGTTCCGTCGAAAGGCAAGTAAAACTTTAAAAGAATTAGATTGGCCATAAAATGCATCAGTACGTTCTCTAGTTCTCGCTGCGTCTGTTATTTCGAAGTAAATGGGCTATAGCATTTATAGCAGTTAAAACCTGATAATGCTCACTGATTCAGCACAATTTTCATGTTATTGAGACACGGACATGGGCTGTTTTCGGCACCGGTATTGGTCAAAAGTCGATCTTCAGTATGTTTGGAGTCGCTTTTACGCTCTGAAACAATTTTCTACGTCAAATGATTGCCCAATGGCGTTCAGTAATTTTAATACTCACGCATAATAGAGAATATATAACACGAAAAATCTAATGTTACGATCGCTCACAAAAAAATCTTTCGAGTTGCTGTAAAATAAATGTAACCGCGAAAACATGTAAAATTTGCTATACGACCCAATCAATGATAGTTTTTAGAACGATGATCGCAAACGGACCGCACACGAAGGTCTAAACAGTCATACGGAGTTATGGAGATGAACCTGGCTCTAAGCAAAATCAATGTCAGACAGAGCGTTAGAATTTTGGATTTGACAATCATCACGCGCATATTTGTGCTTGTAAAGCAAATATTATTTCACATTACAGAGAAAGCTAAAATAGTTTGAAGCCGATGCTTTATTTGTGGCACATGTATTTTACAAACTTCAAACAAAAGTCGATCGGTCGGAAATTTTCATATTTCGTAATTCGGAGTTTTTGACAGTCCTTAGGCAGTAAAACAGAATGTTTTCCATCAAATTTCTTGCTGTAGTTGGCCGAACTACAGTCATGCGAAAAATGAATGGCACCATGTCAACTTGTGCGATAGCCCAAACGACGCAGAATGTCTAAGCAAACCAAAAAGTAACTATTTGTTTCAGGTTGTAGCGATCTACGAAAAGTTCCTATTCTTGCCGACGAAATCGCCACTTTACTCATTTATGTCTCGCATTACTGTAGCATTCCCATTTCATTATATTTTCCAGACCAAACATTAAACGGTAAAAGTGTCGGAAAAACAAATGTGGACTTCATGAATTAACAAGTTTATTTTATCGAACTCCA
This sequence comes from Romanomermis culicivorax, assembly GCA_963922205.1. Taxonomy (NCBI): domain Eukaryota; kingdom Metazoa; phylum Nematoda; class Enoplea; order Mermithida; family Mermithidae; genus Romanomermis; species Romanomermis culicivorax. The sequence goes on along the minus strand of CAWUHX010000218.1, from coordinate 169,418 downwards.
AGTACGGTCGGTAAAATCAGCTGCTAATGAAGTTCATCATCACGAGCGAAAATGATCGGGGCCGGAATATAGTCTAAATTTGCATTTTTTTCGTATCTTCGCTGCGTAAATTATACATGGCCTGTTGTATGTCCTTGAAATCGCCGATTTCGGCACATTTTTGTGCCTCGTAAACGTTGGCCGTGCCGCGCATACCACTGATCAACAGGCAACAGGACATGATTATCAATAAGAAACAAGCTAAAACTAAAAATCCCAACAAGACGTATACCCACGAGGCGTGCGACTTCGTTTTAAACGGTAATATACGGTAACACTGGAATTGGGGTCCGATTTGGCATTTTAGCGGCAATGTATGAATGGGGTCGAAGCATTCATTGACGCCTTAAAAATACAAAAAGTAGAAAGTTACATGAGTACAGTACTTTGTAATGATTTTACTGTAATACTTTTGAAAGCTTTGATTTGAAAAAAGGACAAAAGAATCGACAAAATTTTCCCGCCTCAGTTCTTCATTCTGGTAAATCGTATCATATACAATCTCTCTAATTTCAGGAATATGTTGTCTCATAGTGGGAATAAGAATTAAGATCATACACTAGAAGCAAATATGGTGGAGGTCAACCAAAATTTCAACCAAACTTTTAGAATCCCTATCTTTGCTAACAGAAGATGCACAGCCTTTAAAACTTAAGTTTAAAATTTTAGTATGATTCGACGGGTTCTCTTTCATTGAAAATGGGATGTTGTGGGGTCGAAAATTTTTTAGTTTGGGTCCAAAACCCGCCCACGCTGATCATGATGACGGTACAAAGGCCGAAATTATCAATCTTGAAATCGAAGCACAAGATCGCAAAAAATGATTTTAAAATATCTCTACTGGAGCCAATTTGTTGCATAAATCCAAAATTTCGGAATTTGCAGATTTTTGTACTTCTGAAAAGCATGACCTCAGACATCTGATAGAACATTTCCAAACACATTTGATCTTCCACTTTTTAAAATGGTCTTTGTTCCTGAAGGAATATTTTTCAAGAATTAACACTAGAATAAACAAACAGCAAAAAAGAAAACTGCACGAAGGAAAATTCATAAACATTCTCTTTTCGAGATCCGATTCATGACTGCTTAACGAACGTTTCTGTTGTTTGGTTCTATAGTCTGTTTTTCTTGAATTGCTTCTAAATAATAAATGTAGAAAGCAAGTAATATTTCAGATTTTCACGATTTTCTGATAAACGATATATAATGTAGGACTCTGAGCATACTGATCTCACCTCCAACGATTTTTCTAGCGAAAATTTTTACGGTAAGATCGTTTTTGTGAACGATTTTTACGACATTACCGATTTGTGTCACTTCTATTTGGAAGCATTTTATAAAAAAACAGATTATAGGTTGGATTACGATATTCTTCTCTGGCCCATTTAATTTAAAATGATAGACACAGTGAAAGGCAAGCATAAGTAATTTGAAACACAATTTTCACTCAGTAGAAAACTTTATGCTCAAAAAACCGCCAAATCTCTCCACGAAAAAGGCAAAGGCCAAAATCAGTGAGAGAACGTCATGCTTATCCACTGTCGATTTGCACAGAACTGCGTCGATACCCTAGTCCTACCCGATCAATTTGACCACTTAACCAGGTAGAACTTTTCATGTGTTCTTTTTCACTGACGAAAAATTTTTTCATTGATTACAGTAATAAGCTTACTAACTTTTTCCGTATTGAACTTACTTTCATGTAATCGATCATCATAGGTGGCGCGATAGCGTCAACCTATAATATACTTGGCCCCCAAATTTCATGCCCCCCCCACCCTAGAGCCAAAACGGTAACCTTCGCGTTTTTTGCATAACATCGGGCATAGGGGCAAACTATGGGGTGCCTTTTGTCATTTCGCCTCTATCTGCAAGTGGTGGTGGGTGGCTCCTCAAAAACATGCAAAAAACGCACTTTTTGAGGCGCTCCATTTCCATTATGCCCAGCAATGGGTGTGCCATATCCAACCTCCATACTGCGGCCTAAGCATCTTGTGGGTGCAATCTCAAGTGCGATTTTTTATTTTTTTTAAATATGGCCCCAATTCAATTATATGGTGGTCCAAAGTCCGGGGAAAAGCGAAATTCCCCAATTTTATTGTATAATACTTACGGCTTCAAAAAAATAATTTTTTGGAGCATGATGCACTACTAATTTTTTGCAGTTTCAATTGAACCGGTAGCCTTATTGAAATTTTTGGGCTGTAAGAGTTTTCGACCATTGAGAATTCAATGGGCGCGGTCACTTTACACGAAAAATGACCCTAGGTGTAAACAAGCGTATTTTCTTGATTTTTCGGCGGAAGGTGTTGTCAAATATCGATAATTTGATGAATGCGATCACTTTAGTTAAAAAATTATCCCGAGTGTAATCAAGCGTATTTCCGTAATTTTTTGGAGGGAACGGTTTTTGAATACGGGGAATTTGATGAATGCGATCACTTCACACAAAAAATTATTACCGGTGTAAACAAGCGTATTTTCGTGACTTTTTTGTGGAAGGGGTTTTTGGCCGCGGGAAAGCAATGGATCCGTCATTTTACACAAAAAAATTATCTCGGATGTAATCAAGTCTATTTTCGTGATTTTTTTGTGGAAGGGGTTTTCGACAACCAACGGAGAATTTAATGAATGTGATCACTTTACACACAAAATTATATTGAGTGTATTTCAAATGTATTTCTGCGATTTTTGAGGGAATAGGTTTCTGACCATGCGGAATTCAATGAACACAATCATTTCACACAAAAAATTGTTCTGTGTGTAAGCAAAGCTTTTTCTGCGGTCTTTTGGGTTGAGGGGCTCTTGATTATGGGGAACTCAATGGAAATGATCACTTTACACCCTCTTTACTATGTGCTTTTAGTTCTATGCGGTTTAAACATTTTTTACTTTCACCGAAAGTGAGAATTCGTAGCTTTGAGATTTTTTATTGTCTCTTTGATGTGAAAATGACCAAATTTAAAACTTCAATGCGCTTCTATGAAGGTTTTCATGCATGGTTCAGGCCCACTAAAAAGAGGTGAAATAGTTTATAAGAAAATGCCCCGATGGGGCAGAAAAAAGAAGAATATACTTGCTTGGATAGTTGCCAAGCTAGAAAAAAGATTGAACTAGACTTTGAGAACCTGGGTTAAAGTTGGAAAAAATTCACTTTCGTTATATTGGATTTTCATTCTTTCTCAAAAAAAATTTTCCATGTTGGTGAAAAAGTATATTCTGCAGCTGAGTGCATCAACACACTTTCCAACCAAACATGTGGATCTCCGAAATTTTGAGGAGATTACAGGACTGGACCTTGATTTTTTGGCGTTTTTTGAGACAAAAAAATTCAAAAAAAGTTTACCAAAAAACTTTTTTCACAACAAATTTTCCAGTTTCAAAACCTTTGGGGTAGTTTGTACCCCCCATGTCCTCCGTGCTTCTAACTCCGTTGAACTTTTTTGCCAAATTTAGTGTCAATAAAACAGAATCACTGTGCGATAGTGGCACATAAAATTCCACTCAGCGTTTTTAGAAAAAAAGCTACAGCACAAAGTCTTCTTAGAATTAAATCGATTGTGCAAGATATGTTCAATTCATTCATTTTCTATAACATATTGCATTGAATTCACTCTGTAAATTGTACTGATAACAAGGTATAAACAAATTTATTCTCTTCTGTTTAACTATTCAACAAAATAGCTTCATTCACAGTTTTTGGATTTAAACTGAAATTTGCAGAAAGAGCGCTTTTTGCGGGATTGCAGTTTCACTTCACAATTTCACCCATCGCTGTCGCTCCGGTCCTGCTTTCAAAAAAAGTCGTAATGCTGCTGTGGGACTGCGATTAGGGTCGGCGAGAACCGGGAACGGGATTTGGCGCACACCCTAATATAAGCACGGCTGAATCAGGAGCATTTTTGTATGCTTTACCCTGTTCTTCCATTTGCAGATCGGGGCCCAATGACTGCAACCAAAGCCCAGTTGCACTAAGGGGGTCTGAGCTCGAGCTCAAAATAATCTCGAACAAAAAAGCGACTCGGTTTGATCTCAAGTTCGGCATAATTTCAATGTCATCAGGATTCAGGATTGTCATCGAGCTGTCGGGTTTCGCTAACATTTTCGCATAATTTTCTTATCTCTAAAGCAAGTAAATATAACAATGTCTGCAATTCTCAACTCGAACTTACACCTCAGTAGTAGTTAATCCTGAAGTGAGTATTTATTGTGCACTGGAAGAGAATAATTTGAACATTACGATTAGCTCAAATTCAGGATCATCAATTTACTCCCGATGTTGAGATTATCCTCATGTTGGGTTAGCGCAACCAACGCCAAGTTTCTTTATAGTTCTGAAAATGACTAAAATATGCCTGCCTCACCATTTTTCAGTATGAGAGGCAGGAGTTTTGAATCAGGTGGGAGTTAGAAAGCTGTTGGTTTACCATTTCTTTACATTTGAAATCATGTGCATAATTTTCATATAGAAAAATTTTATTGTAGTCGATGCAAGGGGAAGGACAAAATGCACGATGCTGCAGAATATAATTTTTCACAGACATGAAAATTTTTTTTTGAGAAAGAATGAAAATCCAATATAACGAAAGTGAATTTTTTCCAACTTTAACCCAAGTTCTCAAAAGTCTAGTTCAATCTTTTTTCTAGCTTGGCAACTATCCAAGCAAGTATATTCTTTTTTTTGTCTGCGCCATCGGGGCATTTTCTTATAAACTAGTTTCAAAATGAATGGCGTATAGTCACTTGAATATGAATTTTCAAACGTTGCCAAGTCCTCTGGAAGTGCATGAGAACAGGAACAAATTTTGTACTATTACCTCCAGCATCTTTGAAACAATGAAACGTAGTATTGACAGATAGTTTCCGAATTACAGGTCGTCGAACCCTCCTGTTGACCCTTCTTGATCGCAATGTACAAGAAGTGTGGTCGACGGCGGTGACGTCAGTCAAGCAACGACGGACTCTTTCCAGCCAACATAAAACTCCAGTGGCCTCTTGATCGCATTCTCGGGCTTCCAAGGCGAGCTTACTGTAGATAACGAGAGATTGTGCATGAGTTTCTAAATACTTTATAGATGATCGTTGCATTCCAGTTACAAATACCCACAAAATGTAGCACATTTGGTCTCAAAAGAGGAATGTTCATAGCTGAGAAAGAAAATTGCAACTTCAAGGGAACACAAAGAGGAACATTATGCACCCATGCTACCGTTGAGGTTCAACTCTTCGTTTTTTGAACTTCAGGCCTGATCTAACTCTCCGTATGCCGTGGGTAATTTTCAAGCTTACCCAGTCGATTCGTCAACTACAACTGCGCCGCATAACAGTTCGGAACCATTTGAAACTAAAAAATGATAATACTAACAACAGAATACTACGTAGGAGTGCAGCTGGAAGCAAATTCTAAACAGTTGAACCTATTCATATCACAAATAGATAAACAAAAATGCAGCAAATATATTTCATTATGAGCACCTCATGAGTTTTTACAACGGAGGATGAATAGAATTGAAATCAAATCACGAAATTTGATTTTGAAATAGTTCATCTATTGAAAGATGTTCTGCTTTTTCCTTTCGAATGTAATATCGGAATCTGAAAGTGATGAACCTTACGCAATTCATGATCCAGACTTTCGGGTTACCTTGCCTTCGGCATTACCCTAGTATGCTCCAACGGCGTGCATGATTTCAAAAAGAATAATTGATTTTTGAAAGTATTACTGTTCTGCTATGATTGATCCTCACATATTTCTGTTTTGTATAACATCTGAAAGCCTATCCGTCAGACATCCCAAAGTCGAAACTTTAGGTAGGAGTAAAATCTCATATAGTGAAGGTAGTACTTGCTCTCGTGCCGCGTTTATTCACGCTGTGTGTCGCGTCGGAGGGGAACTTGCATGATTTGCTGGTTCCCTCAATGCAGCAGGCGTACCGGCGTCCTGCTATACTACTCTTCTTTCTTTCTTTTCTCTTAACCTAACACATAGTACATTTTTGTACACTAAAAACCACGATTTTGCGTCATTGCTGTACAAACTTTTTTCCGAGCATCATTTGAGTTCATGTCCTTCCTATATGGTACAAAAGTACAGCGCAAAAACATTTTTAGGTTTTGACATTCTAAAATGCTGGAGCATCAATTTCCCAATAACTTATTCAAAACATACGATCTAAAATGTAACGCTTCTGAATTTAGAATCGGCTTCATGTTCAAAATTATGTTTACAAAAAATTGGAAGCTTTGAGATTTCAGTCCTTTAAAATGCACAAAAATTCCCGTTTTCTATGTCTTTTTAATGTTTTCTGATTTTAGAGCATGGAGAAGCGTTTTTTGACCATGTAATGCTGATAAAATCTCTATACTTAGTCCAAAGATACCAAAAAATCTGTGTACGGAGCCAAAAATCTTTGTCTATAGTCTGTTTTTCTTGAAATGCTTCCAAATAAGGAAAGTGGAAAGCAAGTTGTATTTCGGATTTTTGCGATTTTCTGATAAACAATATATCATGTAGGACTGGAAATTTGTGAGCATACTGACTTAACCTTTGCCAATTTTTTGAGTGAAAAATTTTACAGTAAGAACTTTATGTAAACGATTTTGACGACAGTACTGATTCGTGTCATTTTTCTATTTGGAAGCATTTTATAAAACTATAGTTTTAAGACTATAGTAAAAAACAATGGCGCTCTGCAGTTTTCAATTTTTTCCGACTTCACACGTCAAAATCAGCTATGCAGTATATACATTTTCAAAACAGTGGTCACTGGACACCCTAAAATTATTTTTTGAAATGATCACCCACTCGAAAAAAATACTATTCAACAGCAATCGTCTTTTACAAAAGTACCCATTGACTCATTTTCTTCAAATTGGCATATCCAACATGACACTTTAAAAAATTTTGTGTACCAGTCATTTTTCTCCCATTCCACCCGACCGTCAGTCATTTTTACAAGGCTAGTGAATGAATTTCCAAACCTAAGACTGGATAATGAACCGCATACCCCTATGGTGTAATCTGCTATCCACCCAAAGTCTGCCAGCGTTCATCAGACATCTTTCTGACTACTTGAAATTTAAAACTTTGGACCATTCGCTATTGAACTGCTGAACCATCAACTTTTGAGACAGTCGAAGTTTCTCTAAGTCGCTTTTTAATACATTAGAAATTCATTTTACTTCAAGGGAATAGTTCAGTAGAGTGAACAAGTTGGTGTAACGGGAGTTTCCGGCTACGGAACCGCTGTGTATCGGTATTTCGAATGTATTGTTATCTCGAAATAATGTATTAATTCTCGGTTATAACTACTTTATTGGAAAATGTCCCGATGAGGCAGAAAAAGAATATACTGCGTGGATGTTACCAAGCTAGAAAAGGGAGTGGTCTAGGTTTTTGGGATCTTGGTTGAGAGTTTAAAAAACCAAGTTTTGTTATCTTGGATTTTCATTCTTTGGCATTAAAAAATTTTTCTGTGAAAAAGTGTATTCTGCAGCTTCGTGAATTTTGTCCTTTCCCCAGCATTGTGTCAACTACACTAAAATTTTTTTGCATGAAAATTAAATGAAATCATACCGATGGCTGACTTCATTCAAATGTATAGAAATGGTAAACCAGAACCATTCTAGCTCCTAACTGATTCGAAACTGTCCCTCTCCCTCTAGCTGAAAAATAGAGATAAATGGACAAATTAGAGTCATTTTGTTTTTTTCAACTTATACCTGTCATTATGGAGGGCGTCCTTAAGCACTATAAAAACCGGAAGTTGGTTGCATTAACCCAGCCTGAGGATAATCTCAACGTCGGGATTAAATTGTTGATCCTCAGTTTCAGCTAATCCCAATGTCGAGATTTGTCGAAATTTTCTTGCAGTTGCACTAACAATCCTCACTTCAGGATTAAATAATACTGAGGGTTTGGCTCGAGTTCGGGAATTGCGGACATTTTTATATTTATTTGCTTTAGACATAAAAAATTATGAGAAAATGTAAGTGCAACCTGACAGCTTGAGCTGAGGAGCGTGGGATAATCCTGCCGACGCTGATTTTAGGCCAAACTTGAGATTATCGACATGTTAGTGCAATCGTTGAAACTGAGGTAGTCGTCCTTTTGTTCGAAATTATCTTGAGTTCGAGCTTAGATTCGTTTAGTGCGACTGAGCTCTGGGCCAAGAGGGTGAAACATACAGAAATGCCTTTAAAATGCTCCTGATTCAGCCAAGCCTGTAAAATAATACATGGGCTCTACATTACATTGAGACAATCGCAGATTTTTCTTCATCTGCACAATTTTGATGTTTGAAGTGGTTCACATAATTGATTCAGTTGTAAGACGACTTTGTGCTAACTTTTTTTTCTCAAAAACTGAGCTGGATTTTACGTGCTTACTTACAACAGTGGATTCCAAATTTTATGGACAATAAGTTTAGTAAAAAAATTCTATGCAGTTGGAAGCACACATGTGCGTGGGGGTGGGAATATGGGGCTACATAACCCCAGAGTTTTGAAATTGAAAAATTTTCTGTGAGAAAAATTTTTTAGCCAACCTTATTGTACTTTTGTCTCAAATAACGTCAAAAACACGTGGCCCTCCATGTGCCCTCCTCAAAATTTTGGAGCTACATATGCATGGTTAAAAGGTATATTGATGCACTGAGCTGCAGAATATGCTTTTTCACAGACATGGAAAATTTTCAATGAGAAAGAATGAGAATCCAATATTACAGAACTGGATTTTTTAAATTCTCAGCCAAGTTCCCAAAAACCTAGTCCACACTTTTTCTAGCTTGGTAACTATCCAAGCAAGTATATTCTCCTTTTTCTGTCCCATCGGGGCAGTTTCCAATAAACTAGTCCACCCCTTTTTAGTGGGACTTGACCATGCATGAAAACCTTTATCGCATACCTTTATCCTTTATCTATGCATGAAAACCTTTATCGAAACACATTGAAGTTTAAACTTTGGCAATCCTCACATCAAACAAACAATAAAAAACAATCTTAAAGTTACGAATTCTCACTCGGTAAAAGTAAAAAATGAGTAAACTGCATACTTGAAACACGTTGCAAAGTGACTGTATCTACTAAATTCCCCATAGTCAAAAACCCCTTAACCCAAAAAATCACAGAAATACCTTTGCTTGCACCCAGAACTATTTTTTGTGTAAAGTGACTGCGTCCATTGAATTTCCCATGGTCGAAAATTTGTTCAGAAAAAATTATTCGAAATACATTTGTTCACATTCAGGATAGTTTTTTATGTCAAGTTACCGTATCCATTGAATTCCTCATGGTCAGAAACCCACTCCCCCCGAAGATCGTGGAAATACGCTAGCTTACATGCAGAATAATTTTTTGTGTGACATGACTGCATCCATCAAATTCTCCATAGCCGAAGCCTCCACCACCAAAAAATCCCAGAAATAGATTTGTTTACACTTAGGATAATTTTTTGTGGAAAGTGATCGCGTCCATTGAATTCTCTGTGGTCAAAAACCACTTCCACCAAAAAATCGCGGAAATACGTTCGTTTACAATCGGGATAATTTTTTTGTGTAAAGTGATCGCATCCATTGAATTCCCCGTAGTCGAAACCCCCTTCCACCAAAAATTCGCATGTTTTTGGGGCACCACCGATCACCATTTGCAGATGGAGGTTAAATGACCACATGCACCCCATAATTTGTCCCAAAGCCACAAATTATGAAAAAACTCAAGGTTTTAGCTCTTACCGTTTTAACTCCAGAAGGGGACGCAAACCATACCTGTACTTGGGGGGGGGAGGGGTTGGGGGGGAACCCCCCCAACTTGGCCAACCCTGTACCCAAAATCATTTCCCCCCCCCCAACCCCCCCCCCCAGTTTGGAAAAAATAGAAAAAATTTTCAAAAAAGTGTATGTTTTTTGGCCTTTTTTGGGAAAAATTTCGACTTTTTTCCTACCCCCCCCCCAAAATTGCGGATTTACCCCCCCCCCCCCCAACTGGTCGGAGGTCTTACAGGTATGACGTAAACTTAGGGTCCAAGTATAGTATAGGTTGTCGCTACCGCGCCATCTATAATATATTTTATTCCAAAACGTTGACTAATTTTCGTGATCCGCAATACACACTTGCTGTCGATGTCGATATTGTCAACTCTAATTTTGCCCGATGTTCCCAAAAATTTGTGAGGTTGTTCTAGTCCATTTTTCTGCTCTAATTTTTTTCCAAATAACTGAGGATTCTCAACGGTATCTCAGAAATAAACTTAGGCTTAGGCATGCGTGGGAATTTTTTTTCCTTTTAAAATACTGTGGGAAGCTATATATTTGCAACGTTCGGAGTACCGGTTCGGTATGTTACAGATAAGTTTTGTTTTTCTTCCATAACACTGTTGATACTTTCGGGATATTGATACTTACGGGACACTGATGGGTGTACCGATACACGATCACGTATCATATAAAATGGGAAATTCTGTGGGAGTAGTCGGCTAACAGTTACAATTTTTCGACTGAAAAATTTTATAATAGCTTCGTGTAAACGAGTTTGACGTAATACTAGTTATGCTCATTTCTTAATTAAAAAGCATTTTATACAAATAGATCATAGTGACTGCAAATTAAATGAAGCAAAATTTTTCACCTAGTGAAGATACATCGGGTTTTTTGATAATAACGTCGTCAGCGTTGATGAGCGACCGCTCCAGACGCTTTAATCTCGTTACGTTAGCCAATTCGCGGCGGAACCAGTCTTTGGCCGTCGAGTTCCAGAAAAAAGCCGTCCAAAGACTAGACGACCGCGTCATAAGGCAATCGACGCCCAACGTCGGCCAGAGGTCGAAAATGTGCTCATCGTGAACCAAATGAGACACATATTTGACGCCCCGATTCACATAATTCAAGTCGTTTTTGCAACTTGCCGAAGCGTCCAACCAACTTTTATTCCTATGGGGATAATGACTGTACATAAAACAACAATGAAACCATGTTTACTTCCCTAACTCGTTACTCATAAACATTTCGAAATAAATAGAAGTTGATTGGAATTCTCTGATCGATCCACCGATTTTTACAACTCGTTAAAATTTTGATCTATGAAATGTAGACGCTGTGAACCAAAAGATTGGAAAGCTAATCGGATTTCGAACTGTCATGTCTCGGCTGCCTGCAAGTAAGATTCAGGATTCTCAACAAAATTCTGAATCGTATCTCGAGAACTTTAAATTTGATGAGTCATTGTGACGAACTTTTTAAAAAATTGAATTGTTTTTTAGGTCGTATTCAAGTATTTATATTCCAAATTACATACACAAAATATTAAAGTTTTTTCAAATTTATAGTTCGTTCATTTAAAAATCAACCTCGGATTGCAAAAAAAGCTAAAGAAGTCCGTAAGCAGATGGTTACTAAACCATATCCCAATAATTCCATATTCCTCTCTCTTTTTCTGATGTTCTTCACTGCTATTTTTTGTTTGTTTATATTAGAGGAAGAATAATTGTTGCAATGCCAGTGACATCCATAAAACGCATATAACAGGGTGTCACGAAATGCTAGCCCCTCCAAAAAGCAACTTACAAATGCGACAGAGAAAATTTAACAACAGTGCCTTGTAGAGCATTCACTTCTGGGTCGAATGATGATTTTTTCATAATACAATATCGTTTGGTTAAAATTTTATTGATCAAAAATAAAACATTGCCAGATTTTAAATTTTCACAAATTTGAATCAATTCACAAATGTGTATTCCCACTATCGGGTTCGCGGACCTGCCTTAAATGTTCGGACATTGAGCATAGAAGACATTGAAATAGGTCCATAACTGGATTTAAATTTTTCAACAATGTCTCCCAAGAATAACGGCCAGTTCCGGATTCCATGTGCATGAGCCCATTGTCATCCATACTTTCACCAAGATTTTCGATGGGGATCAAGTCTGGATTATTGCCAAGCCAAAGATCGTTCCCCAAGAACTGAATTCATTTTTTTTAGAAAAGATTGTTTTTTGGCTTTTTTAATTAAATGAAAACTAAATTTTCTGACAGATTGAGTGTGTCGTCAGCACAGCATAGAAATTCTGCTGGGGGTCAGCTAGGACAAGGGATGGAATAGAAATTTTTTTCGTTCTTGATAACGAAAAGAAAAGTCTTAGAGAGGTTTTCTAACATCCAAGCAGCATATTCTAAAATCTATGTCATTAAGATATGTGAATTTATTCGCTTAGACAGCACTTTTTAAAAAGTTTTAATGTTCATAAATGTTAAAAAAGAATCTGATTGGGGTCAATCAAAATCTGCTGGGACTCAACCCCCCAAACCCCCACGTGCATGTATGGTTGTCACGTTGTAATGTGATTATTCTATTCTGAAATCATTTTTAGTTCAACTACTACCCGACGCAGAATTGAATGCTCTACAAGGCACTACTAGAGTCGATGTTTTTAAGGATCGCCTGGATTAGAAAAAAAGTGAATAAATCAAAATTTTATTTTTCGTTGTTTGAAGAATTGTTGTACAACTTTTTTCGCTAATTTGAAATCTGATAAGCATTTTGCACACAAAAATTTTCATTGAGCTGTTGCGGTATAAAGTATCCAAAAGTCGCGTATGCAAATAATTTCGTAATGCAACTTATATTTTTTGTAATTTTCAAGATTTTTGAGTGTGGTTTTTTTAAATCGATAATAAATTGAACAATCGTTTGAAAAATATTTGCAATCGCCTATCCAAATAAATCTAAAGTAAATTGGCAATTTTTATGTTTATTTTGATTAACGTCTGCTAATATTATTAGCAATATTCGTCGTTTGTCTCTGATTTTTCCCTTACAAAAAATGTACATGGCTATTTTTTATTGTGGGATATGAGCTTCGATTTCATAGCACCCAGTGCTAAGTTGTTGTGTCAAACATAAAAATTTGTCAATTGTAAAAATTTGATTTCTCAAGTTTTATCACATGTTGTAGTGAAATAAATGTCCATAAACCACTCGGCCAGTCATTTGAATGCCACATTAAAATATTGTAATTTTAAAAGAATTGCATGGAAAACTGTCGAACATTGCGTAAGACCAATAAAAATTTGAGATAAAAACGTGCTATAAATAACATCTAAAACTGCAGTTTGATTTACATGCTAGAAGTGGTCAAAAAGTAGCTGTATCGTGTAGTTCCAAATTTTTGTTAGGCACATGGATGGCACATTTTCTGGTGAAATAGGGTTCGATATTATATGACCAATCCCGATGTGTAATAAAACGACTGTTCTGTGGCCATTCACTACCTGCTAAGGAATGCGACGAAGAGGCGAAAATTTGGATCCTTTTCCGAAATTACTGCATTTTGGTTGGAAAACAAATATTCTTGACGTTTTTCAAAAATCAAGAGAAATAAAAATTTTTACAAAAAAGCTATATGTCCATCGGATTCTCCACCCAAAATAATCCCCCATCTGCCACCACTCATGAAAACCAAGGACGCCCTCCGCCAGTAAGCCTTGACCTCAGAAATCCACTTTCGAGGGGTTCCACGTACAGGCGGAGCAACGCGTTTGATTGGCTAGTTTCAGAAATTTTCATCCGTTGATGTACCGCCCATCTTGATTTAAAAAAAGGATCTTGATTTCTTTCAAGATGGGATCTTGATTTTTTTCAAGGCTGAATTATTTTTTCGGCCTTTCATCTTGTTCAGAAAATTATGCTAATCATTTTTCATCTGAGCTGAGTCAGTGGAAACGATTCCTGGAGGCGTGGGATGCTGCCAAAGATTGATTGCTCGATTTCAATAAGTACTTTTGTGATTTTTGGAGCGGGAGCAGATGATTTTAGTATTTTTCATTGCTAGAAAACTTGAATAATTTTGCTTGAACTTGCTTTCCGCTGTTTTTCTCCAACTGTATTGATCATTTCAGGTCATAAGCTGTCGAAAAATATTGATTTTGATTAGTTTTCGACTTCGTTGCTAAAATATAATCTGTTTTTCTTGAAATGCTTCTAAATAATGGAAGTGGAAAGCAAGTAGTATTTCAAATTTTCACGATTTTCTGATAAACAACATAACGTATAAGGCTGGAAATCTATGAGCACATTGACCTCATCTTTAACAATTTTTCGAGTCAAAAATTTTACGATAAGAGCTTTATGTAACCGACTCTGACGTGATTTGTGTCACTTTTCTATTTGGAAGCATTTTATAAAAAACAGACTATAGATATGATCTTGATTTTTTAACGATGCCGTCATGATTTTTTCAGGACGGCATCAAGGGGGCTTTCAATTTTTTTCCGTTATGATTTTTTCCGACTTATCATACATGTTCTTAATTTTGAAATTTAAACTTATTCCGCTTGGTTTATTTTTCGCTTTGAGTCCGTTTGATTATAGCGCGTCCAAGTCATTTAAATTGTATAAATTATCTTTCTAATGCTTTAAAACATGACTTTTGCTTGCGAAATATTGATGCTTGGAATTCTTTACCTGATGCTATCATTCGTTCAAACAATGTGCCCAGCTTTCGATCTAAATTGTCATTTTTATTCGCACGTCCTCGAGCTTTTCTGTATTACTTGTATTAACTCTCATGTTTTCTTCGCAAATAACAAATTTCTTAATAATAAAGATGGGATCTTGACTCTTATCCAGATATGACCTTGATTTTTTCAAGATGGAGTCTTAATTTTTTTTCAAAATGACATCATGAAAAAATGCAATGCACCTGAAAGGATTGTGATGCACTAAGCAAAGAAAGTCGAGCCATCGAAAGTAGACCATTAGGTCATTGAGTCGTCGAGACAAGATTTTTTCAATCGTCATGAAAAGATCTGTCAGAAAGTATCATGAAGCTTTTGATGCTGAAACAAATACTTCAATAAAATCCTCGTTGAAAAATTTTGCAGGCAAAGTAAATAACATGTTGCTGAAGCAACAAGGAACGTGAGATACCACAACGCCAGCAAGTTTCTGCGTTACTGTATGTTTTTCGTTTGTTACCAATGAAATTCTCCGAATCCTTCAGACGTTACATCAAAACTCCATGATTTCATTAACTAAAAGTTTTTAAAAATTTTTATGCCAGTGGCTTAACAATAAAACTCACTGTTTTAGAAAGTGGCAGGCGATGCATTCATAAACGTACGAACGACAGTTGGGTCTCCTTTGCTGAAGTGACCTCTGACCATCGGATCTGCTATAAATTAGTATCAATGGGAAGTAGATGATAAATACGATTAAGTTCATATCGCAGTAGCAGGAACAGTAAGGGAATGGCATAAAAACTAAAGAAACGAAAAAATCAAAGAATGTTTTTCGGTTGACGTGTCTCGTCTTGAATTTAAACTTGTATGTGTTTGAAATTCAATATTACGTACTATACAGAATGAAATATCACTTTATCTTACACGATATTCATATTTACAAGGTTGCTGAGATTGATGTTTTGAAGTGCAGTTAACATCGTTCATTATATTATCGCTACTGATTCTCAGTGTACTGTATATGATAGTGTAGTGTTAAGGCAGCAGTGTTTTTTTTGTGCCAAAACATGGTTTTTGGCACAAAAAAATTTGGAATGGCAGAAAAAAATTTGAGCGTTTGTGCCAATTGACACAAAATTTTTGGCTGGTCAAACATTAAATTTCCTTGATTTTTAGACGTTTTAGGGGCTGAAAATGCAAAAATTTTTCGGCGCTTCGCGCCGAGTCAACCAATATAATATTTTCTATTCGTATAGTTGACCCGAACGCGAACAATTTCTCTTCGAACTGTGTATTAGTATCGTTGCTGCAAACTCTATGGGCTGTCATTGTCAACATTTTTCAATCCAAAATCGCGAAAATGAATTTCGGTAAGTACTTAGGGGGTGCACGACTCAGTGTTATTTTTTTGTGCCAAAACATGGTTTTTGGCACAAAAAAATTTGGAATGGCACAAAAATTTTTGAGCGATTGTGCCAATTGGCACAAAATTTTTGGCTGGTCAAACATTAAATTTCCTTGACTTTTAGACGTTTTAGGCGCTGAAAATGCCAAAAATTTTCGGCGCTTCGCGCCGATTCAATGAATATAATATTTCCTACTCGTATATTAGACCCGAACGCGAGTGATTTCTCTTCGAAACAGTGTATTAGAGTATCGTTGCAGGCTGCAGCAAACTTTACAGGCTGTTAATGGCCGATGAATGAAAAAATTCTGAATATTCTCTGTTCATTCAGTCAGATTCGGATTTAGAGATGAAATCCTTAATTTTTGTGTTTGATTGATTCTAATAGAAAAATAGAAATCGTTAATACAGTGTTTCGACCGAAAATTTACACAATTTTAGACTTTGTTCTCTCCAGTCTTTACATTATATAAGGTAAAGTGGGGGTGATTTTGATCAGGGGCGACTTGATCAGAGTATGGCATTTGATAACTATTTGAGATCATCAGCAGGAATGCCATACTCTGATCAAAGTCGCCCCTGATCAAAGTCACCCCACTTTACCTTAAATATTCGCAGTCGAAAATATTGAATCAATTTGAACTTCCTGAACAATTCTAGAGTTATTCAAATTTTCTCAGCATTCCATTTCTTTTTAAGTCGCCGTAAGCTATTTTCTTGCAGTTTTTTTTTATTTCACTGTCGTGGTTAACTGAAAAATAGGTTTGGGCATGATTTTTACAAAAAATTAATCCTTTAGTATCTTGAAATTGGTATATTTTTATCATACTTTTGGCCTGAAACTTTCTCACAGTTTTCAGTATGTTCCTTGTAGAAAAAATTTTTTTGTGCCATTGGCACAAATTTTTTTGGCCTCTTGTGCCAATTGGCACAAATGTCCGTGCACAAAAAAAAAACGCTGGTGCACGTTAAATGATGTCACCTAGTGACTCGTGCGTCCTTTTGTTCACTGGCCTTTATACTCTTATTTATGTTCACAAATGAATAATTCTTGTTTGTATTGCGTTTTTTTCTTACTACCTATTTTTCCAGTGACAATAAAATTACTTGATTGAGTTGATTGATTGACTGATGAATGAAAGGAAATTTTGAATATTCTCTGTTCATTCAGTCAGATTCGGATTTAAAACTTAAATTCTCACTTTTTGTGTTTGATTGATTCAAATAGAATCATAGAAAATTCGATATTGTTGGTAATGGTACAATGTTTCGACCGAAAATTTACACAATTTTCGACTTTATTTTCTTTAGGCTTACATTGTTGTTAAATATGTATATATACCTATAGATATTCATATTCGTAGTCCAAAATTGAATCAGTTTGAATTTCCTGAATAATTCTTGAGTTATTTAAATTTTCTCAGCATCTATTTCTTTTCGAGTCGTTGTGAAATATTTTCCTGCACAATTTTTCCTCATCTCACTGACATGGTTAGCTGAAAAATAGGTAGCGCACGATTTTTACAAAAAATTAATGGGTTAAACGTTAACTTTTTATCACACTTTTTGGCCTAAAACTTTTCCGCAGTTTTCAGTATGTTTCTAGCAGAAACAAGTTTTTTGTGCCATTGGCACAAATTTTTTTGGCCTCTTGTGCCAATTGGCACAAATGTCCGTGCACAAAAAAAACGCTGTAAGGCAGTGTTTTTTTGTGCCAAAAAAATTTTGGAATGGCAAAAAATTTTGAGCGTTTTTGTCGATTGGCACAAATTTTTTGGCTGGACAAACATTGAATTTACTTGATTTTTAGACGTTTTAGGCGCTGAAAATGCCAAAAATTTTGGGCGCTTTGCGCTGATTCGATCAATATGGGACCCGAACGCGAGCGATTTTTCTTCGAACAGTGTATAAGAGTATCGTTGCAGCCAGTGTTTTTTTTGCCGGAGGCAAATGAAAATTTTGTTCGGCAAACGAAATTGAGGTAGTCATTTGTACATGTACAAACGGCTCTTTCCCCGTATAGGGAAGAAAATTTTGGGGATAAGGTACAGAAAATATGCATTTTGGTGCATTTTAGAAGTTCATAATCTCTAAATTTTACAGCGCTTCGCGCCGGTTATAACCTTAGAATCATTATTATGTATTACCTAGCTCAGACGCGGCTTTCAGAATGTCTACCGTCACCTATTATTTAAAGTATAATAGTTTTTATCATCTCAAACGTATTATCTCATGTTTTAAGTGGTAATCTTCAATATTTTATCTTGATATTTAATGAAGATTCGCAGTTTTTCATTGGAACATTTCTTGAGAAAGATCAATACGTCAAGTCTGTAAACTTTTTGAAGCAATTATTTCTTTCTTAATGTAAAATCAATTCGGGAGCTTCGTGGAAGTAGTTTTCGGAAATTTCTACTCTTCCACTCACTATTTTTTCTGCACAGTGCAGACTTTTTAGGACTCGTGCAGAATTTTTTTTGGTGATTTCTGCACTGGTGCAGATTTTTTTTTGAGTCGTGTGTTTGATCACATCGGATACAGAAAAGATGCATTTTGGTGCATTTTAGTAGGTCCGAATTTCAAAATTTTCCGGCGCTTGGCGCCGGTTATAGCTTTAATAATCATTATTTTTTATTGTCAAGCTCTGGTGCGGCTTTTACCATGTCTACCTTCACTTATCACTAATTTTTAATAGTTTTCATCGTCCCAAACGAATGAAGATCCCTGTTTTTCTTTCATACTTTTTTTGAGAAAGATCAACACATCAACTTGGTGCATTTTAGAAGATAATAATCTCAAAATTTTCCGGTGCTCCGCACCAGTTATATCTTTAATAATAATCAATATGTATTACATAGCTCAGATGCGGCTTTCAGAATGTCTACTTTCATCTATCATTTAATGTATAATAGTTTTCATCATCCCAAACGTATTATCTCATGTTTTAATTGGTAATCTTCTATATTTTATCTTGATTGTACTTAAGATTCACATTTTTTCCCTGGCACATTTTTTGAGAGAGATCAATACGTCAAGTCTGTAAACTTTTTGAAACGATTATTCCTTTCTTTACGTAAAATCAATCGAAAAGCTTTATGGAAGTAGTTTTTAGAAATTTCTACTCTTCTCACTTATATCTTTTCGGCCAAGTTCATGAGAGTTTGTGAATAAATTACTGGTTTTAAAATTTTTCAAATAAAATTCTAGAAATTACGACTTTTAAACAGTAAATTCCGATCTAATTCTTGAAATTGTTTAGAAAATTGATTTTCCAGCGTGGCCGAAGGTCAATACACAGAAAATTTTTTCTTGGGCTTTCACTTGTCATCATGGAGGAATTAACCGTCGGTTTATTTAAATTTTAGTTAAAACTGAAATCCTTAATTTGTGTGTTTGATTGATTCTAATAAAAAAATAGAAATCGTTGATACAGTGTTTCGACCGAAAATTTATGCAATTTTAGACTTTATTCTCTCTAGTCTTTACATTATATAAATATTCGCAGTCGAAAATTGAATCGATTTGAACTTCCTGAACAATTCTAGAGTTATTCAAATTTTCTCAGCATTCCATTTCTTTTTAATTCACCGTGAACTATTTTCTTGCAGTTTTTTCGTATTTCACTGTCTTGGTTAACTGATAAATAGGTTCGGCATAATTTTTACAAAAAATTAATCCGTTAATAGCTTCAAATGGATAAGGTAAGTGGGGTGACTTTGATCAGGGGCGACTTTGGTCAGAGTATGGCATTTGATAACTATTTGAGATCAGCAGGTCGTTTTTGCAGTGTAGACAACCTTACAGCAGGGGGACCCCCACCCCCAACTTGGCCAACCATATACCCAACCCCCCCCCAGTTTGGAAAAAATTGGCAAAAAAGTGCCTTTTTTGGGGAAAAACTTCGACTTTTTTCGACCCCCTCCCCCAAAATTCCGGGTTTACCCCCCCTAAACTGATCGGACCTCTTACAGGTATGCAAAAATCTATCTGTGCAACCAAAATTTTTCCCCAAGTTGCACATTGCCACCTGGTCTGTGCAAAAAAACCCTGCACAGCAGCACAATTTTTTTCCACGAACTTTTTTCTACAAATGTGGAAAGAGGTCAAATTTTCTTCTACATGTAGAAAATTTTTTGAAGACAAGTTTTCGTCTTAAAATCATTGTTTTTTCGCTCGAAAATTCCCATAAACGCTTTATTTAAGTGTTTTTGAGCTTTTTAAAGCACTCTGATCTCCGTTTTTTCCTCAAATGGGGTCTTTTGAGGAAAAAATTTGGAGATGAGGAAAAAAATTTTGGGGATGGTTCTCATTGAAGAAAAAATTTGGGGGAATGCTAAGGCGAAAAGATGCTTTCTGTTGGACTCAAAAAATTTTCCGGCGCTCTGTGCCCGATTAAGAACTAAATAAAATTAGATAATTCTAATCGGAACCACAAAAATTCTAATAGCCGATAAATTCATGAGAACTCTACCGTTAAAATGCTTTATCTGCTCCTGTAGAATACAATATATTTTTCATTAGCTCATTTTGACTAACATAAGCAGAATTTTCTAAATTTTTTCCTCATTTTTGCAGGTTCCTGACTCCAAATAAACCGGAATGTTTGAGAATGCTCCTAAAATGCATAAAAAAGCATCAGTGGCCACATAAACGTTTTTAAAAATGTGGAAAATTTTTGGGAAATGAGGAAAAAGAATTTGGGTCCGGTTTCCATGTGGAAAAAATCTTCGAGGAAAGTGATAATCAATAATCTATGTTTTTTGTGCCAAAACATGGTTTATATGTAAATATAATAATTTAATTTGAGAATTGTGATCTAGTATAAGTGCAATGATATTGCAGACAATTTTATTCTAAAAAAATTAAGGGATGGAATACCCCCCTTCCCCCTCTAAATACGAGCCTGATTGGCACAAATTTTTTGATCGGTCGAAGGCTGAATTTCCTTCATTTTTAGTCATTTTAGGGACTGGACATATACTTTTATTTGTCTAGAACCTGAGAGAATTGTATTTAAAAAGTATATTTGTATGATCGCAACAAACTTTGAGGTTGTCAATGACTAAAAAATGAATAGAAATGGTTAACTTCCACTGTTTATTCAGTGTGATTGGAAACCAAAATTTTTATTTTGGTTTCCAATTGGAACAGAAAAATTGACATTGTTTGCACAATTTTTTAACCAAAAATTTAGGTGACGCGTCTTGCGGCTTAGTTTTTTCGGGGGAAAGCAATTATGGACATCCTTAATTTATTCGCATCGGTGTTAAGAAGAAATTCATAGCCGAAAATTAAAGAAAAATATAAAATGTCTGAAAAATTCTATAAAAATATCTGAATTCTCGCAGCATCCGATTTCTTTTTGAATCATATAAACTGCTGGCTAAATTTTATAAGTCAGTTCCCAGCCTTCAGCCTAATTATTTTATATGAGTTGTTTGTTAAATTTGAGCATGGATTTCTGTGACTAGTGAGTAGACATTTATTTTTCCTTTAAAATTTTCGTTAGGCTTAGGCTTAGGGTACAGCAGCTGCGCCCAAAGGGCGCAGCGCTGTTGAGGCTCTTCCAAATGAAGTTGTTAGTTAAAATAGTATCAAGGGTATTAAAGAAATGTAGTGTTTATACTGTATGGTGAAATTGTGTAGTGGTAAACGCATTAAGTCTATAGGCTGGTGGACCAGGTTTGATTCTTGAAGTATATAGGATTTTTCTGTAGTGACAAGGAGTATGTGACATGTGTGCAGATTTTATGCAAATGAGTTCCTGAATGCCATAAGCCCCTGGATTTTCGAACTGATCTGGATAGCTGGCATCAGGGCCGTGTGCTGGATTTTTTCATGGGGGGCGGACTAAGTTTTTTTACTGAATAGTCCCAGAAAATGTTGATTTTACGCGATACACTGTGTGTGCATGCTGCCTCAATTGGGGGGGGGGGGGGGCGGGCGCCCCCTTCACCCCTTGTGCACCGCCCAGGCTGGCATCTCAATGAGTCCAAAAATGCCAGTTTGGACCATAATTGGGAAGGGAACCAACTTGTAAAAAAATTCCAAACTGCTTTCTCTACCAGTTTTTCTTATCGCACTCTTGACATGCTTAGATCAGAAAGAGTTAACAGGATTTTTATGCAAATTAGTGCGGTGAAAGTATTTTTGGTAATGTTTTCATCAAACATTTGGCATAAAACTTTTTAAAGGTTTTCAGTATGTTTTTAGGCTGGAAAAATTTTTTTGTGCCATTGGCACAAATTTTTCCAGTTATTTGTGCCAATTGGCACAAATGTCCGTGCACAAAAAACGCTGGTGATAATCATTCTGAACATAAAGCTCACAAATTAGATTTAAAATTTGTGTTCATAAATAGTAATTTCTAGAAATTTATCATTCGAAAAATTTTAAAACCATTAATTTGTCCGTAACTTTTCATAAATTTGGCCCAAAAGCTATGAGTCAGAAGTGTAGAAAGAAATCTCCCAAGAATACTTCCATGAAGCTTTTGAATTGAATTACGTTAAGAAAGGAAAAAACGCTACAAAAAGTTTAGAAAGTTGATGTGTTGATTTTTCTCAAAAAATTTATGAAGGAAAAAATACAGATCTTCATTAAATATAAAGATATATAATATTCAAGATTGCCAATTAAGCATGAAATAATACATTTAAGATGATGAAGACTATTAAAAATATGTGATAAGTGAAGATAGACATGCTAAATGCTGCACCTGATCTTGACAATAAATAATAATGAATATAATAAATAAAAAATAATAAATAATAAAGGTATGCATCACATCGTACTTGCACATCATATTAAGTGATCATACTGTAAGATATGTATGACTTCCACTGTTCATTCAGTGTGATTGGAAACCGAAATTTTTATTTTTGATGTTTGATTCGAACAGAAAAATTGACTTTGTTGCCACAATTTTTCAACCAAAAATTTATGTGATGCGACCTTTGGCTTTTATGGACATCCTTTATTTAATTACATAGGTTTTAAGAAGAAATTCGTAGTCTAAAATTGAAGAAAAATATAAAATGCCTGATAAATTCTATAAAAATATCAGAATTCTCACAGCATCAGATTTCTTTCCAAATCATATAGACTGCATTTTTGATCAGTTTTTTTGTCACACTGGTGTGTTTAGACAAAATAGCGTTGGCACAATTTTTATGAAAATTAGTGCAGCAAAAGTATTTTTGGTTATGTTTTTATCAGACATTTGGCATAAAACTTTTTAAAAGTTTTCAGTATGTTTTTGCACAGGAAAAAATTTTTGTGCCATTTTAGCCCTTTGTGCCAATTGGCACTAATGTCTATGCACAAAAAAATGCTGCTTCACAGAGACCCATTCTTTCGCCATCATTTGGTGAAAGAGGTCAAATTGTTTTCCATCCATGTGGCCCTATCGTCTTTTCACTTAAAGATGCCTCCATATGCTCTATTTATATATTTTTGAGCTTTTCTGAACATATTTATGCTTCTGCAGTCAGTAATTCATCAAACCTGTAGAGAAAACAAAAAATTTTGATTTTTGGGCCAAGATTATGATAAGACTTTAAACAGGTTAACAAAAAACCAAAGTGAGGAAAACCTAAATCATAGGCTGCATATGAATCATTCTTCCATCGAAAAAATTTTCGGATATCCTGATACTTCAGAACCCTGGAAGATGAACCTTTTTAGGATTGATTTCATGATTCAAAATTTGATTTTTCTGGCCTATTATTAATTCATACATAAATAATTCGCGGATGTTTTCAACCTGCTAACCAGCTAAAAAATCAGCTTGAAGTCAAAAATGTTGCATAAGCATACCTGTAAGAGGTCCGACCAGCTGGAGGGGGGGGGGGATCCCAAAATTTCCTAAATTTTTAGAAGGGGTCGATTACCCCCCAAAAATTCGAAAAAATTTCAAAAACTTTCACAAAAAAAGCCACATTTTTTCTACTTTATTGAGTTTGGGGGGCTTGGGTAGGGTTGATCAAGTTGGGGGTGGGGGTTCTGACATTCCGGAATAGGGTTCGATCAAGTTGGGGGAGAGGGGCCCCCAAACTCCCCCCAATTACAGGTAAGTTCATAAATTTGGGTGAAACAACAAAGCTCATAAATTATAGACTTCTGATGCAAGGCGCTGGAATTTTTTTGGAGTTTTGATACTAGAATGCTGAAAAATGATTTTTTTCAACTTTATTGATAAATCATCTAATTTTTCATTCAATTGAATCATTTTTCGTAGTTGGACAAAATGCAAAATATCATATCGAAACAATGTAACTTAATTTGTAAAATGAGAAAAGCAACCAAAAATTTGGATTATTCAAGCAGCTACATCTGCCACTGTCATATCTCATAAGCTGATGGTGATCCAATCATTTGCCAAATGTAAAAAAATTATGTTTACAAAGTTCAAGAATTTGCAAAGACCGCACAAAAATTTTGTGAAAAAATAGAGAAAATCTTTATTTTTGTCAAATACTAAGATGCAATATCAAAGATAAACTGATTAAACCACGAGATGAGACATTCTAGGGGGTAACAACTATTGAATGCTAAATAGTAGGTAAAGTAGACATGCTTATGATCATCCTCAAGCTGGATTATGGCAACAGGGTTTTTTAGGCCAATTAAGAGCCATGGCTCCTACAAATTCTGATTGGCTCCTAAAAATTTAGAGGCATATGCATAAGCCAAATTGGCTTGTAAAAATTGGAGCTTATTGACCTCTTCAATTAGGTGAGTTTCCTGTCCAGAGATGCATTTTTTATGTGTTTAAAAAAAATACTGAAAACTTTCTGGTGCATCACGCCAGACTTCAAGTCATTTAAGATTCTTGGTATCATGTTGTGCAGGTCTTCCCTTAGGATTTCAAGAAAGGTAGGTTTGGTTTGACTGGACTAGTTAGAACTATTCCTTGGCTAAGTCTCGAATGTGGTGCAATAGTTCTCCCCCAGACCTGGCAACAACAATGACACTTATTTTTTATCAAAGAGGCCTCAAAACAGCTCCTTGTAGACTCCTAGAGGAAAATCGAGATCCTCAGGAAGGAACACTACTTGAAGGATCCCTGAATCAGTCTTCCTTCCACTTGAGGTCTGCAAGCGACATGCACCTGGCCGTGTGCTACTTACTACTGACGCTACAATGATTACTTAAATAAATAAATAAACAATGTTTTATTAAAGGAGGTGGAGGTACCACTATAGAATTAATGTAAATTAAATACAAATCTGCTTGGTTAAAGTTTATTGGATGCTGGCATGTATACCAAAAATACAATAAAAACTAGAATGATTTCATGATCATTTTTCCTTCTTTTGGTTTCGCTCCATCACTATGCAAATTGTCTGTGCCACTGGTCATCCACTTTGTGGATTTGCATGTTGACTTCCCAATTGCGACTTTGACAGTAACAGGGTGCCCAACATCTCTTGCGGGTCAAAACTGACCTATGGGAGGTAGAAAATTTCTCTGCCAGGTTGCTCCAGCATTATCAAAATATTGCCCTGATTTGGCCAGCTCCCAGCGAGCTGTTCTGCCTAGCTCAATTAGTCCCATACTTACTAGGTCACCAGACACAACAAATACCAAGGGCTGTGCTGCAATGGTTGTCAAGTGACGTCCGTGTTGACCTCAGCTTTGATGAAATAACCTCCTGCCCTAAGGAGTTGACGTTGCTGTTGATGTCAAATTGGGTCGATTTCAGGCTTGGTCTTTTGGTCTGCATGTTGTGACAAAGTCATTCACTGATTGTTTAGTTGTTAAAATAATAGCTGTTCTGTGGTAACATTAATAC
This sequence comes from Romanomermis culicivorax, assembly GCA_963922205.1. Classification (NCBI taxonomy): domain Eukaryota; kingdom Metazoa; phylum Nematoda; class Enoplea; order Mermithida; family Mermithidae; genus Romanomermis; species Romanomermis culicivorax. Next base: position 143,725 of record CAWUHX010000218.1, on the reverse strand, counting down.
AGGTGCTGCATCACCTGTATTAATTTTACAGGTCAAATAAGGTGTAGTAGTTGGCGGTTCATTGGGCAGGCTAAACACATGTCTATATTTAGAGAGACACTTCAATGCTTCTTCCAATTGATCTGAAGATATGTTAGATTTAGCCAACATTTTGTACAGGGCTTCCCTAAATTCTCTCTCATCACTTTGAGTCCAGTTAGGTTTAGCTTGAACTGCATAGGTTCGCAGCTTCTCCACCTCTTCAAATATTTTCTCTTTCAATTAATCTTGATTGGAAATATCACATAACACAGAATTAGTATAGCCAATTATCTGGTTTTGTTTCAAATAGCTTCCTGATCCCTTGCTATTTGATATCATTACTAAAAAATCACTTTTAGTATGTACTATCCATGTGGAACCTTTTCTCTCCATCTTCAGACTGTATTATGATCCCATTGAGGCGATTTTCACCTACCTTATCCCAAAGCTTTGCTTTGACCAGTATATCAATACCACTGGGTAGGTAGACTTGATTGGAACTTACCACAGGTACTGAAACCCTCAAAAGACAAACCTTTGGCTGACATTGATCAGTCACGTATATACTTTGTTGTTTATTACTGAGGGTCATAGTTTGATTTCGGAAGTCAATTATGGCTTTTATTTGTGGATGAGCCAAAAAGTCTGTGCCCACTATGACATTTTCACCTGCTTCTGGGATAACAATTGCTTTTACTAAGCTTTGTCCACATAGGGCATCCATTCTAAATTGAATATATCCATAGGCTTGGACTGTTTTAACATTGGCTACGGTGACATTCAGTATTCTCAGATACTCAGTGTAATCTGAGCCTAAAGTTTCTTTCAGAAACTTAGCTGACATAACTGTGCACTGAGCTCCTGTGTCAATCAGAGCCAATGTTTTACACCCTCCTATAATAACCTCTAAATGGAATGGGTTTGTTTTAGGATATGCATCCAGCAACTGTTGTTCCTGATTACTAGCTGGTGTGCTTCTTTTTATCACGTGAACTGTTGTTACCACAGTTTGTGCTTCGATAGCATTCATTTAGACCATACTTCTGAATACCACATTAGGGCAATTCACTCCATGCTATATCTATCCAAGGGAATTCATTTGTGATTGCCTTGCAACCATCACACTTGAATAGTCATTTTGGGGCTGCTGATTTGTGAATTGACCTTGGTTTAGAGTTTGAGTCGGTCCCATAATAACTCGGGTCAGCTGGTGCTGCTGTAATGCCGCTTGCTGTTGGAACTGCTGCATCTGTAGCTTACCTCTAGCAAAATTGTTAAGACTTCCACAGCTGATATTTTGGAAATAAGCTCTACCTCTGCTCCTGCGTTCAGACAGAACTCTTAATGTCCTGCAGTCTGCAGTATTATAGGTTATGCTCTTATGGAACTCACACCATGGCTTTATAGGATCTTGGGAGACTTGACTTCTATGGCTAGTGCCGGGTATGGCCACATCAGACCAATTTTCCATTTGTCTATTATCGACCTTTTGCTGAAGTTGATGAGATTTTTCGACCAACTGTATCATTTCCTTTGAGATTTTTAACAAGAGAGACTCCTTACCTTTTTCAGTTTTAGCCCTAGGGGCTTCTCGAACTGGAATCTCCTCTATTTCAGGTGAATCTCTCCTGGACTTTTGGGTTTGTGCTGGTACTTGATTATGTGAACTTTGATATGGCTGCTGGAATCTTTGTCTCTAGCTTTGCTGAAAACTCTCTGACTGATTTCTTGCGACTACCGCAATTTTAGGATCCTGCCCATTCCGCATGGCTACCTCATTGATTATAATTAGATCCTGCTGAGTACCTTCTGGTCCCTATCTTTGAAAGGTATTTTTATGTCTTTGTTCAATGTCATGAACTTCTACTGCTAAGTCATACCAACTTCTAAAAGTATGCTTAGAATTTTTCAGTTCAGACTGAAATGTGGGATTACTTTTATACATGAATGTATCAATAATCAGTCTTTGCATTGAGTCTTTGCATCAGTCTAAATCTCCTTCCACTAGCTCCACTAAAATACTGACTCTTTTTAAGAGATCAACCACCTGTTTGTTGGGTTTCTGCTGGATCTCAAATAACTCTCTAGTGAGCATTTCCAGTTTACATTCTGGTGCAAAGACATTATTTATGACTCTCATGGCCAGTGATCAACTGGGTACCCGGGCCTCGCCGGTCTTGGCACGACTGGGCCCGGGCCCGGTCCAAATATTACCGGGTATCGGGCTCAAAATTTTGCATGCTATTTTTTGATTTCTCATAAAATGGAATAAACGATGTGTAACATTAAAGTTGTTCCATTCATTTTATATACTGTCTATTTGCGTTAATTACAATAAAATGTTTACGATTGAATTTCGGCAAATAAATATTGTAAATATTGTAAAAAAGGTTTTCGTCTTCTCTTTCCTGTTTGCATTTTCACTTTTTATATTTTATTTTGTTTAAGATTGTTTTATGAAGTCATCTGATTTTACTTCTACATAAACCTATTTTTATTTACAGCTTAATTAACTTGTATATTTTTATTGATAATATGTCATAAATGCATATATTATATGTTAAATACATATTACATAATAAGCCCAGACCCAGGCCCGGTAAATTATCGAAACCCGGGCCCGGTAAAATTTGGAGCCCGGTCGATCGCTGCTCATGGCATCCCTATAGGTCATATTGTCGCTTGCAACAGCCTTCAGTCTGCCTTTAGAAAGCCTCAGCAGTGCTTCATACTTTGCTGATTCAGGTGTATCTCTACAGAATTCCCCTTCTAAGGCTGTTAAGAAGCTGAGTACCTGCTCTTTCACCATACTTCTTCCAAAAGTCTGGGTAATACACAGTGTTTTCTTTGCATCAGCTGTTTTGCACCCTACAAAAAAATCACCAAAAAAGATTTGCACACCAAAAATTTTCTTTGTACTGTAAATAAATATATCACTTTTTCCACAAATAAAGAGGGAAATTTTTTTGGAAAAAATCTCAAAAATTAGATTTGAATTTTTTTCATAAATCATTATTTCTAAAAATTTATCATTTGAAAAATTTCAGAACCAATTATTTTAAGGCAACATAAATTTGGTCAAAAAGCAGGATTTTTTTCTCAACAGGCCATTTGGCTCCTAAGGTCAAAATTTTACAGGCCAATAAGAATTTGAATGAGCCAAAACTAAAGAATTACTAAATAAATGTGGTAGTAAAAATCAATCTTTTTTCAAACAAATTTAGTCAAAAACACTCTTCAAAATCACAGTAGAAGTACACATAACAGATCAATCATTTTGAATATATTCTTAATCACACACAGAATAATAAGGCTCACAAATTAGATCAGTCATTTTTCAAATCAATTATCAGGGGTTTTTTTTCGCATGAGCCAGGTTGATCTGTAACTTGAGGAAAAATTTGGTTGCACAGATTAATTTTTAGTTGTTCACTCTAAAATTGATAAATTCACTCAATTTTATCAGAAAAATGATTAAAAGTTACTTCCCTTTTATTTCATTCACTTCACGTCTATTCCTGACTTTAAAAATTCAATTTCTTGAGTTTTGGGTGAGAAATCAAAAGTCTGGCTGAAGTAACTTGTTCGGTGCCTAGCATCAAAAAATTTTGATTTCAAGGTCTTTAAAATGTTGAAAAATGCATTGTTCAGCACATTCTACTGCAGCTGTCAATGATCGATGTTTTCACCATTTGATCGGCTCGGCCAAAGAGGTCAAACATTTTACATCCATTTGAGATCTTATATATCTGGAGCCAGTAATACCAATCACAATTATTTATCAAAGCCATTGTTTTCACATGATATATAACATAAAAAAGTGCAACAAGTATTTTACTTCACACTTGAATATCTCCGGCACCTAGCTCTGAAAAAAGTTTTAGATTATGATATTCATAGCATTGGAAAATAAATATTTAAAATATCTTTTTGCTGCATAAAGGATCAATTTTTTTAGTCAATTCAATGTGTTTTCAGTGGGGCAGACTAAAATTCAAAAATTAGGCAAGCAACAATGAATCTGGATGACTTCTTCAGATAGCAAGAACCTCTACCATTTTCCCAAGCTGATGATGTTTTAATCATTTCCCAAATGCAAAAAGTTATGTTCACCAAAGCAAAAAATTCTAAAGCACCCTAAAATGATTTTTAAAAAATAATCTAGAAAAATCTTGATTGTTGTCCAATACATGGAAAAAACCATAGAAGGTCAAACATTCATCCATAACATGCTGCTACCTGAAAGCTATAAGCATAAGCTAGCATGAAATTTTCTGACCACACAACAGAAATAATACCAACAATCATAAATGAATTGAAATCCAGCGCTAAGCCTTGGAAAATTTTTAGTATTTTTCATTACAAAATGCATCTCTGCACAGGAAGCCCTATAGCCTAATCAAAAAGTGTGGTTAGTTTATCATTTTTACAAGCCAATTTAGCTTGTTCCCCTAAATTTTTAGGAGCCAATAAGAACTTTCAGGAGCCATGGCTCCACATTGGCCTAAAAAAACCCTGCCAAAAAGGTACGAGTCAGAAGCATAGAAGTTTTCCAAAAATGCTTCCATGAAGCTTTTGAATTGAATTTAGGTTAAAAAAGGGACAACCGCTTCAAAAAGTTTAGGAAGTTGATGTGTTGATCTTTCTGAAAAATGTATGAAGGAAAAATGTAGATCTTCATTAAATATAATTGTTATGTTTTGAGGTCTCTCTCTGCTTTCGTCCAATGACGTCAGCAATATGAGTAAAGAGTCTATTGGCTTGTACATAAATAGCTATTGTAGGTCACTCAAATGAGCTTCCTATTGGTAAAGGCTGATACAGTGCAACAGTTCTTTAGCAGACCTGAACACAACCTTTAGTTGCTGTTCAGCAACTGGAATCCAACAGCTTGCACCTGAAAAACTACCAGAATACTCCAGAGAACCTTGGCTCTCGTAAAAGTTGGGGATGTGAGATGCTGCTGCAAAAGAATATGTATCCAATAAACAGTCAATAAAATGAAGACCAATTCAGCCGCCCAACTTTATTGATGTAAAGGAACAATAACAAAAGAACGGCGGGCGGCTCACACAAAATGCATAATCTTGTGAGAATGATCATAACATGTCGCCTATTGCCTTTTAAAGGCAGTTGTGCCCACGTAATGAAGCTTTCTTGCCACTTTCACAATTTGCATGGATGGTATGCCTGCTACTGTAAGTGCAACCCCAACATCTCTCAGGCCTTGAAACTGACCAACAGGAGGTGAAGAAGGAAACTTTGAGCAGGACTTTTACCTTTTACAGTGTGACCTACTACGGGATCCCAACTCCATAAAAGATTATGACCAGACCCCCAAAGGTGTATGGGTCATAATCAGCATGACCTGACCCAGAAGGGTGTATGGGTCATGACTACCCCTAATGTCAAGTCTTTTTACAAGGTTACTCAGGTCTGTCCACTTAGATGCTGGAGCACAATTGATCATTGATCCAGCATCTGACGGATTGACGACTCCCCATCAGCTTGACTTTCTCTGGCTCCACCAGCCTGCCTTGAGGCTGCTGTGTACTTTCCTCCACAGTTGATCATTTGGTCCCATTAAGTGATGTGAAGTGTCTTCGGTAGCAGGTCCATATATCCTGTACAATTGCGTTGTTATCATCCTTTCCACCAGTGTAGTGGGTACCATTTTCAAGTTTAAAAAATCTAAATGAAATAGACATCAAATCGCATGAAAAACAACAAAAGTATTTGAAATAATTTGAAATCAAGAATAAATGTGTGATGTACACATACATGAATTTTAAAAGATCAACAGCAAATCAAAAAGTGTTTTGAAATTTGCATTTGAAAATTTATGAATTTTGAATAAGAATTACATGAAATTGAATGAAAATTTGAATTTTTTGACCAAAATTGTTGCAGTTAAATTACTGCTGTTGTCCACCGCCTTTTAACAGCTACTGTATCCTCGTATCTGTGACCTTATTTCAGCTTGATATGCCATTTCTAGCTCCATAGCCTATTTTCCAGTGTACACTTCAACCTTTCAACATGAGCAGTTTTTCCTTTCCAGGTATTCAAAATTCAATGTGATCCAGACTTCACTCCAAGCAATGAGTTCCCCAAGTGACCATAGTTGCTATGCAGAGTCATATTAGTTTGATGCGATCATCTGGTCACAAATGGGGTCATTGACAGCTTGACTTACCATAAGAATGAATAACATATCATTTAGATATGACTCAAATCTATATGGACATATACACACCACTTTCCACCATGAACTACGTCAATGCCGGGGGAAAATTGTGATTGGTAGGTGCCATGGTCACAGAATTTGGTTTGCTAGTAAGACAATAAGGAGAATGCCACCTTTATGGATACCCACACTTAATCCAAACTCTTACCACTCAACTCTGCAGTGTCTCTGTCCAACATTCTGTTGACAACTTTATGCCTCGGAATTCCAAAAATTGATTTTGATAGAACACTTTCAGGTTCAGTTTTGAAATGAGAAAATTTGAAACCAAGGCCTTTAAATATATAGCATTAATGTATATGGTTTGGTCAGTGACAAAATTTAAAGTTCTGGCATTTCTGCTGTGACTCTGTAATTTCACCTTGACTATTCCATAGCATACTCTATCTGATATACTTTGTTTCTCATTTGCCCTTTGGTCGCCCATTAAGCAGTATGAGCATGAAGTCATCATTCTCATAGCACCTAAAATGGACTGACTCTACCTGCTAAAAAATTACAAGGAATTAACTTACCATCAGCATAGAAAAGAAAATTTGATTCATTGCCAATATCCTGGCTGGCTTGCCTGATGCACTCGTCCAATACAATTTCTCAAGCACTCTTTTTTCAATTTGGAAAAAATCTAAATTTCTAAAAATTTCTAATGACAACATTAAGGCAGTCAGACAATATCAAAAATTTGAATGTAGAAGAAAAAAATGTGAAAATTTGATCTTGAATGCACAAATATTTAAAAATTTAAACTGTAACAATACAAAAATAAAATGCAAAAGTACTGTGCAGCTGTGTCAACTGCATGAATTGCCATAAGGTGCTGTTCCTCCTTCCAGACGATTATGTCAGCTTTGGCATTCATATTCAGGTGTTCAACTTCTTCTGTTTCAGTCCAATCTGACTTGAAGTGAACTTTGAATTTACATTTCTCCTTCTCTCACAATTCCCCATTCAAATTCTTCACCTTCGCTTCAACACTCTGTGGCATTTGATCCTGTACTATGATGCTGTTTATCACTTCAGGCTTCTTCCATTCACTCTTGTTTTCTTTCGTAGCTATCACATTTTCACCACAATTAGCTTTCAGATCTGTCACAGAAGATGTGACTGATTGCTTCTGAGGTTCAGATGACAGCCTTGAAATAGGACTGTTGAAATTGAACTTTTGACTTACAGGTAGTGCTTGCTGCATATGCTGAATATTGAGCTTCTCTCGTCTGAGAAACTCCTGAAAATTTGCAGACCATTGATGTTCATCTTGATTTGCAGTATTTCCAAGGTATCTGACTGGATTGGCTTGCATTACTACCTACAGTGTGTCTAGACTGTATACCACAACCAAATCTACTGTCTCTACCATATTCATTTTTCCACTTTGTCTTTTGTCTGTTCCTGATAAAATTCAGGCTTCGACAGTCTGATGTATTGTGGTAGTAATTCCTGTGGTAATTACAGTATGGCTTCTTGACCTTTCTACCTTGTTGATTCAGGATTTTTCCCTTCTCAACAGTTGTAGTCAGGTCGTTTAAAGCTTGAGCATTAGCTATAGTCCTTTCACACAAACTCTTGAAACTTTGCATCATCTTGGCAAGCATTATAGATATCTTCTGTATGAGGGATTCACTATTAGGTTCATCTAAGTTCATTCCTGATTGAGGAATATGCTTTTGAATCACCTGTATAGCAGTATTCTCATTTTAAGTATCAGCTGGAGCTTTTTGTTGATCAGTTTTTCTTCAATTTTGCCTTTTTTGGGAAGCAAGAAATTTCCTCTTCTCAATCTTGTAAATTTCTTCTGCAAGATCATGCTGGGTTTCAAACTCATTAGTCTGATCTTGCAACTCCATCTGTAACTCTTCTGAACTCTTATACATGAATGTCTCAATAATCAAGCCATTCCTAAACTCTTCTGACTCATTAGCATAAATGGCTTCTACCAACTTACTAATTCTCATGAGGAATTGAACTGGATGTTCATCAGGTTTCATTTCAATATTATCTAGTTTTCTCTTCTGCATCCCAATATTGTATCCCAGTGCATACACTTGAATGATTTTCTTTCTGGCAATACTGTGAGAAGTACAGTGTTTGATTATATTCTTTGGTACACCTTTGGAAAGTCTTTGTAGTGCTGCAATTTTGATCTTATCTGGGGTATTCAGCAGAAATTGTCCTTCTAGCTCATTGAGAAAACTGATTACTTGTGGCTCTGTCCTATCATCAAGAATTAACTTTGGTTGAACAGCTCTAGCTATATCTGAAACAGTAAGCTCAAATCCATCAAATGAGAAATCAGATCCATCAGAATCTGATATATCTCTTTTGATCTTCCAGGATCTATGTTTTCTCTTTCTAGCTTTTTTGTTACTGACTTGATCACTGTCTGTTGCTGCATCACTTGTTTCATGAAAATTTCTCTCACTGTATGGCATTCATCTTTTTGGCAGATTTGCCTTTTAGCTTGAGGTTTTTTCAAAATAATGGTGGATGAAGCAGTATTAGACAATGCCATAACTTTTTGCACTGACTCTTCTACTCTGGACTGCTGCAACTTTTGGTCATCAGCAATTGCCTTTGCAGACGTCATTGGCAAATTTTCTGCCACTCTCCTGCCTCTCAGCTCATCCTGACTCAAAACCACTGATCTCAGATACTCACCTCTCACCATTGATTCCTGATATTTGTCGCCATTGATCTTGGACAATATGAGAAACAATGAATTGATCATCAATTGCATCATCTCCATATTAGGATTGATTTTCTGGCACCAATTGTAATCAAATCCATGATAATTTGACGAATTTTGATGGTGATAATAATCCTAATTCAATAGCAGTCGATCACAATAATCCACTGGAATCTTTGCCATAAATAGATCAACAATATCGTAATCAATTCCAGAATTGGGCACATTCTTCTTACTTGGCTTCTCAACTTCCCTTCTATTTGAGAAACCTTCAGGCAGAGGTCCCCAAGGTCAAAAATTTAGGTAGGGGTAAAATCGTTAAATTTTAAGGGTAGTACTTGAAATATGCCGTGAGCTTTTTTTTTGCTCCCAAGTTTTTGCGGAGGAGGGGGGTTGTAGTACTCTAACCACATAGAACTTACAAAAATGGATAATGCCCCTACTTTATGCTTTTTACACTCAAAAAACATTTACTACTTTAACTCCATTTTTAATGCACTAATAATACATACAGAATAGTCACACTTTGAAGACTGTTGTGCCAACTGATTCCTGCACATTTCAAGAATCGGGCACAACATACGTTTGGAAACATTGTTTCAACCAGCATCTTCAGCAGTATGGGCTTATCCCATCACTGATTAGGCTTGGAACAGTGCTTCCAATTGAAAGTCCTGATGCTGAATGTGGCTTTAGTATTATTAATCCCATTAGACTGTGAACTACGAGTTTGAAACCAAGTACCACTCCTGATCCACATCAACAGACCTCACACGTCTCAACTCATAGCAGGAAAGTATGCCACAGCTTGGGTAACCATATGCGCACAGAACACCCAACGCAGAAGCGGGGAAAAAGAAAGGAGAGCATGAAGAGGAAGATTTTTAAGAACATAATGTTTTTCTTCCCAGGGGGCGATTTTTTTATAAATCACATAAACATAAGTCATTATTTCATCGACCAATTATATATATGATTTCCTACAAGTAGTATATATTAATGTGCTGATATCCTTTCCTAAAAATCGCTATATGGCACAGAAGTTGCATACTTTCCCATTATCATTTGCTCAGTAAATGTGTCAAAAAGAGCAGTGAGTAATTCCTCAGAATCACACATTCTGCAGTTTTTCTTGAATTAGTATAACCTACTGGGGAGAGGATGAAGTCAACCAAAATTTTTTGCTATAGTGAGCTGTTTTTATGGGGGTAGTAAATGAATTTCCAAATCTAAGATGGGGGTAATACCCCCCATACCCCCCATGGGGTGCTCTGCCTTCAGGCATATCAGAACTCTGAGTGACTCTGTGCTTTTCAATGATGCAAGTGTTAGGGGCTACCACTTGTTATGTTTCTAGGTCTCTCTCTGCTTCGGTCCAATGACATCAGCAATATGACTAAAGGGTCTATTGGCTTGTACCAAACTAGCTACTGTAGGTCACTCAAATGAGCTTCCTATTGTAGGTCACTCAAATGAGCTCCATATCAGAGTTTAATGTTTTTACCCTAAAATATTAAGGAAATAAAATTTTAAAACCATGTCCGTAGCGTTTTTTATGATCGTCATCGCCGCCTCGGCCGTTAGCCTAAACGCCGAAAGCGCCGAGACGGAAAAAGATCACGTGCTCGTTTTGACGGACAAAAATTTCGACGACGCGATTAAAGAACATAAATTTATTCTAGTAGAATTTTACGCGCCTTGGTGCGGACATTGTAAAGCTTTGGCGCCCGAATATTCCAAAGCCGCTAAACAATTGATGGAAGAAAATAGCGAAATAAAGCTGGCCAAATGCGACGCTACGGAAAATCAAGATTTGGCTCCGAAACACGCCGTCAAAGGTTATCCGACCTTGAAATTTTTTCGGTCCGGTGAACCAATCAAATATTCCGGTGGTCGCGACGCAGCCGGTATCGTTCAATGGGTGAAAAAAAAACTCAACCGGCTTACAAAGTTTTAGAAAGCATAGAAGATGCCAAAAAATTCCAAGAACAACAAAGCATTACAATTCTGGGATTTTTCAAGGATATGTCGAGCGAAAAAGCTTCATTGTTTAAACAACTGGCTACGAAAATTGACGATTTAGTTTTCGCCATGGTTACGGACGATAAAGTTTACAAAAATTACGAAATGTCGGCCGATGGTATTTTGATGTTGAAAAAATTCGACGAAAGACGTATGGTTTACAACAGCGAATACGAATCGAACGCCTTGGAGAGCTGGCTACACGTCAATTCTTTGCCGTTGGTTAGCGACTTTTCCCAAGAGACCGCCGGCAAATTATTTGGCGGCGAAATTAAATCGCATCATTTATTGTTCGTTTCGAAACAATCGGACGATTATTTAACTTTGATGGATGCTTTCAAAAAGTCGGCCGAAAAATTTAGAGGCAAAGTCAGTGTTTTTTTTTTGCACAGTGCAAAATTTTTTCCGCTCGTGCAAAACTTTTTTTTCAGGTTTTTTGCACCATGCAAAAAAGTATTTATCAATTGTGGAAAAAAATTTGGTGTTTCCATATAGAAAAGGTACATTTTGGTGCATTTTAGTAGACCCAAATTTCAAAATTTTCCGGCGCTTCGCGCCGGTTATAACTTTAATAATCATTATTATTTATTGTCAAGCTCAGGGGCGACTTTTAGCATATCTACCTTCACTTATCAATAATTTTTAATAGTTTTCATCGTCTTAAACGTATTATTTCATGTATAATTGGTGGCGATCTTCAATTATCAATATATTTAATGAAGGAAGATCCCATTTTTCTTTCCTACATTTTTTGAGAAAGATCAACACATCAACTTGGTGCATTTTAGAAGGTAATAATCTCAAAATCTTCCAGTGCTTCGCGCCGGTTATAACTTTAATAACCATTATTATGTATTACATAGCTCAGACGCGGCTTTCAGAATGTCTACCTTCACCTATCATATAATGTATAATCAGAGGTCCCCAAGGTCAAATATTCCAGGTAGAGGTAAAATTCAAAATTTTCGGGGATAGTGTAGCCTAAATGTCCACTAAACGCGTCATTTTGTCTCAAAATTAGGCAACCAGTGATCAATTTTAAGGACTTTAGGTAGGGGTAATACCCCCCTCATACCCCTCCCCATGGGGTTGTCTGTGTATAATAGTTTTCATCATCCCAAACATATTATCTCATGTTGTACAAAAAAAAACCTGTTTATAGTACAAAAAAATTTTTCGGCGTGCAAAACTTTTTTGGTGATTTTTTTGCACCGTGCAAAAGAGCTCGTGCAAAAAAAAACACTGGGCAAAGTCATTTTTGTGTCTATCAACGTCGATGTAGAAGATAATTTGAGGATTATGGAATTTTTCGGCATGAAAAAAGAAGAAGTGCCCAGCACCAGAATTATCCCTTTAGAAGAAGATATGACCAAATTTAAAGCGGAATTCAAAGATATCACGATGGAAAATGTAGCTAAATTCACCCAAGATTATCTTGACGGTAAACTTAAACCTCATTTGCTATCTCAAGAAGTGCCTGAAGATTGGAATAAAGGCCCGGTGTCAATTTTGGTGTCGAAAAATTTCGACCAAGTCGTACGTAAATCGGGCAAAAGCGTTTTCGTCGAATTTTACGCTCCTTGGTGCGGCCATTGTAAACAGTTGGCGCCCATTTTCGACCAATTGGGCAAAGAGTACAAAAATAGCGAAAAATACACTATCGCCAAAATGGACGCTACGGCTAACGAATTGGAAGACATCAAAATTCAAAGTTTCCCTACTCTCAAACTATTCGTTGCCAATTCTAATAAAATTATCGATTTCGCCGGCGAACGTACATTAGAAGGTATGAAGAAATTTTTGGAATCGGATGGAAAAGAAGGAGCCGGAAAATCTGACGAAGAAAAAGCCGAAATGGAAGCCGAAACGGCCGATGAAGAAGAAAAAGAAAAAACCGGTCGCAAAGACGGTGAATTATAAGAAAAATAGAATTTTCTACTGTTATTTTTTTATTTATGGTTGAAAATGGTTAATTTAAAATTTTGATTTTGTTGTTTTCGTGGTTAAACTATGCAATGTAAAAAAAAAATGATTGAAACACAATTCTATTCATATCTCATTGAAATGGTACACCTCCTTGATTTGATGGTAAATTGTCTCCATCAAATCTGTAGTCTCAGTACAGAAAACATGCCAATTGATCTGGTCTCGGACTACTCAGATCAACAAAATTTCCTGTACCATCAGAGACTACTCTGGTTAAAGTTAGATGCTACTGAGATAGTTGGTTCTGATTCTGTCAGCCTATCAGTTGATCGGTTCCCTCAAATTGAACTTCCCTAACTGGACCTCTCCAACTTCTGGGCTCAAAATTTGGTCTCTGCCCCTCATCAGCTTCTAGCCTATTACTAGGCCCTGCACCTGCATTTGTTTGAGCTGAAAGACGGTTGTCTCTTTCTGCACCCCTATTACATAGTCTAACCTGTCTATCTGGCTTCTGTCAGCAGTTGTCAGCTTCCCTCTGGTAGGCCTCTGCAGCGGCATTCATGATAATGTGGAACAACGCTTCGACTGTTCCCCTTAATTCACAGAGCTGCATCGCCATTTCCTCATTGGACAAACCTCGAGCTCTTTCTGCTTCCTGAATTCGCTCCTGGTCCCATCGGATCCACAACTGTTGCCATTCAGTTTCAGGATTCAAATTGTTCAAAACAGGTTGAATTTTGGTTGTGATGATATCCTGTTTTGGTCCTGCCAATTCGACCTTTGGTGGTGATCATTTTACTTTGGAGGCAGTGGGCCATCAGCGACTGGATTCTGATTCACGGGGTCTGCTTTGACAGGCACACCATAGGTAGACCCACATCTTGGGGCGTGAAATGCATCACCTTTTGTTGCAATAGCCGAACCCTCGCAGGAGTCTGATCTGGGATCACTGGGTTAGGAGCAGCATGGTATTGCTGATGTCCTTCTCCCAAATTCACCAAGTTTTCAGCACTCACTGCTCTGGGCCGTGATCTATTCAAAGTATTACTTCTCGGTATCCTTCCATTTGACATTCTAAATCCTGCTACCTTTTTGTAGAAACATGGTGGATATTCTTTTCCCTAGTCTGACTGTGAAATTCCATTATGAGGGGTTGAAAGCCACCATTTCTTGTGTAGGTCTTTCCTTAGGATTTCAAGAAAGGTAGGTTTGGCTTAGCTGAACTAGTTAAGACTATTCCTTGGCTAAGCCTCGGATGTATTGCAACAGTTCTCCTCCAGACCTGGCAACAACTACAACACTTACCCTTATCAAAGGGGCCTCACAACGGCTCCTCATAGATTCCTAGAGGGAAATCTAGATCCTCAGGAAGGAACACTACTTGATGGATCCCTGGATCAGTCTTCCTTCGGCTTGAGGTCCGCAAGCAACGTGCACCTGGGCCAGGGCCCTACACTACTTACCATATACCGAGGCTATGATAATTTGCTAAATAAATAAACAATGTTTTATTAAAGAAGGCAGATGTACCTTTATAGAATTTATGTAAATTAAATACAAATCTGGTGGGTAAAGGTTTATTGGAGGCCGGCATATGTACTAAACATACAATAAAAACCAGAATGATTTCATGATCATTTTTCCTTCTTTCTGTGGCGCTCCATTACTATGCAAATTATCTGTGCCACCAGTTGTTCACTTTGTCAATTTGCATGTCGACTTCCCAATCGCAACTTTGACAGTAACAGGGTGCCCAACAATCATTTCTCTTCTGCGTTTGGAAAATGTCAGCCTAGCTTATACTTATAGTGTTTAAAAATCAGCATGTTATGGATGAATGTTTGACGTTGTATTGTTTTTTTACATATTTGACGAAAACCTAGATTTTTCTAGATGATTTTCACAAAATCGTTTTGTGGTCTGCTGGAATTTTCGACTTTCGTGAACATAACTTTTTCCATTTGGAAAATGATTAAGACATCATCAGCATTAAAAAATGGCAGAGGTTCTTCTGCCTGAAGAAGCCATCCAAATATTTTGTTGCTTGCCTAATTTTTAAATTTGTTTGCTTGACGTTGAATTGACTCAAAAATTGGACCTTTCGTGCAGGAAATAGACATTAAAAATATTCATTTTCCAATGCTATAGAATATCAAAATCCAAAAATTTCTCCCGATGCTAAGCACCGACATTCAAGTTCGAAGCAAAATACCTATCGCGCTTTTTAATGCTTTATACATTTGAAAACAATCGTAAATAATTATGATTGGTAAATTATTGGCTCTAGATATATTAGATGGAAAATATTAGAAAAATGTTTGAATGCTTCCATCAAGCAAATGGCCAAAACATCAAGATCGATGAGAGGTAGTTGCAGAAGAATGTCCTGAAAAATCAAATGTTCTAGAGGCGTCCCAATCAAAAATTTTCAGTGCTAAGCACCGAACATGTTGCTTTAGCTAGCCTTTTGAGTTTTCCTCCAAAACTCAGGGAATTCACTTCTAAAAGTCTGGAAATGAAGCGAAGTAAATGAAATACAAGAGAAGTAACTTTTAATGATTTTTCTGAAGAAACTAAGCAAATTTTTCAATTTTAGTGGAGCAACTAAAATGTATCTGTTTTCTCCAAGTTGCACATCGCAACCTGGCTTTTGCAAAAATAATCTTGATGCTTGACTTGAATAATGACTGATCTAATTTGTGAGCCTTATTATTCTGTGTTTGATTGAGAATATATTCAAAATAATTAATCTGTTATGTGGGCTTCTACTATGATTTTGAGGAGTTTTTTTAATAAATTTGATGAAAAAGGCATTGTTCGTATAAAAATAAAAAAAAGGCATTGTTCGTATAAAACATTCGTATAAAAACTGTTTAGTTTTGGCTTGTTGTAATTCGAATTGGAATGTTAAATTTTGACCCCAGGAGCCAATTGGACTGTCGAGAAAAAATTTAAAAAACCCTGTATACCAAGCAATAATGTAAATAATCATTGAAAATTTGGGGTTTTGACCTTCTAAAATGCACCAGAATGCACTTTCCTAAACTTTTTCAAAGTTTTTTCGCGTTTCCAGATTTTTTCACCAAAAACACCGATTTGGCGAAAAATAGTGGTGTGTTCTCTGCCAATGCTTTTTTTGTGCCAACTGCCAAAATCACTGTTTTTTGCCACATCGGTGTTTTTGGCGAACAAAATATG
Source organism: Romanomermis culicivorax (assembly GCA_963922205.1). Lineage (NCBI taxonomy): Eukaryota > Metazoa > Nematoda > Enoplea > Mermithida > Mermithidae > Romanomermis > Romanomermis culicivorax. The sequence continues at coordinate 127,628 of CAWUHX010000218.1, read as the reverse complement.
AAATTCCGAAAAAAATTTGCCGAAAAAAATTTTTGCGGCGCTGCGCGGCGCCCCCGGTTGCAGCGCAATGTGCAACTTGGGGAAAAACTTTTGTTGCACAGATAAATTTTTGGTTGCCCACTCTAAAATCAATAAAATCGCCTAATTTTATCGGAAAAACCATCAAAAGCTAATTTTCTTGTATTTCATTCGATTCGCGTCAGTTTTAGGCCTTTAAGACCCGATTTTCCGAGGTTTTTGGAAAGAAAATGGAATGGTTGGTATAGGTAACTTGTTCGGTGCGTAAAGCCAAAATTTTTGTTTTGATTTTTATATTCTAGAACGCTAGAAAATGAATCTCTTCAATTTGTATTTCCTAGATAGAAAGTCCAGTTTTTCATTGAATGCAATGAATTTTCAGTCGGGCAAAGTAAAATTTAAAAACTAGGCGAGCAACCAAGAATTTGGTTTCCTCAACCAACAAGCGCTTCTACTCAAAATGTTTTAGTCACACAAAAGTCGAAAATTTTTTTTAAAAATCGCAGAAGGTTTTAGGAAAAGAACCGACAAGAATCTTGGTTTTCGTCAAATTCGTCAAAAAACAGTATAGGATCATAGTTTTTTTTGTACTCGATATAGATTTTACCAAGGAATTCGGCCAATGCAGTCGAAAAGCGCATCCGTTTTTCATCAGAATGCGTTTCATCACATCGAATTACCTAGCATGATGTATTTTTGAGAAACTAACATTTTTTTGCTTTTTTTGCATTACGGACGATTTTTTACTGGACGAAAATGGTAGATGATAGTGAGAAAATATTCATATGTTTGCCCTCTCCTTCCAAATGCCTGCCGTCTCTACAACTACAGGTATGATTAAGTAAATAAATAACAGTTTTCATAAACAAAAGTACTCAGAAATAACAGAAAAAAAATATATTGGGTCGATTCGACCCTAAACAAGACCTTAAGGGTTGCGAAGTAAATATAGAACTGAGTACTGGTTAATAATCAGAATTTATTACACTATAATTTGCTGAGTATTAAGTAGTAAGGATGAATATATTGCGTTAATTTTCATCTAAAATTCGTACAAATATTTTTAGAAAAGTACAAAAAATTTTAGGCCGTCGTTTGTACCAGTACAAACGGGTCGAGTACAAAAAAAAACAATGTATAGGGTCATACATTTATGCATCATATGTTGATATTTACAAGGTATAAGTATTTTCTAGAATGACATTTTCTAACTGCGCACTAGAGTAATAGAAAAAATCATAAATGAATTGAAATCCGGTGCGTCGAAAACTTTTCACTATTTTCCATTTTACAACGCATAGAATGCATCACAGAAAACAGAAAGCCCTATAATCAAAAGGGCAGTCAGGCTTCAATTGCTCCTTGCAAGTTGGCAGAAAAGATTTGGTTGCACATCCCAAAGTTCGTTGATGTGTGCAAAAAACCCTAGGTACCAACCATTAAGGATTACAAAATGAGACACACCAACTGAATTGATAGAAACTGTTGAGGGTTAAATAATAAATGGAAGAAGATATTCTAACGGCCGCGCCTGATATAAAGTAATGAATATTATACCAATGACAGGCGCGGAGCGTTGGAAAATTTTGAAATTTTAACCTTGTAAAGTTTACCAAAATGCATCTTTTCAGTTCCGAATTCTCAAAAAATTTTTCACAACGAAAACCATGCCCAAAATTTTTTCCCTCAAAAGACCCCATTTGAGGAAAAAAACGGCATTTTGTTTCATCGCAGGAAATTTAATGGTTGTCTATGACTAAAATAAGTTCTTAACTTCCTCCGTTCATTCAGTGGGATTCAGAATGGAAACTGAAATTGTTTTTTTTGTGTTTGGTTGAAGTAGAAAAATCGATATCGTTGGTGCAGTTTTTTGACAAAAAATTCACATAACTTTTGACTCAATTTTCTTCAGGAGTAAGCATTAAGCAATCCTAAACATACCCAATTCAATTTTTACATCGTTGCTCGAAAGAAATTCGTAGACAAACTTCAAGGCAAAAATAAAAATTTCCTGAACAATTGTTTGACCTTGTATATTCCATTTGTTTTTGAATTGTAACCCGATGAAAAATAGGATGTTCAGGATGTTATTCAAAGTTTTCAATATGTTTCTCGAAAAATATTTTTTTGTGACATTGGCACAAGCTTTTTTGACCTTTTGTGTTAATAGGCTTAAATGTCCGTGCATAAAAAACACTGTTCTCTGCCGTATCGGTCACAGGTCAGAATTTTTTCTACATTCCACACAGCGACCAAATTGGGCTGTGTAACCAAATTTGCTCAGTTTTTTAAGTTGCACAGTGCAACCGAGAGCCTGACGACCCTTTTGATTAGATTATAGGGTTTCCTGTTCAGATTACGAAGATGCATTTTTATGCGTTTTAAAATGGAAAATACCGAATCAGCGCATCACGCTAAATTTCAAATTCATTTATAATTCTTGATATTAATTCGGTTGCGCGGTCAAGAAATGTCGGTCTAGTTTATGCGTAATCAGCACTTCATGGATAAATGTTTGATTTTTTTCACGTATTTGACTTTTCTCGATTATTTTCACAAAATCGTTTTGTAGTCCTTTAGAATTTCCGGCTTTCGTGAACATGAACGTTTTCCGCATGGAAAATAATTAAAACGTCATCAGCAGGTGAAACGCAAAAATCTTGCTGGCTGAAGAATCCAAATTCCTGGTTGCTTGCCCAATGTTCGAATTTTAGTTTGTCCGGCTCGAAACTCATTGAATTCACTTAAAATTAGACCTTTCATCTAGGAATTACATATTAAAGAGATTCATTTTCCAAAGTTTTAGAATATCAATATCCAAAATTTTATTCCGATGCCTAGCGCCGGAATTAATTATCGATGTTCATGTCGTAAATAAAATATCTATTGCGCTTTTTATGCTTTAGATCGTTTGAAACCCACTCTCTTTTGATAAACAATTATTTGGTAAATTACTGGATCCAAATAATTAGATCGAAAATGGATAAAGAATTTTTCGAACCTTTGGCCACAAAATTGCGAAAAGGTCGCGATCGATCATCGATAGTTGCAGGAGAATGTATACTGAAAAAATGAATTTCCCCACGTTTCAGAGGCCTCGAAATGAAATTCTTCGGCGCTAGTCGCCGAGCAAGTTACTTTCGCCAGCCTTTCCGTCCAAAACTCTCAACATTCAATTTTTAAGGTCTGAAACTGACGCCAACTAAATGTCATACAGGGGAAGTAGCCTCTAATAATTTTTTCTGGTGGAGTTGAGCGAATTTATCGATTTTCGAGTGAGCAACTAAAAATTTGTCTGTGCAACCAAATTTTTTCCTAAAGTTGCACATAGCAATCTGGCCTATTGAAAAAAGTCTCGATGTGGTGGTGTCGGTAGGCAATTGTATTGTGAGTTTCTTATTGAGTGTTTTATTGAACCGAGTTTTACGGCGTCTGGAATGTGTTTCCCGAAGAAAGTTTTACGGTGGTTTTATCACATTGATTTTCACGCCGTTAAACTAAGTTAATCGTTATTTACTCTGGAAAGGGTGACTTTCCCATGAAAAAACATAAAACATACATTTTCGAACGTTAGTTGCACAGGAAAAAGTACTTTCACAACTTTTTTCCCTAGTGATGTTATGTTGACTGGTTCGTTGTTTCAATTGAGCTAAAAATATTCGTTGCACTGTCTTCTGTCTTAATGAGAAGAAAATTTTACGCTTTTTAATTGACGCGAAAATTAGCATTATCGATAATAAGTGTATCGAATTCGTCAAAAGAAAAAGCTTGGCCAGAAAAACAGCAAAAAAATTAACAATTTATTCCGGCCATAGCAGACATTGACTTTGGAAATCGGAGGTACATGAGAAAGATAAAACTTGTGGCCAAAAGCGAGAGACGAGCAACCACATATAAATTTGTCAGAAAACTAGGAGTGGTTCAGCAGAACAGAAAGTCCCAAGCGAGTTGACTGAAAAAGTAATGCAAGATAGAGTGCATCAAAAAGGCTCAACTCCAAAGTATGGATTCAAAACGCTTTGGCCTAAGATATATTCTAACAATTTTAGAACCACAAAACTTCGCTTGGTTCAAAGGCTAATATGCAATCGTTCTGTTTGACTATTCTAGTGCTATCGGATTGAAGACGAAGTTGCATCGTCTTCACAAAACACTTTCATAATTTTTGCTAATGAACCACAGTTGAGATTTTGAAGAACAAAAGTTTATTCGGAAATTTTTGTGCATGTACAAATCTCGAAATACACTATCTGCAACTCGATTGTCAGTTAGCAACCTAGCATCATTCTCTTGCACGGCGTCAACGTTTTCTCAGAGCTGATCACCAAAACTAATCGTCCCAAATTATGAAGCACAGTTACGGCGATCATAACAGTACATATTCTGAATTTATTAAAACGACATCCTCATCCGAAAGCTCTTTCGATCCTTTGACGATTTTTCGTATGAGCTTTGTTATAATTTTTCAGCTATTTTTGCTCTTCAAAACTGTTGTGAGCAGAAGTCGTTGTCACTCAAAAAAGTATTCTACTGTGTCCCCCTTCCTCGAAGTCGTGATACAAACTAGAATTTTTGAAGATTCCGCTGTTGTGAACTCAACCGTATCATCGTGCAATGACGTTTGTCAAACAAAGCAAACTGTCCGTACCTGAAACCCTGGACACCCCCTCTGGCCCGAAAAGTCGTCAAACACCCCTGAACTTTTTTGAAGGCAGCTGTTTTGATTATTTTTATGCATATTTTGTATGATGAACATGCTTGTGAAACTCCCTTTTTGTTTTTTGCTCACTCACTCCTTGCCTCCTTCGATTAAAAGTCCTATGACCCCCATCCTGGAAAATTCTTTCCCTGCATGTATATTTGATTTTTCAAAATCTGCTGGAAATGGGTATTTTTCTAACACATGATGATGATGATGATGATAATGATAATGATAACTTCTTAAAATTAGGGTCATTTGTGGAAAAAAATCATTGCAGACGAAGCGCCATAACAATCCCCGACCAAATCGTCGGGCGTATGGTGACTCCACAACAGGCTTTTTTGGTTTAAAAACCAGGAGCCAAATGGCTCCTAGGCCTAAATTTTTAGGGTCCAAATTAAAATTTTGGAAGCCAAAAATTTTTAATTGAGAAATATCGAAAAATGGGCTTCTAACCATACATACACATAGGGGAGTAGGGGGGTATACCTCCATACCTGGGACCCTGGCCACCCCCCCCCCTGGTCAAAAAAATCGTCAAACACCCCTACCTGAACTTTTTCCAAGACAGCTTTTTTCATAATTTTTGTGCATATTTTGTATGAAAAACAGGCTTGCAAAACTAAAAAAACAACTCAAAAACTTACAAAACAAAAGCAAAAAAAAGCAAAACAAAAACTTGCAAAAAAACTGAAAAACAGGCTTGCAAAACAAAAAATTTTCAGGGGCCCAGGCCCCTAAAATGACTAAAAAAGCCTCCTCCACAAGATTTTTCAATCATATGGCTGATAGGAAAAATGTTCATTTTTTCGGCAGTTCGCTTCATATATTTTTTTTACTGTTTTAAGACAAAAATCACTATTTTTAACCGTTTTTCGGATTTTTCAGAAATATCGGAATTTTTTAATTTAACCCCTCCCCCAATAAAATTGTTTACCAATCGATGATCCTCCTTAAAAAAACTTACTTTATCACCCCTAGACCTCGAAGCTCCGTTGCTTTTACATATGCATGAAAGTAATTTTCAAAATTTTCACTTTTGAGTGAGCCAGTACCATCAGTTTTCAAAGTTTATGAATGTACAAATATATTTTTTCAATTTCTACAATGATAAAACCATGACTTTTAAACAAAAAATGTGATCCCGGTATTTTATAATAACTCTCTACTTGAATGGTCAATCTCTTCTATATTCATTGATTGACGATGTAGTAGTATCTTCAAATTAGCGATACCCAGTACTTATGTTTTTTGCTGGTGCCAGTACATTTCACGTATCCTAATAACATGCATCGTAAAATTTCATTGGTGTGGAACAAAATTTTTTCTTGACTATATCTGATTGTGATTCATCTTCACGCGGATTTCAAGGAATAGTATTTCGAAAATATTTCTACTGTTGGATGTTCTATGCTATACCTGATGAGGGTGTCTCATCCCATTTGATAGATTGTGCTCCGAGATGACCATAAGATGGTGCAGCTTCCCAGATTTCCTTTCCCTTTACAATACCCTGAATTTTTTGTACGAGGGGCGTTCATTTAATTCGTGCTAGACATAAAACATATAGTAAATGAAATCAATTCGAATTTTGAAATATATCGCTTTTTTCAATATATCCACCCTTCTCTTCAATGCATTTCTTCCAGCATCCTGGCAACTTTTTCAGACCTTCCTCGTAGAATTCCATGGGGGTCACCTTGACCCATTGGTCGACGGCCCGTTGCAACTCTTTCAACGACCCAAAATGCCTTCCACGGGGCGGTTTTTTCAATTCGGAAAACAGGTGGTAATCGCTGGGTGCCAAATCTGGGGAATAGGCTGGATGTGGCAGCAATTCCCATCGTTGCTCGGCTATAGTCGATTGTGTAAACTTAGCGGTATGGGGTCGGGCGTTGTCATGTTGCAGCAATGGTCGCATGTGCAGCTTTCTGGGTCCTTTTTCTTTCAATGCCTTGCCCAAATCCATGAGTAACTTGGAGTAATACTGAGCGTTGATAGTGGCGCCACGCTCTAGATAATCAATCAGTATGATGCCTTCGCAATCCCAGAGTACGGTGACCATGACCTTGCCGACCGATGGGGTGCTTTTGGCCTTAACTGGTGCCTCTTCATCTTTTCACTGCCACTGCATGGATTGAGCTTTGGTCTCAGGGTTGTAGTAAGGTAACAGGGTTTCATCCATGGTGATCAATCGCCTATAAAAATCTTCTTGCTCCACTGCATGGATCTCCAACAGCAACTTGCACGTGTCGACCCGGTTCTTCTTCATTTCAGCTCCCAACAGTCTAGGCACCCAGCGCCCACAAACCTTACTCAGAAACAGGTTTTCGTGCAAAATTTTATGAATGCTACCCTCGCTGATGCCTAATTCAGTGACGATTTCTTACCATGTCCTCAACTGCAGCCACATTTTCGGCTGAAGATGCAGTGACAGGCTGCCCAGGTCTCTGGTCGTCTTCCAATGATTCCCGCCCCTCATGGAAACGTCGGATCCATTTGCTAACTGTTGTCTGGCCAAGCTCAGAGTCCCCATACACCGTTTGTAGACGACAAGCGATGTCTGACGCCGAACAACCCTCTTTCCATAAAAAGAAAATTATCGATCGTTGGTTTTTGCAACTTTCTTCCATTTTTATAAAAGTATGTAAATTTTAATAAATTGCTGAAACATGAAAAATTAGATTAGTGCTTTAATTTCTATACCATTGGATAAAGAAATGAAAGAGCTTTCAGAAAAGCTATAATAATCATAACAAGTTTACACTGAAAAAAATTTATTCGTCAACTAGCACGAATTAAATGAACGCCCCTCGTACAAGCCTCGTTTGTGTATGTTCAAAGGTCTCCGAAAAATCTATGTTGTAAAGCCTAAAAAATCTTTTACTCCTACAAGAAATGCTATCTTAAATTGTAATTGCCTGCGTTTCGAGAAAAGTTCTCAGGTAAGAGGGAAGTGTAAACTAAAGAATAGTAAAACTATAATTTTGTTGAAAATTCAATCATATCTAGATTTCAGACTATATTTCCCTCATTGATCCTCAAATCCCAACATATTTTCGTTAAAATGGTTAATTTGATAATCGTAAATGCGCCTAGAATTATAAGTCAGAGTTTTGTTATAAAAAAATACTGTAAGGCAAAGTTTGCATTACCTTACTTAAAAATCACATGTTTTCATATGTATAAGGCATACCCGTACAGACTAGCTTTTACCCCGGACATCACTACTTCAAATGCTATTAGTTTTATGGAAAAAATAAAAAGATACATTTCATAACGTCCTAATTTTTTCCAGATCCCTTTTTTGAATTCTATCATTCTCTAAGATCGACTGTTTATTCGAGCCGATCTCAGAGAATAATAGAATTAATTATTCCACTATTTTTGACGGAGACTTGAAACAACCTTATTAAAAAACAGCGGCTTTAAGGACATCAGAATATTAAAATAAGCTCAAAATCGCACAAAAAGTATCTGTGAGCATTTTAGGTGAAAGCATTCCTGTAAGAGGTCCGACCAGTTGGGGGGAGGGTGAACCCAAAATTTTGGGGTGGGGGTTCCAACCATACATGTAACGGAGCCTCGAGGTCTGGGGGGGGGGGGGTCGGACGACTTTTTTTGGACCGGGGTCAGTAATTCCCAAAATTTCTGGGAAGGGGTCTCTCAAGGAAAAAAATGATATTTTCCACGAAAAAAGTCCAAAAAATAGTATTTTTTCTAAAAAGACCGAAAAATGTATTCATGGCGCCAAGAAAATTCACATTTTTTACCATTTTTTGTTCAAAAATTGACACTTTTCATCAAGAAATTGACAGTTTTCCGACCAAAACTATGGGGGTCCCTAGGACTATCATATGGCTAGCCATTGGATTGGAAAATCCTGGGGAGCGGTCACCCAATGGCTAGCCATATGGTCGACGATTTCTGGGGGGGGGGTTCCCATAGCACTTCCCTACCAATTACATGTATGGTCCCAACATTTTCAAAATTTTGGGGAGGGAGGTCGAAAAACTCAAAAAAAAATCGAAAAAATTTCGAAAATTCCTCCAAAAAAGGCTGAGAAAAGCCACTTTTTTCCCAATTTTTCCGAGTTTGAGGGGGGGGGTTGGGTACAGGGTTCACCAAGTTGGAGGTGGGGGTCCCGACATTTGGGTATAGGGTTCGACCAAGTTGGGGATAGTGATGGACCGATGCATCGGCATCGGCCGATGCATCGGCCGATGCATCGGCCGATTGTTGCGTTTTTCTGGCATCGGCCATCGGCCGATGTTTTGGCAAATAATCGGCCGATGGCCGATTGTTTGGCAACTTTTTGTTACAATAAATGCAGGTGCATATGCTTAAAAAACAGATTGTTCACATACATATTTTACACTTACTTTAGTAAATACTAGGGATGGGCCGGATCGACTTTTTTGGCGACAGCGGATCCGGATCCGGATCCGGATCTTGGAAAATTTGGTTCAGCGGATCCGGATCCGGATCCGGATCTTGAGAAACAGATCCGCGCGGATCCGGATCGGATCCGGATCTTTCAATAAGTATATGTACTATGTCTAATTTGTCTAAAATTGAGTTAAATGAATTTATATTCATTGGTGTCAATAGATTAATAGATTATTAATGATTGAGGTATTCATTTATTGAAATAGTTCACATGTACTAATTGATAATTTTCATTCATTAAATTGTATTCATGTTTAGATTAATATTGGTTTCATCAGAAAAGAAATAAATAGAAATGGAAACTTTTTTCAGAAATTATGGATTTAAGTTTTTCCTTCACTAGCAGAGTGTGGGACTACTTCACAGAGTCCCCAGATGATGAAGAAAAGGCAAAGTGCAATAAATGCAGAATCCAGTTATCCAGAAAAGGTTGTGCTACTGGATGTCAGAGAAAACATTTGGAGAGGAAACATATGGCAATATATAATCAGTTTGCGGCTAAATAAAACGAAGATAATGAAAATAGAAGTAATTGTGGAACAAATTGCTACTAGTAAAGTAAAGTTATGTTAAAGAATTAATTTTTGTGTTTTCTTTAGAGATAGCCAAAAAATGAACCTAGCTACTCAAAAAACAAATTATAGCATGAACTTGAATCTCAAACGTCTCTGGACAATTGCTTCATGTAGAAAGTAAACTTAAATTAGCACCAGCGAAAAGTGTCCCCTATGAACAGCTATTTAGTGGTGCTGATCAAATTTATGATCCTACCAAAAATCGTTTTGAAGAGTGGTACTGTTGAAAAATTACTGTTTCTCAAGTATAATTTTGCTACCATTGCAGTGATTTTGTGTACAAGCCTCTTTGTACCTGTAAAACGATCGGCCAAAAAGTCTTTGTACGAAGAAATTTTTTGTTGTACACTGAAAAAGCCATGATCTTTTTTGTATTTTCGCACATAGTTTCTTCCTAATAGCACTCGAGTTCCCGTCTTTCATAATCATCTTAGAAATTAAGAAAATATACTCATAACTTTCATAAATCTGAAAAACTTCAATTTAAACCTGAAATTTCTGAAAATTAGTTCCATGATGCTTCTCAATTCAAGCTCAGCTTCACGTTTATAATTTAAGTTGCAAAAAAGTTGGAGTAGATTTTGACGTTCTGAAATGGACCGAAATTCGCCTTTCCGTACAGGAGGACCGCCAAAATTTGGAAATTTTTTCTCCAGGAAGCACTATTTGTTGAAAAATAGTATTGCAAAGAATTATTTAATCCGGCGCGAAGCGCCGGAAAATTTCTGGTGTTTTCTAATACTGCAAAATTTTATGAGAATAATAATGAATAAAGATCCGATTATGACCGGATCTTAATCATTGACAACAGCGGATCCGGATCCGGATCTTAAAAAATTTGGTTCGGCGGATCCGGATCGGATCCGGATCCAAAAAAATCTGGTTTAGCGGATCCGGATCGGATCCGGATCCTAAAATTTAGGCGGATATCCGCGGATCCGGATCCGGATCCGGATACCCGGCCCATCCCTAGTAAATACATTATTTTTTTGTGAAAATGGTTGTTTTAATGTCTAGCATATTTGCCCTGTGTTGCCATTGATGAACTAGATAACAAGAATTTGACAAGCTATGAATGGAATATTTTAGCTGCGGTGGTAAGAATATACTTTAATACGTGTATAATGTATCCACACCTTAGAGAATTATAATTTTGCAGCTTGTCAATTTGTTAAAATCTTGCAGAAACTGTAAAAATCTATGAATCTAAAAACGCCTGTATTTCGGAGGAAATAGCTGAAGAAACGTAAGCTAGATTTTGTGCCTAAATTTTTTTGAAAAACATAGATTAAAGAATCGTATGATTAAGAATTTCACGCCACTCAATCCACAATTTCAATTTTCCTGGATTGGGTTCATTAAAGGAGGAATTGTCGGGGAAAATGAATCAATTTTTTTTATAGAAATGATTATCGAGCCCACTTTAAACCCATTGAAGACAATAGACTTCATGCCTTGGCATCTTTACTAGATCCTGGATTTAAAAAGGATGGATTGAAATTTGAAATATAACACATATTGATCATACAAATCAAAATTAAATAATTTAGGCTTTCTGTGATCCTCAAGCAGAAGGCAAAGCTGAACTAAAGTCTGTTTTTTATAAAATGCTTCCGAATAGAAAAGTGACACGAATCAGTATCGTTGTCAAAATCGTTTACATAAAGCCCTTATTGTAAATTTTTCACTCGAAAAATTGTTAAGGGTTAGGTCAGTATGCTCACCAATTTCCATTTCTGTATAATATATTGTTTATCAAAAAATCGTGAAAATCTAAAGTACTACTTACTTTTCACTTTCATTATTTAGAAGCATTTCAAGAAAAAACGACTATAGCTTTGGCTAGAATGGTTGTCGATCAAAAATAACAAAATCAACGCTTTCCTGAAAATATGGTTCAAAAATTTGAATGAATCTTCAATCTCATTCTCCAAACTTTCTCTGTAAGCCACAATTAATACTAATGTAAATAATTCAAGCATTTACACAAAACTGACCAATTTCAGGCCCTATTTGGTCGTTGCTAGTTCATCTGAAGATGAGCTGTAGCCCGAAAAATGTCAACGTCGACATTTGTCAACATTTGAGCAAGCAAAATCCATTGTTTTGGAATACATTACTAGAATAATGGAAGAAAAATGCTGCAACAAAACCAGAATTAGCTAATGTGAGTCACAATAGTGTGCAGTTGAAAATAAATTTCATTTTGAAAAAAATTTCTTTAGCTTGCCACGAAATTTTTATCAGCTTCAATTGGGTCAGTAGCTAGTGAATGATCATTTTAAAAAGCAAAAGATGCTAGAAGTGGAAAAAGATCCCGTTTATTGCTGAGATTGGATCCAATAGTGCAAACTGGAAAAACAAGCTGAAGTTGAAGAAACTTCTAGTGAACTCAGCAATCAAAGTGAAGGTAGTACAACAGATGCCGTTGTTGATGACAAATTGGATGAATGAAATGTTGCTAATTATTGAATGTTGAAAATATCAGTAAAACTTTGTGAATAATTCATAATAATTTTAAATTTATTACAGTGTAACAACTTCAGGTTGCATTTTGTACATGTTACAGCCGATGCATCGGCAATCGGCCATCGGCCGATGCATCGGCCGATGCCATCGGTGACCCTGGCCGATGCATCGGCCGATGGCAAATTTTTGGCCATCGGTCCATCACTAGTTGGGGATGGGGGTCCCCCCTAACCTCCCCCCAATTACAGATATGGGTGAAAGACGAATTGAGAAAAGCAGAATTTTGGCCAAATTCGTCATTTGAGGGAAATATATGTGCACATGAGCATTTTAGGCGAAAAACGAGTTGGGGAAACAAGATTTTGGCAAATTTCTACATTTGAGAGAATAAATGTTATGTGCACAGAAAAAATTCTTCAGATGGGAGAATTTAGAGATATTAAAAAAAATTTAGAAGACAGGTGAGCGAAGAATGAAAATTTCTTGAAAAAGACTGATTTGGTAACAAAACGCTATTTTTCGCAATTTTTTGTCGATTTCTAAAAGATGATGCGAGTAACTGTTTTCAAAAGTGTAGTTAGTCTTGGGTTTGAAGCAGGCGGGTTTACCTCCCGTGTGCATTAATGGTTCGAGAGGGGAAAAGTATTTTGGTGCATTTTAAAAGCATACACGTAATTGGGGGGACTGCTATATGAACCTCCCCCCACTGAAATTTCCGATCATATGGCTAGCCATTGGATGGCCACAAAAAAGTCGCATGACCCCTCCCCAAGACTTCGGGGCCCTATTATATGTATGTTTTGAAAGTCAAAGCCTCAAGGTCTTTCGGCGCTCTGCTTGCGCTTGTTCGGTCATGAATTTAATTATTGTTCTCCACAATGCAACCCAACATTTCTACCACCACTTTTCACTCGATCTTTGATAGCTTCTATCTGTTGTAGTGGTGCGTCTGGCTATTCATTACGCGGCATACCCCGCACTCACCACCACCACAGCGCGTCTGCCTTGTATGCAGAAGTCGAGGGTTCGAGCCCCTCACCAAGCGTTATTTTTCTGACGCACCGGCCACGTTGATTTGGGCATACGACACATCATCCATTATGTCTAATATTAGTGTAACTGATGCACACCCATCCTCTAGTACATATGCTTTACACGTAGTTTATTCGAAGAGAAGAGACGAGACGGGACTGGCGCTCGCCTACCTGGCTCTGCGATGCCAAAAACGGCTATATTTCAGTTACTTTTCGTAGTGAAATGAAATATTTTCTCATTTTTTTCCTTTATGCTTTTAAATTATTTAGCGCACAAGTCATATAATGCCTTTACACGTCGAAAACATAACCGGGCGTAGGGTAATGTACAACATCGTGCTCGAAAATACAGTGGAGAAACTGAAGGAGTTAATTTTCATTACCGAAAATTTACCTGTACATCGACAAGTTTTAATTTTTGGTCAAAGAACGCTTGAGGATAACATGAAGCTAAGTTCATACGGCGTCAGCGACGACTCGACTATAAAATTGCTTATTTTGCCTCGTAGTGGACCAATAAATGAAAGTAAAAGACCACAGCAAATTCAAATAAGTATTAAAGATCTTGAGAAATCAGTTACTGCTTAATAAATCGAGATTACAATGATAAAGTAAGGATCAAAACTGTCAAGTCTGCATTTGTCAATCGGATTTTGGATGAAAACATGCTTCTTTCATATTGTTTCGTGAACATCTTATCGCTTGCCAACATGCTATACTTTCCGCTATTTTAGAACGAGGCTTTGTGGTGGATAGATATGCCGAGGAACCGTTTGACGCTTCTGTGTAAGCAACTAGAAACTGAGGAACTGCATCCGATTATTGCGGACATATTTTTTCAGATTTGAAGTTCCAGAAGCTCCAGCTTATTCAGTCGAAGATTTGACTCGTATCTTAGTCACATGTCTCCTGAAAAAGACCGACAAAACTCGTTTGGTATCAAGTACCGGTGATGTAAACGGGATGAATGAAAATAACGATTTCGACGAAAATTTGGCATCAACATCAACTTTTATACCACCTTCGTCAGACTTGGCATCGAATTTGCGAACCATGCAGCGACTGAAAGATTTACGATGTAGTATGGAGCGTTTAGACCAAATGCGCGCGAAGAAGAAACAGTTCTACGAACAAGATATCATTCAGGGTCAAATGCGAGCTGAAAACGCAGTTGGATATTGCAAATCGAGGTAAAAAGTGTTCAATATTGAGCATTTTTCGTAGATCCTAATTTTACGATAGTAAGACGGATCGTTGAACTAAATTCGGAATTTCTCTACAAAAGAGTTTAATCATTTATCGAGTCGAGACTGCAAAATACTTCTTCGTTTACCGAAAATGTAGGTACATGCCATGTCAATCAACATTTGCGCAAATGAGATGACATATTTGTCTGTATTCAATTGTGTCGTATGCACAAAAGTGAATTAGGGCTAACCTCAAGTAAATACGTCCCTTTTAATGTGATATACGATGGAAGGTGGAAAATTTTTCTGAATCAGTAGTTTAAACTTCGCACTGTAACTTTATTTCCACCATCGTAAAGGTCTACATTAGAGTAGTGGTAGGGCATAGTTATTTATTCATTGATTTATAGTTATTGAACAATCGTGATTTGAATTTACCTTTCTTTGAAAATTTTCTTAAAATCTCAAATTTTAGCGAATAGCTAAACTTTTGGTGAACTGTGACGAGAGTGCAACTCGAATAGAATCCAATTCAAGGAATATTTGAGGTAACATCTGCATCTTCAACGAGAAAGTCAGTGCAACATTTAAGTCATTGCTACCACAACATGGAAGCTGACCCCTCGAGTTGGCAGCTGTTGACCAAGGTGCACTCACAGAAAAGATCAAAGTTCAAAGAACAGAAAAGAACAAAGCGCTAGATTAGGTTTGGTGGCATAGTGAAAGGTCTAGGGATTAATAGACTATCTTTAGTTTTGAAGTTTTTTGGCGTCTTGATGCTATTGAACCTGGAGTTCATATGGGTGCTTAAACGCGTGGCATGTGAATATGAAGACATTTTTGTGGAATTCATGCATGAATGCGATCGTGATCAAGAGAATGTTTCCAATTGTCAAGACGCTAGTATTGAAGTCTGGATTTTGTGATATGACCCTGGAGCCCAGATAGCGTTAAGGCCCCCCCCCCAAGGAATAAAGACCGTCCATCAGGATTAACGCACAAGATCAGTTGGATGGAAGGACAATGTTGACATGATTCGCTTGATGTACATGGTTGATGTCGATTGATTATACTACGAAAGGGGTTGTATTGCATAAAAATACTTGCCCAATGATATGAAGCCATCAAGTAAAAGTCCAGGCTAGAGTGCTGATTGAAATTATATTTCTGAGTATCAATGCACAAGATCCTCGTGCTGATGTGATAGCTGACACAATTAATTTTTTAGTGAAATCAGCTAACTATTGCTCGTACTCACACCAACTAATGCCAAACCACTTCTGTGTATATCGAGTTTTGACAAAAATCTATGGACTATGATTTGGAGACGAAAATGAGTGGAAAAGACTGCTTCCTAAAGTGCTAAATTACCAGTCAAAAATTTGGTGCACAGTTCATGGATTAGAATCATGTTTATTAGAAAACATCAAGGTATCATGTGCGGTGTCGTTTATGTGGGGATGTTCAAAAATTTTCCACCTCCCCTCTTATTTACACCAGTATAGAACTAATCCTTTTTCTGAATACGGCCTAAAAATTCAAAAAATGTGGAATTCGACTATTTTCAGTCTAAAGTTTTTTCCTCCTATTAAATAGCACAAAATGGTAAAAATAGCTTACAAAATGCTAAAAATATGATGTTTGTTACTCAAACCTTGTGCTCGACATTTTTCATCAGATTACGATGCGTTGTCGTGAGACTGACAGCGCTATTTTTCTCGATTTTCCATTAAATTATGTAAAATTCACGAAGTTAAAAAATTCAAAAGATCGATTCTTTAATTTTGATAGTCTCATTTTTCTTCTGCGATGAAGACACTTTATTTGATTTTAAAGTTTGTTCATCGGTTTAATCAGAAACATGAATATCATGCAATCTAACACAATAATTCGAAACATGACTTCAGTACGCCGCTGAAGTTTCACAGTTTTCAAAATTTGTTTTATTTATATTAGGGCTGTCCCAAGTCTCGGCACTGGAGCAGCTGCTCCCTGCCCGGGGCTGGTTCGGGGCGATACCACTCAAAGATAGCGTTTTCGATGAGATGACAAGCTCGATTTACAATTCAATCCAGCATTGAATATGTAATACAAAATAAATATTTAATTGCATCAAAAGATCTGACTTTTGCCAGGAACGGTTGGGTTTAGATTATACAAAGACATGCTTTTCATAGTGAGGTTAGAGAATACTACAGCAAACAAATCATTTGTTCTTACGATCTATGCGCAATCATATATGGATAAATTTAACGGAGCCTCGAGGGTCCGGCGATTCTTTTGGGGCCGGGAATCAGCGATTCCCGGCCCCAAAAGATAGGAGTCTCTGAAGGGTAAGAGTCCCTGAAGGAGAAAAATTCGATTTTTTCGCTAAAGAAGTCCAAAAGACAGTTTAAAAAATATGAATTTTCGTCTAAAAAACAGTGAAAAAATGTATTCATGGCGCTAAGCGCAGAGAAAATTTGAAATTTTCGATCATTTTTATTCGCAAATTGGCATTTTTCATCAAAAAATGACATATTTTAGTATTTTTCTGACCAAAAGCGTGGGGGTCCCTATGGCTACCATATGGCCAGCCATAGGTTTGGCAAACTTCGTGAGGGAATCGCCAGCTATATGGTCGACGATTTCTGGCCGGTTCCTATGGCACTTCACCCCCCCCCCCAATAGAATGTATGCCTGGACACTAGGCTCTACCGGTATCTTCAGTGTCAAGTGAGCTAGTTCCCAGCGGGTAATAGGAGTTTGTCAGTTAACTTCATTGAATGACTGGCTAACAGTATATCTAAATGAGTATTATCTTCGTTTGATGTTAATTTTTTTCTACTACGTCCTAAAAGTTTGCAGCCGATGAAATAAGCTGAAAAATCAACTTTGATTGCATCGTGTGTGCTCCTCTGTCTACTAGCTTCCGGTTTCCTACCCTAATATGGCTTTGACAACCATGAAACAATTTTGGAACTAACCGACTTTCTGCTTGATCGGTTCCAATGAATCGATAGAGTTTGTCCAGGTATGTGTGCAATCAGTCTTCTCTAAGAAA
Organism: Romanomermis culicivorax; assembly: GCA_963922205.1. Classification (NCBI taxonomy): domain Eukaryota; kingdom Metazoa; phylum Nematoda; class Enoplea; order Mermithida; family Mermithidae; genus Romanomermis; species Romanomermis culicivorax. The sequence continues at coordinate 110,151 of CAWUHX010000218.1, read as the reverse complement.
GAATAAGTTTCTCGTCGTTAGTGATGACATTTTTCTTTAAAATGTAGTCTACTTGCCAACAATGATACTCAAACTCTTTTTCATTCATCAATCAATGAAGCATCATAGCTGACTTGAAATAAAAAGAAAAATAGTCATCTCGGAAATTTTTCTATAAATGATACATGAAGCATGATATCAATGGTAATGCTCTTGTCCGGAAGAAGCCTTATTTATATAAGGATTATGGATAGCCACATGTGAGTTGTTCTATTTTCTAGAGTCTTCAAATTTAGATTAGTCAATTTCCTTTATTTGAATTATATATTTTTGTGCGCTTTAACTTCATTGTTCCACAGGCAAAGGCGAACGTCGGGTTGTCTCGGAGGTAGCCGGTCATTGTCCAGTCGTTACGCGAATTATCAGCAACAAAAAGATTACTTAATCTCGGCCGACGACACTAGCGCCAAAGAAAGTTCGGCCGGTGAGACGGAATTGGACGACTACGCAGTAGCAAGTGGTTCATATACCACCGGTGGCGTCCAACATGGCAAAAATGTTGTTTCTGCTCAAGGACTGATTGCTTTAAAGAAATATTTCGTTTGCGAACCGCATTTGGTCGTTAAGAGTTCGAGTTGTTCCGATTTAGATCGTAACAACGGTTCTGTTGATCCTGAACGGGAAAAGTTATTGAAAAGTGATTCAGACCAAGAAGTAAATCTGTTACAGTATTTGAAAAAAACCTTTTTTTTCTTACGCTTCCGCTTATTTATTTAAGCCACACTTTCTGAAAGATTAGACCTGGTGTTATCTTGAAATGAGATATTCTGAGTAGTTTTGAAGTATAGTGGCGGCATTCATCCCGCATAAAAGTCGGAATTTACATAGCTACAGTACCACTAAATCTGGAAATTAAAATTTTCATTGTTTGTCTACCTGTATGCGTGTTGCGAGATATCACAGCCCAGGAACGACGTGACTCTGTAGCCAAATAATTATTACATGCACAAGAACATGCTCTATATTCAGGTATGAAAAATTTTTTTTATCCTATACTTTACATTTTTTGTGCAATTTCAGAGTGTAAAAATAGAGGTGGACAGTGTTTGTTTTTTTTTGCCGTCGGCAAATGAAAATTTCTAGCGGCAAATGAACTTTGAGTCGTCATTTGTACATGTACAAACGAGAAGAATCCAAAATTTTGCCGAAATTTGTAACAAAAATTGAGATTTCCGCTTGTCTCAGCGGAACTGTGCTGCATGTTGTGAACCGCGCCTTATTACTGTGGTATAAATTTTATGATTTTCCAAATATTGAAAATTTTGGAATTTTTTGGATGGAAATAATAAATTGAGTCTTAATTGAATTGAAGTACTTAGATAAATCAGTAGGTTTAACTTTGTCGTCGTTGTCAATTTTTATTAGTTTTTACCTCACTCGCAATTCTTCAGATATCAAGTGGGAAAAATTTTTTTAAAATTCTTCCCACCAAGCAATTTTGCTCACTTTTTCAGGTGCTAAATATGACTTACTCATGCACTCCTTTTTATAGAAATCTGTTATTTTACTTTGAACTGACCTGATAATAATATGGCTACTCGTTGTTACAAATTCAACCCGACGTGGCTAAAAATATTTACTTGGCTTCGTGTAATCGACATCGAAAGCCGAAAGGCTTGTGTTGAGTATTTTTTTGATTTTATTTAGAGCAGTCTCACTTCTTCTAAAATCATAATATATTTGATTCGATATCTGTACCAATAAGTACCCAAACAAAATCGCTTAAAAAACTAATATTTTCATTATACAAATATGTACAAATGAAAATTGCCTACTCGTTTGTACATGTGCAAATGGGTCATGTACAAAAAAAAACACTGGGTGGAAATCAGCCGGAAAAGTCATTCTTAGCCCTTTTTATTCACTTTCCCATATTATTTTGCAGAATTTTTTATATCATTTTTATAATCACTTATGTCCAGTATATTATGTTAAAATTTCAATCAGATTTGCATACTGTTTTGGGAGCTTTAGGCGTTTGCACTTACTGCAAGCTTGTGCAAAAATCCCACTAAATATGCCATTGATGAGATGTAAGAAACATCGAATGTGTTCTACAAGGCGAATAAAATGGAAAGATGTGGGCCAAATCAATAGTAAAATTTCATCGATCTATTTACAATGGTTATGCAACAAGGTGTCTCGGAAGACATGCTACAAGAATTTCCCTTTTCAATAATTTAATTGTCTGTTGTTTGACTCCATCCCATGCTTTAAAGTTACGAAAAAGAGCTCTACAGTTGGAGGCACCCCAATCTACATCACGTGACGTCAGCCAAATGAAAATAAATCAAAGGAAAGTAATTGCAGAACTCTAAAAATACCGCGACAGGTATCCGAATAACCCTTGTCGTTTTCCTGCAGATAGACGTCAAGGAATCACTCGATTTCTGAAATTAAATGGAATTTTAAAATTTGCGACCTCTCACAAGAGGTACATCATTCGGTAATCGCCACAGCTAGACGAATGAAACCTTTATCAGGACTTCGAGCCGCATTTCTTCCGATGTATTCGGTGAAGTCGGATCAAGTATTCTCAGAACTATATTAATCAAGGATTTATCATATTCGAAAACGTGTTTGATAGATTGATTGGCAACCTTTACAGCTCCTAGTTGGTATCCAAATTGAGCTGTAATTGTAGCACAATATGTGGGACATTACTGGCTATAAAAATTAAACAAAAATTCTGCAGCATCCTATGGACAGGTGCCCAAAAAGGACTCCAAATGACATTTTCGGTTTTTTCCACTTTTTTTGACACTTTAAAAGCGATTGAAAGGAGTGAAATATGAGATTATGAACTATTATCCACACCAAGTTATAGATAATTGTCTTCTGCGTATAATGAAGGCTTATATCTCTTCTACGCTTAGGCGGAAAATTCCAATGTTTTGAATACCTTAGCTGTCGAACTTCTCAGTAAGTACGTCTTAAGTATGAGATGTGAGAATGCTTTAAATATTTTTCGTGTTCAAGTACATCACAACAACAGAATATTTCAACGTCAGTGACCCGAATTTGTTCCGCCACGAACTCAAAAGTATCGGTAAAATAGTCATTAAAACAGGCTTCAACGACAATGTTGGCTCTTCGGAAGAAAATGATCAAAACTATTCCGAAGATCCGGCTAGTAGCGGCGCAGTAATTTACGACCATTTGCTTTCAGCACGGCGATTCAAGGTATGCGTTCCACTAGGAAGAACGACTCGTGTAATTTATTCAGCTCGCTTTGGGTTATCGGGTGCACTATAACAAGAGTGATTTCAGAATTTCCACCAGAAAACGTTTTCGTGTGAGAGAAGTTGTCATCTACTTTGGTCATTTTGACCTGAGAATGGTTTTGAAAAATTCATATTATTTCTAGAAAATTTTTGAAATTATATTTCAGCTTGAATGAATCTCTATTTATGAAAAAAGGTCAAAATACATTTTTTTGAAATCAATAATGTCCGAAAGATTTGTAACAAATCACATTGCATAATTGAAACTAGTGTTCTATGAACTCATTAATTCGAATATACGGCCTACGATGATGCTGAATTAAACTCAACTTAGTGATGTAATTGGCTGTGTGACTAGAATATCTGAAGATGTTTTTTGTAGTGCCGTTTCTTCCAAGCAAAATACAATATTTTCGTCGAGTTTAAACCATTGGAATTCTCCAGGTTAAGAAGAAAAATACGGGAATACGACAACACTGTGCACAAAAAAATAAACATTCAGCTGTCGACGATTCGACCGATGATCCGAAACGTCGGAATCCGAAGCCTTATCATTCGTTTCGTGGAACTTACGTCTTTCGGCCGGCAGGGTACGTTATAATAGTGCTTATTCAAGTTTTGCAAATATTCTTATTTTCATTCTTGAGTATAATTCTATTTTCCCTGACCACCAACTCAGATTTGATCGAAAACGGGGACTCAAACTTTTCTGGTTCACTACATTACACTTACATGTGCTGCTCGTTATCTAAAAATGTTATATTGTCGCAAAAGAAAAAGTGTTTTTAAGTAATTATTTTTTAATTTGTATGTATTTCGAAATTTTCTTTGTGTTCCAATATAGCTAGAATATGTGCAAGTGTAAGATTTTGATAATGATTCTGTTTCTTCTCCAACAGACATGCACGGCAAGAATTTCCCAGGGAAAGAATCCATGGACTTTTCTTCCCTGGGGGGTAGGGAGAGTGGGTGAGCAAAAAAACAAAAAAAAGTTCTGCAAGCCTGTTTTTCATGCAAAATATGCACAAAAATCATCAAATGGCTGTCTTGGAAAAAGTTCAGGGGAGTGTTTGACGATTTTTTTGGCCGGGGGGAGTGGTCAGCGTCTTAGGTATGGGGGTTTACCCCCATTACCCCCTATGTGCACGTATGTTCTCCAAGAGCTTTTTCTTAAATTTTTACCCACATTTTCTGACTCATTTATGCGTTCGTTTAGTTAAAATTTCCCTTTAAGAGTATGTATTCCCATGATTCAACGCAGAACTCGCAGTAAATCGCGATTGATGCCTCAGCAAACGGTTCCCCATTTGTTTGAAAAAACTGCGCCTAGTCACGGGAACAATCAGTTCACGACAACTGGCGATGAAACTTCTAGCGATGAATGTGCGACGCAGCATTCAATAAGAATAAATGATCCTCTTTTGACGAACAAAAGTGCAAAGACGAGCGTTTTGCCGAAGTGTAAATTCCCGGTAAATTATGCTTATCTATTTTCGTGATGCAAAAATTCTCGCTTTAAATCTATGGGATAATTGTTGGTCTGCTAATATTTGTTCTTGAGTTATTAAATTATTTGTTCTTGAGCCAACTTTTGCAAATCGAAAGTTGCCTGAGGACTACTTCAGTACTTTAACTCTTTAGAATTTTCGGGCTGCCAGCGCGCAGAAAAAGGCTTGGATTTCGAGCGGTGCTCCGCCAGAAAAGGGAATGTCACCCATTGCCTGTACTTCATCGCTGCAGCAGCATTCTTTTTTGGAATCAACAGGTATGCAAATTTTCTTTGATTAGCTGAACAATACTTCGAAATGCTTCAAAATGCTTTACGTATTAATTGTTGTCGAAAGCTTGAGTAATTCCTTCCTGAATTTTTTATTTTTTTCTCAAAATCTTCTGTTTGTTTTTCTCTTCTCATCGAAGACCTTTGATTCTTCTGGTATAGAAGCGCATCCACATTAAATTTTTGAGCTTCAGACATGCTTCACTTGTAGTCCGTTTTACTTTTAAGGCTTCTAAATTTTGTAAATAGAAAGCAAGTAATGTACTTCAGATGTTTGCGATCTTCTGCTAAACCACATTTCGCATATAACTAGAAATTTGTGAGTGGTTCCAACTAATCTCCAACGATTTTTTGACTACTAAATTCTACCGTAAAGGTTTTGTTTAAACTAAGTACAGTCAGGCCTGTAATTGGGGGGAAGGGGAGAATCCTCTCCAAAAATGAAATCGAAGAAAAAATTTTTAGTCTGTCTGATAATGCAGCTTCAACTGAAAAGATGCATTTTGGTGAACTTTAGAAGGCCAAAATCTCAGAATTTTTGAGTTATAATGGTAAATGCTTTTTATCAGAAGCAGCCGTTAGCATATCTGGTTTCCACTCACGTGCGTTCAACAGTTTCTATCAATGAATTACGTTATCTTTTTTATTCGTTAAGAGTCAGTATTTTACTGAAAATTGAAATTTTTAGTCAATCTTCTGAATTTATCTCTCGCTGGCTTGGAATATTTCAAACGTTATTAACGTGAACTTTTGCATTTATGAACGATGAAAATTTTAGACATCATTCTGGACTGTAAATGTATAGCTTTTATTCTGCATTATTTGCTGCAAAGATTCATTTTCCAGCGTTTTAGGATATAAAAATTCTAAAAATTTTATATTCTATAGCAATGAGAAACAAAATCAGAATCAATTACTATGATTTCAATTCACATTTCAATGTTTGGAACATTAATTTTCCATCGTTTCAGAATATAAAAACCCGAGAAATTCGATATTCATAATCAGAAGCACAGAAAAGTTAATAGTAGATGAATTCATGAGAAACCTATCGTTAGTATGCTTTCAACTGTTGTAGAACATCAAATCAATGTTTCATTCATCAGCTCAAGGTGACAAACCTCATTAGAATTTTCTCTATTTTTTCTCATTTTTGCGGGTTACTGAGCCCTTGGACATCAGAATGTTTGAATATATTCCTAAAATGTGGAAAAAACATTCGTGGCCACATTATAAACATTTTTAAAATGTGGAATATTTTTGGAAAATGAGGTCAAAAATTTTTGGCATGATTCTCATGTGGAAATAAACTTGGAGGAAAAAAAGGGTATGCAGCTCCACTATCAGAATATAATAGTAGGTGGTAGACGTATACCGCTTCGTTTAATTTAAATAGATGATTTTATTCGTAGTTTAGTACCAAATTTTTGATCATGAGTAATCCAAATTACCTGTTTTAACTATTCATTTTCGCAGATTTTTCGAACCTTATGTCGCTAAAAGTAGATTTATTATTGAGCTTCGCTACAGACTCCGCCAGGAGACTCTTTGGCGCGCCATACTGAACCTCTCAGCATGACATTCGGTAGCTATGTGAGCTCACCAGGTCTAGTTTTGTCTATGTTAAAAATTTTGTGAATTCCCCCCCATGAAAAATAATCCTAGGTACGGATCTGAGTACAGTACTAATTTTTGTCATTTTTAAATTTGAAAACATTTTATAAATTACAGACTCTAGAAAAGATTTCAGAATTCGCATATTGATCAAACGTTCATATTTTCCAGACGAATTTACTGCGCCATCAAGCTACACACTCCCGCGGCACCACAAACTGCCACAAAGTTCGCACGCGCAACAACGTTGCAACGTTTGCAGTAGCCGTCTGACGTTGGGCACCACTTTTCATTGTCGTTGCGGCAAAACAACATGCCCACGTCATCGTAACGCCGAGTCGCACGCTTGCGGTTACGACTTCCGACGCAGCGCGGCGACAGCCGCGGCGATTATCGCGTGCATTGATGCGACGAGTAATAGTCAAAACATGGCATCGTCGTCTGGTTCGCAAAACGATCATCGAACGCACAATTTAGGCGGAGACGAAAAGACGCATTTTCCTTAAGAATAACCACGCTTCTAAACGTTTTAAGGCAGTAATTTTTTTGCCGTATGTCGAATTTGTTTCAAGAATTTTGAACCATCACCAATCGAACTCGGGCTCAGTTTTAACTCGGGGATTTATAAGATCGAACGTCAGATTTATCAGTTGTAGTAAAGTCAAAAATTTCCAGTTGAGATAAAAAGTGTCAATTTTTTTCAAACTTTTGGTTCTAAGAAAAGTTGACCCTGGAGGCAGTAGGTTTATGTTCGATCTCATACATGTTTTCCGCACGTGTCCACAGGAGGTATGTGTTCATTATTTTGTTCATAAATAGTTCGTTGTAGTAATACTTCTCTATTTACTATGTGAATCGTCCTGCGAAAAAGCAGGAGCACAACTGCCAGTCAAATTTCATGTCTTGTGCCGCATGCCCAGGCCGGGGCGTCAGAAGAATAACGTTTGATGAGAGTTTCGAACCCTTGACCTTCTGCATAGAAGGCAGACGCGCTGCCAACTGCGCTGACCGCGCCACGTGGATGGTTCGGCCATTGTGGTTGTGGTGGTAGAGAGTGCTGGGCATGCTATATGATGAACAGTCAGACGCACCACTACAAAACCCCCCCTCCTCCAAGGAGCAAGGGCCCTAGACTGTCCTCAATGTCGTATGCCTAAATTCGCATGGCCGGTGCGTCAGAAAAATAACGCTTGATGAGGAGCTTGAACCCTCGACCTTAGACGCGCTAAGCTGCGCCCACCTAGCCACGTGGATGGTTCAGAAATTCTGGTTGTTGTGTTGGTGAACCAGGAGGTTTTCACATGTAGAAATTAAGGTGTCCCTGAACTAATTTCTCGTTGTTCTTGCCAATGTCCTTGTGCTCTCGCAAACTGCGTGTGTGTATTTATAATATATTTCTTTTCACCCTTGATTTTTCGTAAATACGTTCGTTCGTTGTTTCATTTTCCGATCCCAAAAAATTTTGCTCTGCTATATATTTTTATTATTGCTTTTTATGAATTAAAAGATTTTAGGTCTTTTGTGTTCTTGGGGTAACAAAAAACCGAATGAGCATCATTCAATCTGAGCTTCAAGTCCTGGAATATTTCTACTTTGCACAGTTTTGCTAGAAATGCTATACAATACTTTGAAAATTTATCTTTTTCAAAAGTCTTCAAAAGGTCAGTACTGTAACGCCCAGATTTATCTATTTTTTTACTTGACTCCAAAAGAGTTACGCCTGCTTATGGTCCACGAGGATGCAAAGGATAAAACGCACGATAATGACAATATAATAAAACGAACGATTCGCCAACGGTTGCTTTACGTCGACGCACAATAATAATAAACACGCTTTCTGCTTCCAAAACACGATTTTCGCATAAAAACAACACGGATCCAAATCTGCATAAAAATCTCTCTATTCCATGCTTTCTATGCCTTTTATACCGCTTCTTTAGACCACGCCTTCACACCATGGGAGGTTCGCTTCCGCCTTGCTTTCCTAACCAATCGTTGCTTCGCTTCTGTTTACTGTATGCTTATCGCCACGCCTTTATGCTTTAATCCATGCTTAACTTCCACGCTTACATGCTTTAATTTACCATATGCTTAGCCACGCCTACATGGTTTTAGTTTTCTGTGTGTTTTTCTGTTTTCCATGCATTCTACCTAAATCTTGTGTCTGGGTCGGGGTTTCTGTATTTTCTACACAGCCAGGTGTTTTTACGCCTCTGGGGGGGAATACTGTATTTCTTGGGAATGTGTATCTACACTACCAGGCGAAACTAACCGTCTATGCTGGTTGGGTCCAGGACCCGTCCGGAACGCGTCCGGGACACACCCAGGATGCAAAAAGCACACTATACCGACAATAAAATTGACAGGCCATGTGCTTGTGTCACACAAAGCCAAAGAATTTTGCTGATGCTTCCTTCTTACCTCCCTATAGAAAGCACACATTATTTACCCGATATAAACGAAAGGTCAACTCTTGTCATACTGTAGGTCAAAACAAAGTGCATATCCACTACACATTATGAAAAAACTATGATTGACAGTTATTGCATGAATGTCAATTACTAAGAAAGATGAAAGTTTTCTTTGTGCTGCCGGAAAAGATGCATTCTGGACGCGACCTGGACGCGTCCAGAATGCAAAAAGATGCATCCAGGACGCAAATTTTTGAGGGTTAGTTTCGCCTGGTAGTGTATATGTGACTCGAGTGGGTTAGGTGCAGATGTGTGGAATTATTATGCATTGATTCTTAATTGGGTTACTAATGGATTTTGGATACAGGATAGGAATGTTCAAAACATAGTACTTATGAAAAATGTACAGGCCATCGATGAGACGAAAAAACCAGACATACTTGAGAAATATATATGACTAAAATTATATACAGTAATACAGTAATAGAATACACATATCGTACATTGTTAATTTACACTGATGCATTGCATCTACGTTACATTTCCCTCCTTCCGAAGTTGAACGTCCTCATTCAAGGGGTTGGAGGGAGAGAGGGTTGTCGGGTCGAAGACTTGGAGGAATAGTGGAGATTGGGATTTCTTCTGGACGAGTGACTCATGTTTTTTACATGAAGGGGAAGTGCTTTGACTGATAACATCAGCTTTCTCAAGTTGCTCAACTTTTTGTTTGATGCTTTGTTTTGCTTTTGGTGGTTTCCGAAAAAGGGGTCTGCGGCTGTGTTTACAATTATTCGTATCAATGCTGTGGAAGACAAGTGTCCTGCGACTCACATCCGTTTTCGATTCAGTGTAAAGGGCCGGGTATTTGGATAAGAAATTTATTAGCTCAGCTTTTTCCATTTCATTCAGGTCACTCTTGGTCAAATCTACTTTGCCTTTTACCCATATGAATGTATTGAGCGGTTTCTGTTTGTCTTGGGTGGGGGAGTGAGTTGGGTGGGTGAATTTTTCTCTGGAAGGAGACTAGAAACAGGGTCGATGCATGTGTCTGGATAGAGGATTTGGGTCTTGCTGATGTCCTTTGAGACAGAACTGCAGATACCACTATTTTTACTTTGGGAAATTCTAGCTGCAAAATGAACTTTACGATTTTTTCTTGCTTTGAGGATAGAAAAAAAAGTTTTTTGCTGGCCGAATGTTAAGGGGTTTGTGGTGAGGCCATGCAACTGTGAAATCATCGCCATTCTTTTTTGTATGCTCGTTCAGATTTAGACGTCTCACTGGTTCCAGGATGTTTACGTTTCTGTGCAATTTTATGGTTTTCTGGTAGGGGGGGGGGTATTGATTTCAATGTGTCACTGCTTTTTGGTGATGCAATTTTTGAAGTGCTGCCCGTATCAGGTGTCACATTAACTGAAATTGGGAGCCATGTCACATTAAGTATAACTGTGGCCAATCCCGTTGATGGGAAAACCCATGCCATATTGGTAAAATACAGCCATGTCACTGTAAGTGACACACTGTGACCCCATTGGATGGCTCCGTTTATATTCAGTTCGGGAACCTAACCCAGCTGGTACTGACTACAGAAAAACCTATAGCGTACCTCAGAACTGTCCTAGGGTTCTGCTGTAGAATAATGGACAACGCCCCCAGGTCAGGGGTGACAATCCCTAGTCCCATTCAGTGAGAATGAAGGACAATGCCACTCATGGAGTGGCTTACTGTAGGGGACCCAATCGTTAACCTAAATCCCCCATTTGGCCCTGACCCAAAGGGTTTGAGGGCTATTCTAACTGAGGGGATTCTCAAGGGGAAACCGGCTTAGGGAGGATTCCCACAAATATACCCTCAACAACAACAACCCCTGCAAAGACTCACCTAGTCCTCTTCTCAACTACTTCTCAGCACAGGAGCAACAACTTCAAGGGTTCACAGATTCAGTGGGTGATGGGAGTGAGTGACGGTGATCCGATTCAAGTTTGGCGCGGGTTGTGTACTGTAAGCAGGTCGGGGGAGGGACCCAAAACATTCCTCCAGGGGAGCGATGGGTGATTCCTAAGCGAAGGGTGATGGGGTAACTCCTAGGCATGGGATACGGTAACGTAAATGCAGTGGAAACACCAAAGGAATATGCAAACTTATTAATAAGTTAAGTTGATGAGTTAATAAGTTTGCATATTCCTTTGGTGCCTCCACTGCATTTACGTTACCGTATCTTTGGTGCCTCCACTGCATTTACGTTACCGTATCGCAGTAATATGTAAATTTATAAAAATATAACGTTGATGGACGCGGAGATTCAGCTAAAAATGCAAGGGAACGATTAGGCCCAAAAATGAGTGCAAAACTAAAGAAACATGCCTTTTTAGAGGGCCCTGTGGACCTACAGTGTGCCTTGGGCGGAGTTAGCCACACCCAAGCTAACTTCTACAGCGGAAATTGCTGCAGAAGATGCCTATGGTCACATAGACATTTTCCAGTTCGAATACCTTAAGCATTGATGCGAGTTTCATTCTCCATGCTAAACATATGAACCTCATTTAGAGATAATCTCCAAACTAGTCATTTCACATTGCAAAAGGTCACTAGTTCTTACTGATAAGAGGTGCACGTTGTGCTCCAATTATGGCCATAAGCTCATAGAGCTTATCTCTGGCGGAAATTCTAACTAACGGGTTACATACCCTAGTCTATGTGCACAACGGAAAATAACAAAACCTAATGGCAATGAAGGCACAAAATGAAACAGAAACGAAACACAAAAAGTACAGACAGAATGCATGTAAAAATATAATAAATGAAAAGCAAAATTAAAGTAAGTGACTGTAAAACAGAAAGTGGTGAAAAACATAACATAAAAACATGATGTAAATCACGTGATGTTGGGCAAAATTTGTCTGCACGTGACACTGAAAGGGGTACGTCAAGGACGTACTGGGGGTCAAACTGCTTATGACTGTTGGGCATAATTGTATTTAAAGCATGTTGAGGTCGATGCTGGACAGTGGGCAATGTGGAGTACAGGGCTGGGTCATCTATGTTCATTTGTGGTGGGGGTAGTCTCTTTTCAATGCAATTTTGGACATTATGGGTCATTTGGTTGGGGCAATATCTACTCATGTGACCTTTCTGCTGACAAAGAAAACATTCTAGGTTGGAGTAGCTTTTGGATATGCATTGGTTGGATTGGTGACCTGTCTGATAACAGTGAATGCATCTGCTTTTACAGTCTCGAGTGGCATGATTACTCCGAAAGCAAATTTCACATGATTTCTGAGTACCTGGTGAATTAAAATTTCTGGCGAAATGGCCAACTTGCCCGCATTGAAAACAGGTGATTGGTCTCAAATTACTATTATCATGCTGGGGTTGAGTTTGAGAATTTCACATTATTTGCAATTGCAACTCCTTGACTTGATGTTCTAAGTTATGTAGGATTTTCTTCTGTTCAGTGTGGCTGCCTAATGAAAAAATGGGTTCGGGTTTGGGGAATATGAAGGGTATGTGGCTAGATTTCAATCCATTTCTGAAAATTTGTTGCTCGACATAAGCTGCCTCATCACACATTTGGGTTACATTTGTGAAACATCTGTATTTTAATGCGTCCCTAATTTCGTTTTGCATGCATTCCATGAAAAGAGGTTTGATTATCATTTCATGTGCATCTGAATTGAAATTGGGGTGAGCAAGGGTTGCTAGATGTTGGAGGTCAAACAAAAATTTGGTTACAGTTTCCGATCTTTTTTGCTTCCATTCCCGGAAAAAATGTTGGTGTAATTCAGTGTCTCTATGGTTGTGGAAACATGCTTGTAATGCGGTTTTATACTGTTTGTACATTTGGGCTGGGTTTCCAGAATTTTCTAAACTCTTAAATTTTGCTAATGCCATGCCGCCCAAATGAATTTCAAAACATGCCAATTTTAATTGCCCGTCAGTATCTTTCATGCCTTGTAGTATCATAAACTGCTCTAGTCGTTTGCTCCATTCGCCAAAATGTTGGGTTACTCCACCAGTAAATACTGTAGGTTTTGCATAAAAATTGTTTGCGATATTGTTACGTATATTGGCTGTTCTTGAATCATCAATAAGGGTGGGATTCACAGTGTTTTGACTCAATTGTGTGTGTAGAGTTCGAAAATGTCCTGCAAAAAGTTTGTTGATTTGCTCTCTTACAATTTCTCCTAAGTACTCTTGTGTATGGTAGGTCATTTTCAATTTGTGTTTGGGTGGGTACTTCGAAATCACACTTTTTGCTTCATGTTCGATTTGTAGGGATGTGTCACTCAATGTTTCATTAACTGCTTTTTCCAGTTTCGATGCTTACAAATTACTTATCACTCTACCATGGGGGGGGGGGGGGAAATGCTTTTGATTTACTAAAATTACTTGCTATGATTGCCCGGACAAGGATGCACCTTAATGGGGCAGGGAGTTCCAGTGGTTACGGTAGGGTATGGTCACCAAAAATATGTAAGGCCCAGATTTATCTATACTTTCACTTGACTCCAAAATGGTTACGCCTGCTTATGGTCCAGGAGGACGCAAACAATAAAACACACGATAATGACAATATAATAAAGTGAATGATTAGCCGATGGTTGCTTTAGGTCGACGCACAATGATAATAAACAAGCTTTCTGCTTCCAAAACACGATTTTTGCATAAAAACAACACGGATCCAAATCTGCATAAAAATCTCTCTCTATTCCACACTTTCTTTGCCTTTTATACCGCTTCTTTAGACCACGCCTTCACACCATGGGAGGTCCGCTTCCGCCTTGCTTTCCTAAACAATTGTTGCTTCGCTTCGCTTCTGTTTACTGTATGCTTCTATTTTTACGCCTCTGGGGGGAATACTGTATTTCTTGGGAATGTGTATCTATATGTGACTCGAGCTGGTTATAGGACCAGGTGCGGATGTGTGGAATTATTATGCATTGATTCTTAATTGAGTTACTAATGGATTTTGGATACAGGAATGTTCAAAACAAAGTACTTATGAAAAATGTACAGGCCATTGATGAGACGAAAAAACCAGACATACTCGAGAAATATATATGACTAAAATTATATACAGTAATACAGTAATAGAATACACATATCGTACATTGTTAATTTACACTGATGCATTAGCATCTACGTTACAGTACTCTCGTCAAAATTGTTCACATGAAGTTTTTACTGTTCTCTCAAAAAATTGCTTTAGATTAGTTGAGCAGCAGGCCGACGAAACCGCATCCACGTTTGATATAACTCAGCAGAAATCGTAAAACTATGAAATGATTTCTTTCCAGGTTTTATGGATTAAAAGCGGTTCAAGAAAAATAGGCGGGAAAGGTATATCAACCGTATTCAATTAATGTTTGATTAATATATAATCGGCAGGAATCGAATCAATTTTGAGCTGAAAATAAGAAAATAAAATTCTGAAACGAAAAGCAATGCCGTCAAGTTGTTCAGTTCAACCAAAAAAACGTCCGCTGACAGTTTTTGCTAGTTGAACGATCCAATTTTTTGGGTCGTATGATGCAATTTGTATGCAGACATATGTCTACTTTCTCAGAGAACTATAGTCTGTATTTTTTGAATGCTTGTAACCGAGAAAAGATGAAATGAAGTACACATTGCTTGTTCAATTACCGCGCGTGCGCACACGATACTGTACTACGGGAAAAAACTCGTCAATTGAAATGGAGCTATTTGTTAGGAAAAAGTTAGAAATGAGAAAAAAACTTTTGAACATGGTTCTCATTTAATAAGGAATAATTGGGAGTTAAGATCGTGAAACAATTGGTGTGCTTTGGAAAGTTGAAATCTCAAAATAGGGCGCATCGCGTTGCAGCGCTGGTCCTTTGCTTAGCTTTTTCTGCGTAGAGCGAATATTTTTTAGCCGTTCAGTTCTTTCAACTTTTGCAGGCTTAGGGACGTCGGACATTGTGTTCTGAAAATTTACCCAGTATTAAATCAACCGATGAGCCAGCCACCCTTTACTGTAGGATTCACTAGTGTAAAGTGATAAAAAAGGAATAAAAGGAATAGAGTGGTGCTTTAAACATCAAATTTTGAGGGAAAAATTGTCATTTTTTCACAAAAATCACGATATCTACTGCTAAAGCTCAGAAGCATCATAAATTTCCCCGTGCAATGGATAGCTTACTATATCATCTACCTGCAAACAACAAATTACGAAAATTCATGTACTACTAGGGGGTCGCATGATCTGAACTTAGAGTACCATCATATAATTGAATTTTCTAACAATTGCAATCTCCGTTGTGGGAGAATCACAACTTTGTAAATTTCAAAAATGAGACAGTTGAACAAGTTTCATATGCTGAATATTCTGATGATTCTGATCTTGCATAAAAAATAGAATTCGCGTAACTAAAATACCCCAAAATTGGGAATTCTCGCATTTTTTAGGTTTATTTTATCTATTTACGAGACTGGAAATTTATCAACCCAGGCATAAAACAACTTTATAGTTAAGAATTCATTAGATGCGAAATACAATGCTCTATAATTTGGTATAAAAATGTTTTCTCTCTTTTGCATTTTACACTTTTCAAGAAGTTTTAAAATGTCAAAAATTCGACTGTAAAAGGGGTGAAAAATCTGCTGTTTTGCACAGAAATGACTATATCTACAGCTAAAACTCATAAGGACCGAAAGTTTCCCTATGCAGGTGATAGTTCACGATGTCTCCTAGTTGCCTACACAAAATTATGAAACTTCATGCACCGTTAGTGGCCTAAAGACTGCCAACTATTTTAGTTGACACATTTCAATTTCGTCAAACAGACTGCTTCAAGTTTTTTGCTAAATGCATTTTGCTAAATTTTGCTAAATGCATACCATTTTTGAAAGGGGATTTAACACATCCTTCTTCTGGACAATCAAAGGGACTATTCTTGTGTTGTTGATTTTCATCATTCATACAATAGTAATTCTTTGCCAGTGCAGTACTTGCGTTACTTCTATGATTCATCGATTGCCACATGCTTGAATCAACAGATGAGGCTAGAAGTCTATTCTTTTATTGAACAAAATTTAATTTAGCAATTGCTTGATGCTGAGCCTCTTTGGAACCACTTTTTGAAAGTAAAAGTAAGACTAGGATTGATTTGGGTGGCATGTCATGCACCAATATTTTGACATTGAAGCCAAAGTTGAAGTAGGAGTTCATTTATTTCAGCTGAGTCTTCCTCGCTTCAAAGAATATTTGAGCCGACTTTGGATAAGAGTTGCATCCGTGTCTCCGCCAAAAGCCATTGCACTATAAATAAATTCTTTTGAGCTGGTGCATCCATTGTGAGGCAATATGTTTGACGCCGTTACTCCCATATCTTTATGAAGCATTACAAGCTTCTACACTGCATGCAGGAACCACCAATATTGTAAGGGAGATGGGTTTTCAAAAGGTAAAACACTCAGAGCAAATCAGAACCAGGTTCTATTGTACTAATTGCATGAAAGAATTCGTCTCGAGAAAAAGTTTGATGCTGAAATGATATACAGACATATGCACAAAAATGGGCAGTTGTCCACAGATGAATTTCTAACAGAGCAGCAAGTTGCAAGTCTATGATCATGGGAAACAAGTCACCGTCATTAAGACCAAGAAATCAAATCCGAAATCCTGCTAGAGCAGATAATTTATGTGAGAAAAATATAGCAGAAGCAACGATGAACAATTTGGCACTTGTCATTGGTGGCGCGATAGCATCAACCTATAATATACTTGGCCCTCAAATTTCATGTCCCCCCTCTAGGGTCAAAACGGTAAGAGCTAGAACCTTCGGGCTTTTTCCATAATTCTGGGCATAGGGGCAAACTATGGGGTGCCTTTTGTCATTTCGCCTCTATGTGCAAGTGGTGCTGGGTGGGGCCTCAAAAACATGCAAAAAACGCACTTTTTGAGGCCCCCCCCAGTTCCACTATGCCCAGCAATGGGTGTGCCATATCCAGCCTCCATACTGCGGCCTAAGCATCTTGGGGGTGACAGTTTTCCCCTCGGAAAACAAATTTTTGGGGCTACCCCCTCCAAGATGCAATCCAGCCCCTACCAGGTCCTTCAGGTGATGGCGACTTTAATCAATCCATTTGGCAGGGCACTCCTTTTCAGGCTACTGGTACGATCATGAACGTAGTTTGGCCTGGACTTTGAAGTTGATCTGTGCCTAGATCCAGGGCTCCATTGTTCCTTTTCTCCTGTGTACTGATTTTTCTAGTGTATTTTTCTAGCTACCACAAGTGCGCTTCCTCTATGGTCAGCCGCTCACCACATTGCCCCATCCAATACAAATCTACACAATAAAAAACATTTTTATAAAATATTTCAATTTTACCTGATTACAAAATAATTTTATAAACATGAATAAAATTTATCACGTCTTCATCTTTTTCAGGCCCTGAAATTAATGAGAAAAAGTACGAGGGCTATGTACATGCCCGAAATAAGATGGACAGAAATACGAATTTTTGCCGGGCAAGTTTTGGGCACTGCAATGCAAAAAATTTAAAAATTTAAAGCAACAATAAAACGAGATAATATATTTTTTTTGTATTTTGTATTTTATTTGTGTTTTTGTATTTTTGTATTTTTTGAAATGAAATTAGTACGAAATAATGAATTTTAGTCCAAAAATTGTGCAGCTAAATGAAATTATTGTTGCCCGATGCCACCATAGCCACCATATTAGAAGCTACCACGGCGAGGATAGGGACCACCCTGAGCTCCACGACCCCTGAGGAATCCCCCAAAAACTCCTCGGGGTGGGGCCACATGAGGGGCCCCGGCCATCGCCTGACCTCTATATGGTTGTAGATTAATCATCCTGAAGGGTCTTCCTTGACCCTGTCCCTGACCCCAGCCTCGGCCATATCCCCCTCTAGTTCCCCTCTGGTACGAGCCCTGAGTGGAACTTACGGAAGATACTCCAGAAGCTGAGGTACTGGACCTACCATGACTCTGCTGGTTCACATATGGTAACTAAAACACTCCAGGCTGTTGCCTACCCTGCGAATGAGATGACTGTCGTGAGTGCTGGCTTCTAGTCCTGGATGGGTTTCTTGGTTGCCTTTCCATTAAGATAGGGATTCTGAAGGGCTGAGCTTCCACATCCTCAGCTTTCTGGAATTTACCAGAAAACCTCTGTGCTACATCTGACAACTTCCTTTTCACTGCCATATCCACTGCAGTTTTCTGGTGTTCCTGCATTCCGTTGGCATACACTTCCCTGAATGCAGTACTACCCTCTCCCCGCAAGTAGATTGAATAGTACTTCTCCATCACAAATGACTTGGCCCATGCATCAAGTGCACCAATATGTCTCGGGCCCAACTGCTGTTGTTCCAACTTTGGCAACACTATGGTACATAAGTATCTCACAGCTGCCATCACTCTCTCTGCATAAAAATGATGAAACCAATTGGAAATCAATTTGAGCCAAGCATACTCCCAAATGGGCTCAGGAACATTTATGTGATCATACAGGAAACCACCTTGAACTTCAAAGTGACCCCCATAGTTCTCATAAAGCTCCTCTACTCCATTATTCACTAATGCCCAGATGATTTGATTCCTATCATACTCTGGCATATCTTGAGCAAAAAATTCGATAACCTCCAGTGTCGAAAAATCTATCCTTCCTTTCACAACTGGAAATTTCTTATGGACATCCCAGTAGTCTCTCAAAACAGAACTCAAGTACTCCAAAGTTACTTCCTTATCTCTACTTCTCTTGGCCGGCTTAGTCAGCTCCAACGTAGAGGGTTTGGAAATAACTTTTTTCTCTGAGTAACTGCTCTGGGTCTGCTGTGACGTCTGATCCGCTTTAGACATGGGCTTTGCCCAAGTACCTTTCATCGTTGCATTTACCTGAGATGCAGTCAATTTATTAGGTACTTTGGCTGAAGCTACCCTCCACTGCACTTGACTTGAAGAACTCATGGTTCCAGGCGTCTGGCTCATCGGCGTAGTTCTCGTCTTGGACTTAGTTGAATCGGTCAATAAAGTCGTCAATCCAACAAATTTCGAGTCCACAGACGCAGAACTCCCTGTCTTCTCTCCTTCATCATCACTGATTTCTATTACATCTTCCCCGTCTCTCTTTTTAGCCCTATTGGCCTTTCAGGCTAACTTTCTCCCTCCTAAGCTTTTAATCTGGTCGTCCATATGACCCGCTTCTCTAAACTTTCTGACTTCTTCAGTGGTATAGATGTCCCGTATACCATTATCTATCCCTGGATCTCTTGGCGCTATTTGAACTGCCGGCACTGCCTTGCTGCCCGCAGGTTGGATGGCCTGCATACTAGCTGGCTGTGCTGCCAATTTCGGGATATGATAAGCAGTAGGCGGCTTTACTGAAGCATGCACGGCTATAGGCACTGCCAGAGGCGTCAGCTGCGCTGTAAAACCAGCCATAACTTGCTCCAGCTGCTTCTGCTGCTGATCTAATCTCGCTTTCTGCCGCGCAAGCTGTTTAACAAAAATCTCCTTTTGTCTCTCGATTTCTTTCTCAGCTTGCTTCCTGAGCCTTGTTTCAATTTCTGCTATGGTTGGAGCTGCAGCAATCGTGATCAGATTGCTTTCATCCAACATCTGTTCTACTCTGACATCCATTCCAGAAAGTAAACTTTCTGTCAGGTCTACCAGAGAAGTTACCTGTGTTTCTTCATCAGGTTGGACAGATGATTCAACAGTGAACTCCTTGTCCACTTCTAAATCATCTCCCTCCTGATTTAAATCTATAGGGGTGTTGAGGTCTGCAGGTATCGCTTGTTGCTGTGCTTTTGCCGTAACAGGCTCAGCCTGCATCCCCTGCACCTGATCCATCTTACTCTTATCAACTCCAGATTGCTGACTTGCTGTTGTGCTTACGTCAGCACCTGTAACCTGGGCTGACAGTTGCTTACCTATCGGCGTCACTACAACTTTATCGCCAATATGCGTAATCTCGATACCTGGTGCATCAGACGGCAATGTTGGCTCAAAGAATAGCAGCTCGTAACCTGGTACGTACTCCAGTTGATACGCCAACATGCTTTTCTTCTGATTTTCTTTTGTCGTGTCCTCGCTCATATCTATCGGGTATCGCAAACCTGGCACTCGGACCACTATTTGATGGAAATAAAATCTTTGGTAGCAGTATGGATTGTTCTTGTACTGCAGACACTCCGCCAAATGCTTCAGTCTCTCTTCTACCAGTCTCTGCTCCCACGATTTTGTCTAGGGGCCAAAATCGGATCGGTATGAACCCGAAACCATTTCCCCAGTTGGGGTATGCACTTCCGTCACTGGCAAACTATTCAAGAATGATAAATATGGTCCATACCTATCTCCCCTCCACAACATCTTCAAGAGTTGTTCCTTTCCCTCAGAGCTAAAGGATCTCAAATAGTTGTGGTCAAGAAGAGAGGTAAGGTACTCTTCAGCCTCCTCTCTGCAATGTGGCCAAAATAAATGAAAAGTCAGGGGAAGTTTGTTACATACTGCCTCCAAATTCTTAAAATTGTTCTCAACCAATATTTAAGAATATGGAGCGATATCCATGCTCCAGTGTTGTCTTACATACGAGTCTTTACCATTCGATATGTTGACTGGTTCATACTCGTGGTAATCAACTTCCAGAGATGTTATCTCCAACAACTGTTTAGTTTCTTTCCTATATCTCAGGAAATTTTCATAAAAAACCATAGATACTGGTTCATCAAGTTTGCTAAAACTTTTTCCTTGATTAACCATATCCACTACCTTCTTTGTAACCCGAGCTCTAATCTGCTTTTCCGATAAAGCTTCTTTGAACTCTTCATCCTCACTTACCGTATCATACCCGTCTACACTCTTACTTTTTTCTTTGATGGTATAGTCAGGATGAATCCCCTTGGGGATACTTACTTGTCTACCCCTATTCGGATTGGCTTCGTAATGAGGGAAGCTGTACTCCATATAGCCTCCAAATGAGGTGTCCAATTGGGCAGCTATATGGGCATACATATCCTGCCTCATCACGTAATATATAGCTGATGATTGTGGCTCTTCCACTTCCGGGCTTCCACAAAAGGTTTGTGGGAAGTTCTTGCCATGAATCATATTAAAAAATCTATATAGCCTAAAGGCCATTACCTGAATCTGACCCGCTTTCATCAAATCATGCAGAAAATATTGGAATCCGACCTCAACTTCCATAGCTAACTCATAGTGGAAAAACACTAAGAAAACCAACAATGAGTAGTAGGCCTCCACTGCTGAATACCTTATTTCAAACTGCGTCAAATTGTGCCTACAGAATCGTTCACATTGTACTCTCTGACGGAAATTGATTTGGAAATAACCAATGTCTGCCAGATACAACTCCATGAACAACCCTTTCAGCTTAAACATTTAGGGGCAAAGTCCCAACTTCCTGGACATTGCCAAAAACCTTCCATTTAACTGGTCTCCTACCTTGGCTACGTCATAATAATGGCCATATGAGGACATAACTCTATGTTTGATCTCTGCTGTTAGATCAACATCTTGGTGTTTCCTTCCTGCGCCATTAACATTCCAAATGGCAACCAGATCTGTAACCAAGTTGTATCCAACGAGAAGCATGTCCGAATCTAAGAGCTCATGAATGAGCGTCCATTCCTTCGGCATGATTGTCATAGTATCTACAACAAAGATGTCTCCCGTCACCGTTGAAAAGCTAATGACTCTTGCAAACTCCTTCCCTTTTGGGTTATCAACCCCAGAAGTCGCAAAAACTTAACTCACATACTCTTGTGTAACTTTTTCGGTATCGAAACCTATAATTGGCTGTCCTTGAAACTTACTATCCTTCAAGGTTTCGATCATCTCAGCCCCCTTACCTATTTCCATTATCTTCGGCTCCGTTAATTCCAATGGAAATCTGCTGAAATTCGTTGCGAACTATCGGTCTAATTCGCCGACTCCGACAACACATTTCACATTGTAGTCTAAAAATTCAGACAAAATATTTACTACTTTTTTCTTAAAAAATTTTTGAAGCTGACTAACATCAGTTAATTTCTACCTTCACCACAGATAGTAAGCACAAATAGAAAATTGCAAGCAGTGGAAAATAAGGTAAAATACATATATTGGGTTAGTGTTCGCAGATAGTTAAACACAAGTGGGGCCCCGACTTCTACCTTACTAGGGAGTGCAAGCATAGACCACCTGCATCTTTCATCACTCGACTGCATGCTGTCTCAATCCAACGCCCAAAACGGCCTATCCAACCAATGAATTGAGAATTTCCAAGAAGAATTTTAAAAGATACCTACTAATTTACACAAAATGAGGAAATTCGTAGAAATTTAGATAAAGATGGAATTTTAAAATTTAAATAATTTTGAAATTATCTACCCCCAGTCGACTAGTTGCTACACTCCACTTCTTCCCCATCACATAGATGAGTCTATTCAACTCACTATGTGTGTAGAGGAATGATGAAGTTTTGCAAAAAGTCCAAATCTCGTGCTACAGGCAGCTTTGCCACACTTTTTCAAGTTTGACAGAACAAATTTGTTCCCACTAAATTTTGAAAATTGTCTAGGCCTTTGTCTAGGCACCCGTGGGCTATAACTTCCTGCTTTGCCCAAAAATTTTTTAGATTAACTGAGTATTTTAACTTAGATTGCTTACCATCGGCTAAAAAATACCAATTATCCTGCTGCACTTGCAGCTGACCATAGGCCACGTAGGGGTCGGTGACCAGATATTGTTTCATGCGGTGTCTGTTGGGGGGCCGCAACATTTCTTCTGCTTCTTTCTCAAATTCCTCTAATTCAGCGCTATGAATTTTCGAAATTTTTGTAAATTTTTTGAGAGCTGAAAAATCGACAAAGTTTCTGCTTTCGCTACTTTTTGTCTCTTTTCACTCTAAAACTCTGCGGTTTTCCAATTCTTCCAGTATTCACAGAATTGGTGGGCAACAATTGATTAATTCCTCCAAAAAAATTTAATTGGACTCGAGGAAATTGGAAAAAATAAGGGCCGAGAAAAAATTTTAAGAATTAGGGTTTTTGCGATGAGTGGTTTTTTACCAAAAATTTTGAGAAATTTGCATTTTACGTGGGAAAAAATTAAAAATTTACGATAAATACGCGATAAAATAAATACAATTTGTACCTAATTACAAAATTTGGGACACAAAAATATGGGGGGTGGGGGTAATCATATGCACACACACAAAAAATACAGCGCTATGTGCTACGGCAGTTTATAATTCCGAATTTTCAAATCTACAGTAAACTCTGTGTCGATTGATGACATGTTGTTAGACTGCAGCCATCTGCTGCTCTAGTAGCGAAAGTGTTTTAACCTCCTCACGGATACCACCTGCTTTTTCAGCAGCTCTCTCCAGTGCGCGATTTCAAGCACGTTCTCTGATAATCTGCTATTATCAGTAACAACAAATGGTCCTTGCCACGGCAGACCCAGTTTTTTCTGTTTATCGACTTTCTGCAAAACCCAATCATTGACGGAATAATCATGGGCTTTTGCTTTACGGTCAAAAAACTTTTTACTGTTTTCCACAGCTTTTCTGATGTTTTTGGAAATAGTCTTATAAGTTTCTACTGAACTTTCGGTTAGTATATGCTTATAAGCCTCATAGTTTATTGGCAGAACTATATTTCTTGCAATACCAACACTGATGCCAAAATTAGCCTCATGCCCTCTCAACAAGGCAAATGGTAAACATCTTGTTGAGGTATGAGGAGTGGCATTGTAAGCAAAAATGACAGATTGCAAATATCTGTCCCACTTGTCCGAATCTTCAATGGCAACTTTTCGCAATGCTTGGTCAAGGTTTGGTTAAACCTTTCAACCATTCCATTTCCTTGTGGATAGTAGGCAGTTGTGAAAATCTTCTGACATTCTAACAATTTACACACTGACATCATCAAATCAGCTGTGAAGCATGAACCATTGTCGCTCAATAATTTCACTGGGGTTCCATGCCTAAACACAATATTTCGTAGTAAACTGTCCACAATGGTTACAGCAGATTGATTTGGAATCATTTCTGCTCCCACCCATTTTGTAAAGTAATCCTGAAATACTATCACATATGATCTTTTTTCACTCATGGGAGAAATTCCCACGATATCCACAGAGACTATGTCAAACGGTCCTCTAGGAATAATTGGATTTAATGGCAGTATCGTAGCCTTTCCTGGAGTCGCGATTTGACATATTGGACAAAAGCTGATCCAGCTACAAACATCTTTTTCGATGCTCAGCCACCAGAACCACTTTTTAATAATAGCAAGGGTTCTCTTAAACCCTTGATGCGTCATCATCACTGGACCATGATACTGATGTAGGACAACTTTTTTGAGAACAGAGGGCACAACAACTTGATCCTCTGCCTCGCCAAAAGTCTCTCTATATAGTATCGCTTGATTGATATAAAAGTTACTTTGAGACTTGGTGCTGCTGTTAGCACCTAGTTTCTCGAAGATCGCTTTTAGATCTTTATCCTTTCCTTGCAATTGAGCCATCAAGGCATTTGAGATAAGCCCTTTAGGTCTAACATCTTCAGTTTGGGGGGGGGGGGCTTCCTCAAACTCTTTCACTTTCGGTTCAAAAATTCTCTTTATCTCTTCGATAGGTTTTGCTTGCCCAGGAGGATGTCCTTTTTCCTCCTGCTGCGAGTTTTTTGCCATTTGCCTAGAGACTACTACCTCGATTTCATATTTCTCAGGTGTTTGATAATTATCAAATTCTGGAGAAAGATTAAGTCGAGTCTCATCACTAGCATCATACATTGAAGCCACTGAAGCTGTGGCCATCTTCACAAAAGTGAAGACTCCTACAGCCTCATCCACTTCATCTCCTCTGAGTTTCTAAAGTTGGTTCACTAAAACTTTGTGGTTTTGGTTAATAACTTCGTCTTCAGCTAGAGATTTCACTTCTCCTTTCCGAAAGATAAGTTCCCATTTTGGTGGTAACTTTTCTTTCTGTTCATCTGGTTCTTCCTTTCTGGAGAGAAGATCTGCCATGGCATTTTGTCTACCAGGCACGTACTCCAATTTGTGATTGAACTGGCAAATGAATGTGTACCACCTCTTGAGTTTGTCGTTAGTTTGTGTGTTGACCCTCATAGATAATAAAGGTTTATGGTCAGTTTGAATCGTGACCTTTTGACCCAAGAGATAATGTTTATAAATTTTTAGGCTGTAAACCACAGCTAAGCATTCTCTTTCCATGGGGCACCATTTCTGTTCTTCTGCCCGCAATATCCGACTATTGTAGGCTATTACCCAAGGTTCCCAGTCAGTCTCTTGACATAACACTGCTCCCAAAGCAATTCCACTGGCATCCATTTGAAGAATGAAAATTTGGATGTAAAATCTAAATTTGGATGTCGTAAGAAAAGCACTGAGCTCAATGCTACTTTGAGCTTCTCAAAAGTTTGGTAATGTAACTCCGTCACATTCCATGTTCCCTTCTTACCTGTTAATTTATACAAGGGTTCAGCTAGTGCTGCTAGGTCTGGTATAAATTTCTTATACCATTGTAGCATACCTAGGAATCTTTGCATTTTCTTAACAGAATCCGGGAATGGAAACTCTGTTATTGCTTTGACCTTCTTAGGATCTGGGGAAATTCCATTTGCATCCAAGATGTGTCCTAGAAAATGGACTTTCTCAGGAAGAAATTCACATTTCTCCGGCTTAAGAGTCAACTTCGCCTTCCTCAATGCTTCTAGCACCAATGTCAAATTCTCTAAGTGTTCCTCGAATGTATTTGAGAAGATGATAATATCATCTATGTACAGGCAAATTTTCCATACCAAATCCCCAAGGATTCTCTCCATCATCCTTTGAAATTCGGTCGGTGCATTCTTCAGTCCAAACGGCATTACTTTAAATTGGAACAATCCTTCCTGACATATGAAAGCCATTTTCTCCTTGCTCTCTTCCTCCATCGAGACCTGCCAATATCCCGACTTCAAATCTAGAGTCGTATAAAACTTAGCTCTTCCAAGGCAATCTAAATAGTCATCCACTCTTGGGATGGGATATTTATCATCCTTGGTCACTTCGTTTATACCTCTGAAATCAACTACAGGTCTTGTAGTTCCAGCCTTCTTTCCTACCAAGAACAGAGGTGCAGCCCACCATGACTTCGAGGGCTCTATCACTCCCTGATCCAACATCTCCTTGATATGTCGCCTCACTCCAGGCCGACTATTAATAGCAGCTCTGTAATATCTCTTTGCTACAGGTCTTGCATCTCCTGTATCTATTTTAAACGTCAGAGCTGGAGTTGTAGTAGCTGGATCACCAGGAAAGCTAAAGACATCTCTGTATTTCATCAAACACTCTATAGCTTCCGATTTCTGTTTTTCGGAAATTTTTGCTTTTGATATCATCTTGCATAGTGAAGTATAAAACTCTACAGAATCAGATTTTGATAATGCAGGCATTTCTTCTTTTACCATGCAGGTATGATATTCCTTCTCCTCCTTTATCTTTTTCATTTCCTTTACCTTCTTGTAAGTATCATCATCTTCAATTAGCATTGATTCTCTATAGCCGATGATTTGACCTTTCTCAAATCGACAACCAGAACCCGTGTTATTGGAGATTAGTACTACAAACTCCTCCTGTGATCCGTCTACAACTGCTTTTTCTATTCTGAACTTCATCTCAGAATCTTTTGATTAGACAATAATTCCGTTCAACATGGCATCTCCATGTTGACCCCAAAGCTTTGCCTTGATCAAAACATCTGTTCCATATGGAATGTAGGTTTTCCCACATGGGACAATTGAAGCAGCTGTCTTTAGTAGACAAATTTTAGGATAAACAATTTGATTTGTGCAATCAGTCGACGCCACACTAACTTTAGGCACTTCTTCCACTACCGTTTGCACAGTAGCTACAGAAGGGACTTGAATTACGTCAATCACTTTTTCAATGCCTTGAATTGTCATGGCATTTCTTTTGAAATCAATAACCACACCTAAATCTGGATGTGCTAGAAAATCTGTGCCCAAGATCAGGTCTTCACCTGCATCTGGCAACACTATAGCATTCACTGGAAAATGTCCAAATTGGGTCTTCATAGAAAATGGCACATACCCGAAGGCATGCACAATTTTTCCATCAGCTACAGTCACCTTAAGAATATGAGGGTACACTGTGTAATCAATGTCTAATGCCTTTTTCAAGAGCTTAGAAGACATGACCGTACATTGGGCTCCTGTATCAATTAAAGCTCTGGTAGCTGTTTCTCCAATAACTACATTAATGTAGAATGGAACCATTTTTGGATAATTTTCCAACAACTTTTTCTCTGTATCTGTCACTTTTCTTCCATACTTTACATGAGCCAAATCTCTACTCTTCACTTTCTCTAGAGGTGTCACCTTATCCAGGTGAATAATACTTCCTAGAATCAGACTTGAAGATTTGTCTCTACTCTGTTCACTTTTGTCATTCACATCTGTTTGGCTTGTCACCATTACATTATGTGAACTAGGTTGCAACTGGTTCGAAACAAATGATCCAGCCTGGTCCTAGAGGGTACTAGCCTGAATTGCTGGTTGACTAGTTGATGCAGGTAGCATCAACTGAGGCTGCCTCTGTAACTGGATGCCTTGCTCTCTTAGTCTGCAGAATTCCCTGTATCTCTCAAATTCTGGGTCATACCCATACATTTGATCATCTTCCAGGAATCCTACATAATAGGCACCTCTTCCTCTTCCTCTAGATCCAAAATGAGGTCCACCTCAACCTCTAAAATTTCCTCTAAATGAAGCGTTTCTATCACAACCATAATACTGATTTGGCATGCCACAGCTAAATCCACTGCGTTGCTGTTGCTGATGTCGGTAAGCTAAGGTTTTACACTCTTCCGTAGCATGAGTATTATTCTTGTGATAAATGCAATAGGATCTCTGCTGCTTCGCCTGCTTCTGCTTTTCAGCAGACGTAGACTTTACAGTAGTCAACTCCTTTAAAGCTTCATTTTGAGTAACCTGTAATTTGTCCACTTTCTGAACCAATTGTAGCCATTCCTTTGAGAGAATAGCTAAAATGACTCCTTGGCCTGCTCCTCATTAGTCTTTTTGACATCACGAGTTGAGGGGCCAGGTTGCACCTCTTCACCATTCTCTTCACTTCTCTCCTCTTCCACTGCCTTTTGCAACTGATTTTGTGGTCTTGACTTCTCTGGTTATACTTTTTAGTACTTCCATATGGAGCATTGCCTACAAAAGCAATTTCCGGGCATTTCTCCTCCATAGCTACAACTTGGTTCACTACAATGGGTTTATCCTTGGCTCCAAAAGTAGTAAAAACGTTCTTATATTTTTTTATCAATTTGTGTTACAGCGTATGCAAGGTCTTGCCATGTTTTTATGGATGGCAATACGTCCTGCAACTCCATCTGATATAACAGACTACTCTTTTAAATAAATGCATTAATAATATTCTCTTGCCTTACTTGATCTGTCTGATCTGCATAGACCAGATCCACATGATTGCTCAACCTCTTTAAAAACTCCAAGGCTGACTCGCCTTCTTCCTGTTTCATATTGAATAGCTCCCTTTTGAGCATCGTCAAGTCATAAGTTGGCGGGAGATACTTTAAAATATTTCTCCGCGCTTCTATATAACTTGAGGATGTTCTTGCTATCCTCCTAGCCGTATTTTGAGACAACCTTCTCAAACATTCCCTTTTGATCTTAACCGTAGTATTTTCCAGAAACTCACTTTCCAGATCAGTGAAAAATTTGAGTGCCTCTGTTGGCTTTATACTATCATGTAAAGGTCTATGTTTCAAGGCCTTTACCACATCTCTCACATCCACTTCTGTGCTTGAGCTAGAGTTTGACGTAGATGAACTACTATTATCCCTGTCTGAGTAAAGACTACTCCTAGCTCTCAATCTGTGAGATCTCTTTCTACTCTTTGATTTCCTCTTTCTCCTCTTCTCAGGGCTAGGATTGGCTCTATGTGCAGTATCTCTCCAAGGAGTAGGACGAGAAAATCTATCCTCTCCCTGGGACGATTCGTCCCAGATAGTCACCTTCCTTTCCCTAGACTTTCTATTTTCTGAGTAACCATAGGCATTTAATTGTGCTTGCTTAGCATTCCTCAAACTCTGTGGTTCCTCAGTCCAACTTTTATCTCTACTAGAATATTTGTCTCTATTCTCTTGAGACCTTACTTAACTTCTGATTGAACCTCTCTCTTAGGTTCATTTACTCTTTCTACTCTACTTTCTAAGTAAGAAGACTCACTTATCTTCTTTTGTTGACCCTCTTCTTTTTCTTTTTCGCGATCCTGCGGGCTTTCAATTACCTTAATTAATAATTCAACCTTTTTCTCCAAGGCGTTTATTCGTAAATCTTTCGGGTTGACTCGTTCCCTTTGATCTTCGCGTATTGGGAATGCAACGGGCCATGCCAAAAACAATAATAGAATTATAAAATAAATGACGTTTGACGGCGACACTCCAATAAAAATCATAATACTAACCAGAATGAATAAAAACACAAAAACCCGCAAAACAGTGGCTACATCCTTCTATGTAAATTTTCTTATCTTTTTCCACCACTTTTCGCCGTGTCCTACTGCCTGCGCACCAACGCCGGAAGCTGAACACCTGCACCTGTGGCAACCCCGACACATTTTTGTATGCTTTACTCTGTTCTCTCATTTGCAGATCGGTGCTCAATGACTGTAACCAAGGCTCATTTGCACTAAGGGGGTCTAAGCTCGAGCTCAAGATAATCTCGAACAATAAGGTGACTCGGTTTGATCTCAAGTTTGTTATAATTCGAATGTCATCAGGCAAGAACGAGCTTAATGTCGAGATTATCCCCAGCTCGAGCTGTCTGGTCGCACTAACATTTTGGCATAATTTTCTTATCCCTAAAGCAAATAAATATGAAAATTTGTGCAATTCTCAAACTCCAACTTAAACCTCAGTATTAGATAATCTTGGAGTGAGTATTATTTGTACACTAGAAGAAAATAATTTGGACATTGTGATTAGCCCAAACTCAGGATCATCAATTTAGTCCCAATGTTGAGATTATCTTCATGTTGAGTTAGTGCAACCAACCTCAGGTTTCTTTATAGTCCTGAAAATGATTATAATATGCCTCCTTCACCCTTTTTCAGCTAGTGTGAGAGGGGGATGTTTTGAATCAGTCGGGAGTTAGAATACGCTACTGCTTTACCATTTCTTTACATTCGAAGTCACGTGCATATAATTTTCATACAGAAATGTAGCTGATGCCAGGAGAATGGGCAAAATGCACGATGCGTCAAAAAACCAGGGTCCACCCAACTGCCCTCCTCAAAATTTTGGAGTTGCACATGTATGGTTGGAAAGTGTGTTGATGCACTCAGCTGCAGAATACACTTTTCCATAGACATGGAAAATTTATTTTGAGAAAGAATGAAAATTCTATATAACGAAAGTGAATTTTTGCCAACTTTAACCCAAGTTCTCAAAAATCTAGTCCACTTGTTTTTCTAGCTTGGTAACATCCAAGCAAGTATATTCTTCTTTTTTCTGCCCCATCGGGGCATATTCTAATAAACTAGTATAATATGATCCAAACCTTCAGACGGAAAGTGATTCGTTTTAAACCGATGGCCTCAAAAGCTTGCAGTGCTTCGTTTTTATATTTATATCCAGTCCCAATAATTTACTACAATCTAATCCGAAAGCTCTAATTCAGAGAAAAACCAACATTGTTTGATCGAAAATTTGAAAATTAAAATTTATCGACTCAAGTAGTTAGCAGTTTTTGTAGATTTAGGCCACTAGAGGCGCATGAAGTTTCATAATTTTTTGTAGGCAACTAGAAGACACCTTAAACTATCCATTTGCATAAGAAAACTTTTGGTTCTTATGAGTTTCAACAGTAAATAGTCTTTTCTGCGCAAAAACACCTTTTTACGGTCGAATTTTTGACATTGTAAAACTTCCTGAAAAGTGTAGAATGCATAACAGGGAAAACACTTTTATACCAAATTATAGGGTACTGTATTCCGCGTGTAATGAATGTTTAACCATGAAGTTGCTTTATGCCTGGGCCGATACATTTTAAGTCTCGTAAATAAACAAAATAAAACTAAAAAATGTGAGAATTCCCAACCTTACGGTATTATAGTTATGCAAATGCTATTTGTTATGCAACTGTCACATGCCGCTCAATTTCTCCGACATCACGTGATTCAAATCATGTCAACAATTTATTTTTTCATGTTTCGTTTATTACTGATTCATGTTTTCGTTTATTTCATTTTTACACATGCATTTTGTGTTCGTTTTTATATTTTTTATGCATTTTTATGTTTCGTTTTTTGTATTTTAATTTCTTTATGAACGCGGGCTACAGTAGGCCCTTTAGCTAAAAACTTCCACCAGTCGTGCTCCACGAGCACATGGCTATTTTTGGTGCATTCCATGCACCTCTTATCACCAAAAATTAGCATCGTTTTTGTTACGCAAAAAGGACTAGCTAAGAAGTTTAGCTAAAGACGTTCATATGCTTAGCATAGGCACTGCAGTCGGCCTCAGTGCTAAACGCATGTGAACGAAAAATGTCTATGTGCTCATAGGCATCTTCTGCATCGCGTCTAGCTGCAGAAGTTAGCTTGGACGCCGAGAAACTCCGCCCAAGCTGCAGCTGTAGCCAAACATGTCCTTAAAAGGACATGTTTCTTTAGTTGCTCGCTCATTCCTGGGTTTTACCCCTGCGTCCGATTTGTTGTCAGCATCCGCCCCCCGTTGCCTAATTTGAATAAATTTGAATAACCCTCACTGCGTCCGCCGCCTTACATTAAATAAATTTGCATAAATTTATACCCGGTTACTGCGTCCGCCGCTTACCCATCTACAGTACCCGCTGCCCATCAGTGCCAGGTGTCCGACCGCCCCGGTTCACAGAGAAACGTTGGAGAATCGCCTCCCGATAACCGAGACTCGCCACTAGGACTCGTGTGGATCCCATCCCCCTGCTCCAGTGCCAGAAGACCGAAAGTATCCAGGGACTTGCTGCCCGATTCGTCGAATCGCTTGAGAAACAGGACTAGGTGAGTCTTCTCAGGGGATTATTGTTATTTGTGGGGTATTTGTTGGGGAACCCTTCTTAAGTCGGTTTCCCGGGTTTTCCACAGATAAGTAGGGCCTCCACCTCTCAGGTTCGGGCTAAAAAAGGGGCTGTCTGGTTCATAACCGGGTCCCACAAATTAGGTCATTTTACGGGTGACCCTGTCCCCACTCTCACTGAGTAGGACTCGGGGATTGTCGCACCTAGCCTGGCAGCGTTGTCCATTACCCTACAGTAAGACCCCAGGACAACACCAGAGAACCAACTATAGACCTCTCTATAGCCACCATTCGCCAGGTTAGGCCCCAACGCCAACCAGGGAAGACTGGGGAAAATGCCAGTATCCATCAGGAGTCACAGCCTATTACTCACTGTAATAGGATCAATCTGATATGGTTCACCATCAATGTGACGTCTAAAACACGGTATTACCTGATGTGATACCCAAACCTCCCCAGCTCTCCCAATTAAACATGTCATACACGTGACATGGGGTAAAATGTGACATGGCGAGGCTGGAAAATCGACCTTAAGTCTGGCACTCGCCCTTAAGTGCAAAAACTTTACCCTTGGGTCGGAACTACCCCCAGGTCGAGTCAATCCCCATTTTAAGTCGGACAAGCCCCTTAAAATCGGGTACTAGCCATCCAATAAGTCGGAGACCCCCCCAAATTCGGGTTTACTGCCTAATGGGTCGGGAATGTCCCTTATTTCGGTTTACCGCTACTGTAGGTCGGAAACTTCCCCTCAAGTCGAGTGTTATTACTGTAAGTCGGAAATTTTTCCTGTGCCACCGAGAGTTATTACTGTAGGTCGGGAATTTGTCCCTTAAAATCGAGTTTAATTACTGTAAGACGGAAATCCCCCTTACGAGTGATCTAAATGTGACCTATATGTGTAAATAATTATCTCATGCGTGTGTATTGCCCCTTTGAGTAATAAATTCCTTCTGAGTCGAGTTATTTATCCCCAGAGCCGAGTTAAATGTCCTCAGAGTCGAGTTATTTGCCCCAGAGTCGAGTTATATATCGAGTATTCTGTATTTCTCCTCTGAATAATCCTGTATATTCTACATACTTACTCTGTGTTGTAAACTACCTGATTTGTCTCTTTTCCCTTTATTTCCCCCCCCCTCTCTCATTTTGGGTGGTATACTGTAACCCTCAGGGTGGGTGCCGTTACAGTACGCCTGTGTCCATTCCCGTACTGTAACTACAGTATACCCATACGCGGGTACTGGTATCACAGCTGTAGGGGTTGACGGCCTCTCCTGACTGTCAGTGGTCCATGACCCCATGATACAGTACACCCTCCAAGTATGATTCTGGACGTCATACATGGCTGCGATCTGTTAATTGTGTACAGTATTTTTGTATGTCGGCGGAAACTGTCGGAATTGCTCACTTTTCCGGCCCCAAAAACTTTACACCTACTGTTTACACATTTAACACGCGTATGTCCAAATCTCCTATTTTCTGCTTTTCTGTTATTTTTCCCCCCACATTTCTTCTTCAGTCATCTGGGTGGTACAAAAAAAAAATTCTGTTTTCTGATGCCACCACTACAGTATGACACCCTTACGTAAGTTTCTCTCTCTTTCTCATTTCTACTTACTATAAGGTCTGCTCTCTTTTATTCTCGGGTTGTTGCATCTAGACCATAGACTTTACGGGTCATGTTCTTTGATGTCAGCAACAACAACGTTACGGGTTGTTGTTGTTGTGTAGTTCAGCCTCACGGATGCAACCACTGACGTCTGCAACAGCCGCTTCACTTGCTGTTGCTTTAAGGGGTGGGTAGCCCTCCGGGTTCTACTCCTGACGTCAGCAACGGTGACATTATGTGTGGTCGTTTAAGTTAATACTCCTGCAGTACTGACTCCTGACGTCTGCAACAGCTGAAGCTAACATTGTTGCAACAGGTTCCGCTGGTTCCCTGCACCCCATCTGTGACATCAGCAATGGTGACGCACCGTGTCACTATTCAAAGATGTGCAGGTCTTACCGGTGCCACATCTGACGTCTGCAACAACTGCATCTCATGTCATTGACTTAAGGTATCAGACCCTCGGTTCCACCTTTTGACGTCAGCAACGGCACCATCACGTGTTGCTGTATACCGATAGTTGGCTTCAGGGCCCTATTGCTGACGTCAGCAATGACAATGTATCATGTTCTCGCAGCAGGAATTGAGGTTACATGATCCTATTTCTGACGTCCGCAATGGTAACATTACGTGCTACTGCAGGGATCTGCTGGCCTTAAGCACTTACCCCTGGCGTCTGCAACTGGGACAAGATACTTGAATACTCTTATCCCAGGCACCTGCAGTCAGCACCAAGGTCATGTGTTGGTTCATACCCCTACCTTTTGACGTCAGCACCAGGTTACTGTCGGCCCTAGGAGTATTCCACTTGAGGCGTAGGTGGTCACTGGCACATAGTCCTATCACCTACCTCTCTGGTCAAAGGGTTGGTGTGTGTCTGGGACTGATGCCTGGGAAACATCAGTCCACATACATACACCACCTGAGATGCTCTCTAGTCTGCATACTGATCAGGTTGTCCGCCCGGGTAGCGGCACTGTTGATCAGCACGTGACTGCTTTCAAGCTTTAACTGCAGGTTTGAACGAGTTACACTCAGCCTCAGCTGGGTTGGTTGTTTGACTCGTGTAGACAGCAGGCATTTGCAGTCGGTACTGCCTGTGTCTGACATCTGCAAGGGTTCAGCAGCCTTCTTGTAAATTTCTTATCTATATTCACTCATTCTCTTTCATCTCATAGAGCTGTCATACATAGATCTTCTTTAGTGTCCCTGCCATAGTGGTTCCCGAGGGACCGCGGCACAGCCTCCAGTTGGGCCTAGAGTGTATAGGACCCCCTGTCATATTTCATTCACTTGAACGCCTTCGTTAACTGGCTTAATGATGCCCGTGCTAGAGTCGCCACTGACCCAGAGTCCGCCTCCGCAGTCCACCCCCTGTTAGTCATGTAATGTAATAGGCACCGTTGAGTCCGCCTCAGCGAAGGTATTGAGTACGCCTCGATACATAACTGGGTCCGCCTCAGTTATTTACACTCAATAATTCACCCAGGGACACCTTGTACCCGTGATCCCTTAGATGTTTTCGGGTACACCCTCAAAACATCCAGAGTAATTCATCTTAACTGACTGAGTGTGTCAGAATAGCACCCTTGGTACCCGTGCTCTCTCTCTCTCTTCCACTGTGTGACCTGCGAGCCTCATTACATCTCAGTGATCGGCAACCCGGCCACCAGCTGTATATAATACTCCTGGAGAGTGTCCTTTCTGTTCGGAATGCGGGCTCCCGTTTCCGACATGGCTGTAAGTTACTTGCGAATGTCGTCCAGCACGGAACCTCTGTATAGTCCTTCACACTGTACAGAGATCGCAATCGCTCCTGGCGTTGAGGCCCATTGCGTAACTGCGCGACCCCTTTGTGTAACTGGGTTTGTAAATTAGTTTTGTCCCTATTTATTGCTCCCTTTTAAGTTCACTTTCAGTTGTCCACATCCTTTTCACCTTATTCCACTTTATGCGCTACTCCTGGTGAGTGGGACCTTGCCGGCTACGAGTCCGCCTCGCCCCGAGGTTTGTAAACTAGTACAAACGGTCGAACCTCCAGGAAAAATACCTCCTGAGCGGGTTCATCCGTCATCTTATTTCTTGGCAGGAAAACCGCCTTTTTCTCTCCTCTTACACCTATTTTTCTGCCCTTTTCGACTATTCTAATTGCCAGGTCCAGGCCCCAACTCTACATCCTTTTGGTCGGGATCGATTCCCCCATATCTCAGGCCATGTCTATATCCATCACGGGAGACCAGATAAATTCCCTTCTGCGTCACCCTGGTGTACTCTGATCTTGCATCTTACAATCCTATTCCCATTCTAGCTCCATTTTTGTGGTCGCTAGTCTTAAACTAAATCAAGTTTACATCACAAACGCCGTCGCGCACGCGTTTTTCGAATCCACGCGCTCTTTTGCCGCGAATTCAAAAGTAGTACTCATTTTCACTTTACACAATAGAGACACCTCGTCGTTCCTGCGGTCTCAGTACCCAGCCTGTACAGACCAGTGAGCCGCTCTCTATTCAATTTGACTTAATTGCTTCACGGGCAAGAACGTCTGTTCTAACCACCTTACGGGAGAACGAAAAATCGGACATGAAGTCGGAAACTGATCTCCCTTCACAGATCAAGAACAAGGTCCAGGCAGCATTTGAAAATGCTCTTGGACCCCTCAACCAAAAGTTAGAGGCCATGAATGGTCGGAGGCACCCTCCCGTGTCCAGCTTTATGGCCCCTCCAACCTTCTCCGGTGCTTTTGGTGAGTCTATCACTGATTTTATGTCGCATCTTACTCGTTTCTTTACACTCCAGGGTGTAAGCGAAACGGATCATGCGTATAAAATCACCTTTCTGGAGTCATGCCTTACGGGTCCTGCTCTTGCCTCCTACCGGGACTTTAGTAGCAGCACTCCAATACCTACCCGCTACGAAGAGTTTATGGCTTTTCTACAGAGAGATTTACCGGTAGCGAGCGACTCTGATCTGCATCAGCAGCTGATCCAAGATCGCCTGCAGAAGCCGACAGAGTCCGTGATAGTCTACCTTGAGCACCTCAAGAGACTATCCAGGGTAGCGTATCCAGATCTCCCGACGGATGTCAGAGATTCTATCATCAAACCTATCTTTCTGCGAGGATTGAAACCGGTCCTCCGAGATAGTATCAAGTTTAGGGAGTTTACGACTCTTGAAGAGACACTCAAGGCAGCCTGTTACGCAGAATCCCAAATCTTTCGGGACGAGATTCGGTACACCGCACCATCTAACGCCGTTTTCTCTTCAGAACCTAAACACGCCGGATATAATCCCGAAATGCCTAACAGAAGCGCTAACAGTCGTCAGAGCAACGTTCAAATGTCGTCATCCTCCGCCGATGAGGTTCGCCGCTTGAAACAGGAAATGGCCAGGCTAACGGCCCACGTAGCGAAGCTTACGGCCCAGCAATGTGCACCAGCGCCAATCCAACAGACGCCGCCTCCACAGCCGTCAACACCAAATCAGTCCACCGGGTGATGCTCGTCGGGAGCACACCTTCAAACGTGCTCCTTCCACGGACTGTGTACACATAGCGATGCCGACTGCCGGGCCCAGCGTCCCACTGGTGCCGCTCCCGGTAACAACACCGCTAACAGTGGTCCCTGTTATTTTTGCCGTACACGTGCCCACCCCACGGACCGATGTGATAGGCCATGCCCTCATTGTCGTCAAGTGCGAGTGCACCAATCAACTGCCTGTCCGCAGCGCAATCCGGCAAACACGGGTGAGAATGACTACCAAAATACTGGTTATTCTTCCCAGGGGACAAATGTGTATCATCAGAGAAATGGTTATCACCCTCCTAACGGGATGGGGAACCAATATCGGCAGCCCATACGTCGCAACAACGCTGTTGGGGCTACCGATGGCCCTCCTCATCCAGATCCTCTTGATCTGGATGATGACGCACTTGCTGAACACCTGACAGATCCTTCACAACAGTGTTATCCTGTCTGCGTAATCAGTATTGGATTTTCAGTGGTCCAAGCAGCTCAGGTACCCGTACTGATAAATGTATCGGACATACCGCTGCCACCACCACCACCAAGGTATGCAATGCCGGTCACCATGGACCCCTCGACGACACCGCAGTTTGTTGGCCATGCTAACATCCTAGCATCGTATTGCATCCCCAAAACCACGACTGCCGAGCCAGCTCCAGCCGCAAATATGACATCTTCGGCGCCACCGGCCCGCATCGTCCCTCGAGGACCACTGCCTTCGATCCCCATGGATTCGGCTATGGAAGTCCTCGACCAGGTCGAGCCCATGAATTTGTCAGGTAGACTACCTTCTTCTTCAGGTGATCCTAGAGTAGGAACCAGAAATCTATCTCAGTCTATGACTCTATCAATTTCTTGCTCACAGCGCCATCGCCCGTCCAAGACGCGATGTTGGCCATCTGGTCAGTTGACCTGGCCAAGAAATACCCGCATTTGCCATGGACTCTGCTCAACGAGCCATCGCATGTCGAAGCGCTCACGGCCGCCGATGTGGTGCTCGCGGCACCTGTATCAATGCGACTCTTACGACCCGATGTCGCCCGATGGGCACTCGAGCTCATTGCCAATGGGACTATCACAATCTCGCCCGACGAGAAGTTCTTATTGGATGGGGAGCCATCCTCGCCTTCGGTTGATGCTGTCTGCCGCGCAGTTGAAGAGGCCAGTCGGATCCTCCTGCCTGCTGTCGCCGCTACATCACCGACAGCAGCGCCACCTGTTGCCGCGACATCGCCAACAAAAATGGACATTACTGCTTCCTCACCCCCGGCCAAGGAACCCGCGAATGATCCTACACCGCCGGCAACAGCCCAAAATACATCGTCGGCAACAGCCCAAGTCAAATCACCGGCGCCAGCCCAAGAGACATCTCCAACCGCTGCGACCAAGTCGCCCGTCGTCGAACACATGGCCGTCGATGAGACCTTACGTCCGGTTAACGAAGATGTCAGCATCGTTGAGGAATACCCGTTCCCAACGGCAGTCGCCCCACGGTCGCCAAAAATCGGTATCCTCCGGGAAATCCACCCGTGTGGTGGGTTGGTCCTTGACTTCCCCGGTCAGGAACCCATCTCGTCTGACAGCGACGAAGAAGGAATCTGACACTGCCCCTCAGGCCAGATTTGTGAAAATGTGTGAACACTTACAAACCACGTTTGTACAGTTGTCTTTGATAATAAAATTGACCTTGGTAACATCACTGTTTCTAGGGGTGAGTTTGTCAGCACCGGCGGCTCAGTATCAATTTTGTGGTCTCTCAAGAAGCGGACATCCACTTGAGTTACCCCAACGTGTAGAGTGTAAACCACCGCAATCTTCATGGAGCCTGCGGCGCATGAATGTTACGGTGTATGTCCCTAGCTCAGACCCGATTACAACCACAGCGTGGAAATGCACATTGCGCACCCCCAAAGTCTGCACCAACACTGGTTTCTTCAGCTCTAGGGGCATTACTGCAGACGTCATTACCACTCAGCACTTAGCGCCTGCGGCCTGCACGCTAGCACATCGCACTAAGATGTTTGGCTCACAAAAACTTGTCGGCATTCGCCCTGGCTTTTATAGCACAAACCAAACATTGGAAGTGATGTACGAATTGTGCTGCAGCGACGTCTGCAAGACAGTGACTAACCTTTTCATCGAGGAGGGACAAGTCGCTTCGTGGGACGGCACTACGGCCCTGAGCACCTTAGGCGATGTAGGTGGATGCAGTCCTACTGCAGGTCAGTGCACTACTCTAGATGGGGTCATTGTCTGGCCTGCACAGAACTTCACGGCGCGGTGTCATTATCACCCCAAGGGAAATTACACTGCGTCCATGTCAGGGAACCTCGTCATCATCGATGACCTACAGGTTGCCCTCAAGATCCCGGGAAACTCCCGCGTCTTCCAACTGTGCCCAGAACTATGTTCCACCACAGTCCAGATGGATCAGGGTCTTCTCCTACGCATCCACGGGAGATACAATTTGACCCAAAACTTGTTCAGGCTGGCAAAGGACACACGTCCCGATCCTGTCAATGCCAAACTGAACTATCTGGCTCAGCAGATCAAGGAGTCAGAAATTAACCGTTTGCGGTTCACGTGGCTTGAGCTCTGCCCTCACGCTCAACGCTATCTTGATCTGACTTGGCAGTTGCTTCGCTTCGACCCTACCTTGGGTGCCCGGACATTCCTCCAGAGGAATGACCAGACGGCGGAATTCACAGGCGATGCACTGACAATATGGCCGTGTCACAAGGTCAACGCCACCTACGTTTACCACTCGTACCGGGTGGGAAACGTTTGCTACAAGTACTTACCTGTACATGTCCGCGGCACCATCTATTTTGCCACCACCAGTGGTCCAGATCTCATTAAATCTAGCCCAATTGTGCCGTGTCATCACCACTTTACAGGGATTTTCCGAAATCGCTTGGGCTGGTTTACTGAGTCTGGCGCGGTCCATGTGAGCCACATCCCACTGGAACTCTTCTGGAAGCAGCATTTCAACATCACTCACTTTGAGGCACCGGCGCTCTTCCATGACCAGTTGGCGATGACCCCTTCAAACTTTGCCTTCTTTAAACAGTACGTTTACAAGACTGAGCAAATTGAAGCGGTACTCAACCGGTTGGTAAACTTTACCACTGGTCTATCCCTGCAACCAGACGCCATCTACCAGGCTTTTGCAGGGGTAGGAACCGACATCAAGGCCTCTCTGGAAGGTGTCGGTTTGGCAGCAAACCATGTTATTATGGGTCAACAACACACCCTTGCCCAGGGCTTGCATGCTGTCCTGAGCGGGCCGGTCCAGTTGATCTTTAACATCCTAATTACCCTGACGGTGCTGATCGGTGTCGGATACCTTGCCTATCTTGGTGTATCTAATTATCTCAGCTACCGTCTGCGGAACAAACAGGTCCGGTTTGTTGGCCGTTTCTCCCCGTTGGGTCTTTACCGCAAAGTCCAACGCTGGATCGGTTTTCACTACGTGCAAAACGATGTACCCTCCCAGCTTGACCGAATCACACCGTGCTTCGTCGTGCTGCTGGATGCCAAGGAAACTCCTGCTTTCCTTGATACGGGTTGCCCCCGCACTATCATTAGCCAACGTCTTCATAAGGCCTTGGCTAAAGAAAGTCCGAAGGCAGTCATGGCATTCCAGCAACATCACGACTTTAACCCATTGATGAGCATCAATGGTAAAGCCGTTCATACCATCCTTTCAGGACCATATGAAATCATGTTGCCCGGAAACCGCCAGCCGAACACACGGATCGATATACATCTCCATGTGTGCAAGACTACGTCTCCCTCCTGGGCACCTGTTGACCTTATACTCGGACTGGACTTCTTAGAACAGTTCAAGAACATTATGTTTGACTACCAACGTAATGTTTGTCGGCTGGACGCGGTAGAATTACCCCTCCTGCTGACCACGCCGGAGATTGACCAGATCGACCCCTGGTGGGAGAACACCCGTGCTCTCTCAAGAAGCTCACACAGGTTGGGATCACGATCGCGGTCCAGGGCTTTGTCCATCTCTCGGCCACACTCACGGGCCTCCTCAGTTGCCTCATCACGTGGGTCAACCAGGGGATACCGGGCTTCTTCCAGACGGGCAAGTCGTCATTCGTCGACCTTGCACGGGTCAGGTTGCCCTCGACCTCCGCCTGGAAACTCTCCAGTTACGCTAGAGAAAGGCCGATTCCGTGGGCCAAGTGATTCAGATGCTCCGGCATCACCCGTGCCAACCGCGCCACCGCTATCAGACACCGAGATTGAATCACTAGGAGCTACTCAGAGCCCAAGGGACCACTCAGACCACATACTCACGGTACAGGATGAGTCCACCCTTCTAAATGACATGGAACCCTCCGTCGGATACGCTCTAGTAGGTCTGCTACGTCGTACGGGACTGCCGATTCCAAAGCGGTCCGGTAAGACTAAACACACTAGTGGTGCCACCACACCTGATTCCGGTCATGTGGTCTCTGCTTTTTACCCAAATGATATTCGGACACCCCATATCAAAGTTCTCCTTAACAACTGGGTAGAAGCAAAGGCACTGGTCGACACAGGAGCTGTTTTCTCACTCCTGGATTACAAGTTAGCGGCCCAGCTGCCCAACTTGACACTTACACAAACCAGGGCTTGTCCTATCGCAGCCAACGGGTCCCCCATCCCACTGCTAGGAGCAGCCTACATCACGGTAACAGTAGCTGATGTCTCTGAACGGATTCAGGTCCAGATACAGGAGAACTGTTCAGCTGAACTGGTCCTCGGAACAAACTTCCTTGGCCAGTTCAATTGTGTCAGCTTGAACTGGGAGAAATCCTTCCTCCAGTTCAAGGAAAGTAAAATCCCCTGTGACAGCCTCATCCACAGCCCACCTTCTGCCCGCAGCGCCTTGCCCCTGAAGGACTTGGTAATTCTGGAGCCTCGCTCCCTGACACGATTCACTGTACCCGTACCACCAATCTATACGAACGTACCTGAGGTGGCCTTCTTCCCAAAGCACCTCACGGGATCTCAAAGAAACGTATATTTTGCTGGAAGCGTGAGTAGCGTGACCAATGGTCACATACCACTTCAAGTAGTTAACCAGAATACTCATTCCATGGTTCTCTACCCGCACATGACCATCGGTCATGTGCAAATGCATAGTGAGCCCTCACAGGGATCACCGGTCGACTCAGACACCATCCTCGATCATCAATGGGTGGAGGCCAATGCTGTAATTTCACCCGATATCTCCCCTCAGGACCGGGCAGCCTTACTGGACCTACTAGTTGCATACACCGACCTTTATGCTCTTGATGAAAAGGACACAAGTTCCACTGATCTCATCCAGCATGAAATCAGAATGGGCGATGCCCACCCAGTCCGCCGTTTCCCTTACGGGTCCTCACCTAAGGAAAAGGATCTCATCATGCAGGAGGTCAAGGCGCTCCAGGAGAAAGGTATTATTCGGCCGAGCACATCACCATGGGCTACTAATACTGTCCTGGTGCGCAAGAAAAATGGTTCTCACCGTATGTGTGTTGACTTTCGTGGTCTTAACGAGGTCACGAAAAAGGATGTCTACCCTCTCCCACGGATAGATGACATCCTCGACACACTCAAGGGTATGAAGTATTTCACTACCCTTGATCAGGCTAACGCTTATTGGTCAATCCCGATTGCCGAGGCGGATAAAGAAAAGACGGCATTCAATACGCCCATTGGACTTTACGAATTCAATTATTTGCCTTTCGGTCTGTGCAACGCACCAGGGACATTTCAATGCCTTATGGACCTCCTTCTTACTGGAATCCAATGGCGCACGGTTCTGACCTATCTCGACGACATTTTGGTGTTCGGGAACTCTCACACCCAAATGCTTGAGCGCCTGGCAGATGTGTTCGCCCGTCTTCGCCGGGGAGGAATGAAGCTCAGACTGAGCAAGTGCAAATTCTCGCACTCGGAGGTAGAGTACCTAGGCTATCGCATCTCACAGAGCGGCCTAGAACCTGACCAAGCCAAGCTGGCTGCCATCCAAAATCTACCCATTCCACAAAACGCCAAAGACATCAAGTCCTTC
Organism: Romanomermis culicivorax; assembly: GCA_963922205.1. Taxonomy (NCBI): domain Eukaryota; kingdom Metazoa; phylum Nematoda; class Enoplea; order Mermithida; family Mermithidae; genus Romanomermis; species Romanomermis culicivorax. Next base: position 66,794 of record CAWUHX010000218.1, on the reverse strand, counting down.
CTAGGCCTCGTGTCTTACTACAGGCGTTTCATCCCTGGTTGTGCCCGGCTCAGCGAGCCACTCACCAAGCTCTTACGGAAGGAAACTACTTTCCAGTGGTCAAAACCTCAGCAGGAGGCGTTCGACGAACTCCGCCGCCTGCTGACCAACCCTCCTATCCTGGGCCATCCGGACTTTTCGAAATCCTTTATCCTTCAAACTGATGCAAGTATTTCGGGGATAGGAGCGGTTCTAAGCCAGTTAGACAAATTTGGATACGACCATCCTGTCGCGTATGCCAGCCGAGGGTTAACAGCGGCCGAGAAAAAATATTCCATCACAGAACTGGAAACTCTCGCTGTTGTCCATTTCGTCAAGCACTTTCGACCATACCTCTTCCAGCACGAGGTGGTCGTTCAGACTGACCATACAGCGGTCAAAGCAGTGTTGGAGAAGCCTAACCCCTCTGCTGGGATCGCTCGATGGGGACTCCCGCTCGCCGAATTCAAACTGACAATTCGGCCGCAAAAAGGTCAGTCAAATGGTAATGCTGATGCATTATCACGCCTGCCGGATCCCAACTCCCTCACCGGTCAGAGTATTAAGGATACTCCCCTTTACAGACCTGAGGGGCATGTTATGATGATCACCGATGGTGTGCAGCACCTGGCGAGATCAAGAAACTTGACCGATGGTGTGCAGCACCTGGCGCGATCAAGTATTTCAGCACCGATCACTGCTGGCGTGGAGCGCCCGGTACAATCAGAGTCTTATGCCGAGATATCGGTTGGTGCGCAGCACCCCAACCTTTTCGCTGCTCAGCTGGAGGATCCGGAGTTAGCTGACATCATTCGCTCTCTTAAGCCTCTGGGCGACCAGAATGATGTGCGAGGCTACCATCTGTTGGATAACGTTCTTCAGAAATGGACAGGCGAGTCCAATAAGATTGTCATACCCAGATCCATGGTTACTACCATTATCCGGGCTCATCATGATGACATCTTAGCTGGACACTTTGGTGCTAAACGTACTGCACGGCTCATTGCTCGCAGATACCACTGGCCTTCCTTCAGTCGGGATGTCAAATCCTTCTGTCAGCGGTGTGATCTTTGCCAACGGAATAAGCCCGCTCGACAGAAAACCACTGCGACCCTGAAACCCATCACCATTACATGACCGTTTCATTGGGTAGGTGTCGACTGTATGGGACCAATGACCACTAGCGAAGCTGGCAACCGTTTTATCGTAGTCTTCATCGACTACTTTAGGAAATGGGTCGAGGCTTTTGCTACTCCGGACATCACTGCGCACACCATAGCCCGGCTGTTTGTAACGCAAATTGTCTGTCGGCACGGGGCACTACAGATTCTTCAGTCAGATCGTGGCACTGATTTCACATCAAAACTGATGACTGAGATCACTGCGATCTGCGCAATGAAGAAGATCCACTCTACCGCCTATCATCGGATGACCAACGGCGAGGTGGAAAGAGCTAATCAGACGCTAGCCACACGGCTACGAATGTATGTTCATCACGGACATACTGATTGGGATGAACACCTACCATATGCTGTGTTTGCCGTCAATATCAGCATGAATGAGTCAACAGGGTACTCGCCCTTTGAACTTATGTACGGTCGCACACCCATGCTCCCTGTTGATGCCGCGCTCTCATTCAACCCTCCGGCCCATATCATTAATGTTTCCTCATATGATATGGAGGTCAAACGTCATTTCACGAATGCGTTAACCTTAATCCAGAGTCGGATTGAGAAAGCACAGGAGGCCTATGCACGGTCTTACGACTGGAAGGCACATGATGTCTCGTACAAAGTAGGGGATCAGGTGCTCAAACTACGCACTTCCAGCAAATGTGGACTCACTCCTAAATTGCTGCCCATCTACGATGGGCCCTATCTTGTAACAAGTGTGGCATATCCCAATGTCACACTTTGTCTCGAGATGGATCAGGAAGACACTGTACATGTCAACCAGCTTCAACTTTACATGTCCCCTGAACCACCGAGTGAAGCAGAGGATACACATCCCACTTCACAGGCAACGGATTCGGCACCCTTGTTGTTTCCTTCAACAAGCCGGGACTTTACACCGAATTTGATTGACCCACATCTTGATGCAGAGATCCCCGACCCTTAATTCAAGATGTCTTCTCTTCACTGTCCCCGCTTACGGACGAGGACGTCGTTTTTCGAAGGACTGCCGTGCCCCTCACGAAGTATCCATTCTTATCCATGCTGGATTTCAGTGGATAGAAGAGAATGTTCAGCAACCCAAGCGTCACATCTTAGGCACATCCCTACGCGATAGCCTACACTTCACTGGGTGCATCCCCTGCGATAACCCGATATCCTACACCCCACTGGGTGCATCCTCTGCGATAACCCGATAATCTGTACCTCACCGGGCGCATCCTCTGCGATAGCCTACATCTCGCCCTGAAAATTTTTTCTTTTCTGTGTTCCAGACTTTCACACAGGATATTCAATGTCTGCAACTTCACGCATCAACAATTTCCGGTTACCATACTGTCGAACGAATTACGATCAAAGAAGGCTCCATCCGCCAACAACCCAACAGACCTATTCGACCACTCGCTGTCGCAACTTGGAATGACCAACGACCACGGACACGCTGCACAAACCTCACCACTAACCACCACAAGGACGAGGACGCCCTTTTTCGAAGGACCGCCGTGTCACGTGCCGCTCAATTTCTCCGATGTCACGTGATTCAAATCATGTCAACAATTTATTTTTTCATGTTTCGTTTATTACTGATTCATGTTTTCGTTTATTTCATTTTTACACATGCATTTTGTGTTCGTTTTTATATTTTTTATGCATTTCTATGTTTCATTTTTTGTATTTTAATTTCTTTATGAACGCGGGCTACAGTAGGCCCTTTAGCTAAAAACTTCCGCCAGTCGTGCTCCACGAGCACATGGCTATTTTTGGTGCATTCCATGCACCTCTTATCACCAAAAATTAGCATCGTTTTTGTCACGCAAAAACGACTAGCTAAGAAGTTTAGCTAAAGACGTTCATATGCTTAGCATAGGCACTGCAGTCGGCCTCAGTGCTAAACGCATGTGAACGAAAAATGTCTATGTGCTCATAGGCATCTTCTGCATCGCGTCTAGCTGCAGAAGTTAGCTTGGACGCCGAGAAACTCCGCCCAAGCTGCAGCTGTAGCCAAACATGTCCTTAAAAGGACATGTTTCTTTAGTTGCTCGCTCATTCCTGGGTTTTACCCCTGCGTCTGATTTGTTGTCAGCGTCCGCCGCCCGTTGCCTAATTTGAATAAATTTGAATAACCCTCACTGCGTCCGCCGCCTTACATTAAATAAATTTGCATAAATTTATACCCGGTTACTGCGTCCGCCGCTTACCTGTCTACAGTACCCGCTGCCCATCAGTGCCAGGTGTCCGACCGCCCCGGTTCACAGAGAAACGTTGGAGAATCGCCTCCTGATAACCGAGATTCGCCACTAGGACTCGTGTGGATCGCATCCCCCTGCTCCAGTGCCAGAAGACCGAAAGTATCCAGGGACTTGCTGCTAGATTCGTCGAATCGCTTGAGAAACAGGACTAGGTGAGTCTTCTCAGGGGATTATTGTTATTTGTGGGGTATTTGTTGGGGAACCCTTCTTAAGTCGGTTTCCCGGGTTTTCCACAGATAAGTAGGGCCTCCACCTCTCAGGTTCGGGCTAAAAAAGGGGCTGTCTGGTTCATAACCGGGTCCCACAAATTAGGTCATTTTACGGGTGACCCTGTCCCCACTCTCACTGAGTAGGACTCGGGGATTGTCACACCTAGCCTGGCAGCGTTGTCCATTACCCTACAGTAAGACCCCAGGACAACACCAGAGAACCAACTATAGACCTCTCTATAGCCACCATTCGCCAGGTTAGGCCCCAACGCCAACCAGGGAAGCCTGGGGAAAATGCCAGTATCCATCAGGAGTCACAGCCTATTACTCACTGTAATAGGATCAATCTGATATGGTTCACCATCAATGTGACGTCTAAAACACGGTATTACCTGATGTGATACCCAAACCTCCCCAGCTCTCCCAATTAAACATGTCATACACGTGACATGGCGTAAAATGTGACACAACATAAGAATCATCTTATTATTCATCATACGAAGCTTGTTTAAATGTTTAATTTTTGAAAATTAATTTATAAAATTGTGATTCTCCCACAACGGAGGTTGCAATTATCAGAAAATTCAATTATATGATGATATACAAAGTCCAATTTGTGCGACCCCAAGCAGCACATGAATTTTCGTGATTTGTTGCCAGCAGGTAGAAGATATTGTAAACTATCTATTGCATAGGGAACTCCTAATACGCACTTCACACTAATAAATCCTACAGTTAATTGCATCTTATTCATCCGCCTAATAGGGGGAAATTTACAGAACATGATGTCTGACACGCCTGTACTTGCAAGCATACATGTAACGGAGCTCCGAGATCTGGGGGGTTGGAGCACTTTTTTGGGGCCGGGGGTCAGTAATGCCCAAAATTTTGGGGGAGGAGTCCCTGAAGGAAAAAAATTCGATTTTTTCCATGAAAAATGTCCGAAAAACGGTTTAAAAAGTAGTAATTTTTGTCTAACAAATGATAAAATATGCACTTATGGCGCGAAGCGCCGAGAAAATTGACGTTTTTGACCATTTTTTGTTCAAAAATTGACATTTTTCATGGAAAAAATGGCATTTTTCAGTATTTTTCCGACTAAAACTATGGGGGTCCCTTGGGCTACCATATGGCTAGCCATAGGATTGGAAAATCCTGGGGGGGGGTCGCCCAATGGCTATCCATATGGTCGACGATTTCTGGGGGGGGTCCCATAGCACTCCCCCCCCCAATTACATGTATGTTTGCAAGAGTTGAAAAAAATGTATGTCAAAAATCAAAAAATTCCGATAATTTTCAATTTTTGTTTTATTGAAGCTATGCCAGTTCTGACTTTCAGATGAAATGAATATAATTTTCGTTTCTGACGCATCAAGTTACACCAAATATCTAATTTTCAGGTGGGGTTAATTTTTTACTTATCGCAGCATCTATGTAAGGAAACTAAATTTTCTCAGGAAGTTTGTCTTAAACATTACAACTCGGGATTGGTAGAATGAAATTGAACTCTATTTTACCACAACATTTACCATCCACGTGCCTAACTTCATGCAAAGAGTTATAGCCACACCGTAAAAACCCAGTGACATTTTGTCATTTATGGCACGTTTTTGTTTCAAATCATCATTTATGTCTCGTTCAATTTTAGACAATGTTTCATGGAATTTTTCGAACGATAGTATTTTAATGCAGCTTTCAAACGGTGCACTTTTAATTCCAGTGCAACATGCGATGAAATTTAAGAAATTAAACTTTTATTCTTTGCAAATTTGAACTTTAACTCTAGAACTCGGGATTGATCGCAAAAATTCATCACTACATGATAAAAATTTTTTGACCAATTTTAGCAGATGTAAATTAGACCCCAGCTATACATATTTATTGCACGTTTTTGCTTAAATTTTACGTGAAATTTTTATCAAACGATAGTATTTCAACGTGGCATTCGAACGGTTGATCCAGTTGTTTTTTTGGGCATTTAGTTCCACTGCAACATGCAGTAAAATTTTGAAAAATGACATTTTTCCAAGTGATAAATTTTTATGTTTGACACAAGAACTGGGAATTTATTAGAATAAAATCGAATCTCATATTCACACCAAATCTAATATGCATATATGATTTGCAGGATCAAAATCTGCATCACATAATCACAATTATTTCAGACATTATTCAGTTTTGAAGATTTTGGTGACTATCAAGCTAACAAATGTATCACTTTTTTCGAAGATATTGATGATAACTTCCGGGATATGTTCCGGTTTAGAAAACAAGCATTTAGTGAGTTCCCCTACAAATGATCGATGTTATAGCTCAATTCACATCGAAGAGACTGATGAACTACTCAGATATGTTCATCTGAATGTGTGGCTCATTTAGAAGGAATAATTCCTGTTGAGGAACACTGGTATAACTTTCCTAGAGGAAGTCTCTCCTATCAATCATATTCATATATTTTTTCAAGTTTTATCCTCCCTTGTACTTTTCCCAGAACAGAAGAGTGACAGTGCATGACAGTAATCTTAGTTATATGAACATGGTCCTGATAGATTAAGCATTACTCTTTCTTCTGTTCAGAATGTCCTAGCACAGCGTTCAGCACTGAAATCATATTTGCAATTTGTGCGAAAGTTTTTTTGTAGTAAGTCGTATGCTGCCAGCGACCCAAAAAAACTGGATTGAGAGATTCACTAGTTTTTGATCTAGTATAATGTGACAGTCGATCTTTTTAGGTTATGATTGATGGAAGAGACTTCCCCTATAAACTTGTGGGAGGGAAATTAAATCTGTATTCTTCTACAGGAAACATTTCTTCTAAATGAGCCATGCGATCAGAGGAACATATCCAAGTTGATACATAACGTCATCAGTCTCTGATGAGAGTTGAAGCTATAACATTGATCATGGGTGGGGAACCCATCAAATGCTTGAAATTATGCTTCAAAAATGTATTAGGGTTTTCGATCGTGGGGAATTCAATGGACGTGGTCACTTCACACAAAAAAATTATCCTGTGTGTGGAAAAACGTATTTCCACAATTTTTGGTGGAAGCTGTTTTCGACCGCGGTGAATTCAATGGATACGGTAACATTACTTAAAAATCTATCCTGAGTGTAAACAAATGTATTTCAACGTTTTTTTGGAGAAGTAATTTTTGACTATGGGGGGTTCAATGGACAAAGTCACTTGAAGCAAAAAAGAGTTCCTGGTGTACACCACAGGTATTTCTGTGAATTCTTTTTGGATGAGGGGTTTTTGATTATGGCGAATTCAATGGACACGGTCACTTAACACTTTGTTCAGAGCGTTTTTAAGTACTATGCAGTTTACACATTTCCTACTTTTTTACACATTTTTTACGTCGCTTTAGGATCGTTTTTATTTTTTCTTTGATATGAAGATGGCCAAAGTTGAAAGTGCGATGTGTTTCGATGGAGGTTTTCATGCATAATCAGGCCCACTGAATGGGGCTGGACTAGTGGGGCAAAAATAGGAGATTATACTTGCTTGGATAGCTGCCAAGCTAGAAAAAGGGGTGGACTAAGTTTTCGGGAACTTGGGTGAGAGTTTAAAAAATGCAGTTTTGTGATTTTGGATTCTCATTCTTTCTCATTAACAGAATTTACCATGTATGTGAACAAGTATATTCTGCAGCTGAGTGCATCAACACAAGGGGTGCACCCTGGGTTTTTGACGTTTTTTGAGACAAAAATCCAATAAAATTGGATAAAAATTTTTTCACATGGAAAATTTTTCAATTTCAAAACTCTGGGGATATGTACCCCCATATCTCCGCCACCTCGCACATGTGTGCTTCCAGCTGCATAGAAATTTTTTACGAAATTTATTGTCCATAAACCAGGAATCTACTGTGGAAAGTACGCACATATACACCTCAGTTTTTGAGAGAAAACGTTATAGCACAAAGTCTTCTTAGAACTGAATCAATTGTGTGAACCCATTTCAAGCATTAAAATTATGCATATGAAGAAAAATCTGCAATTTTGTTAACGCAATATGGGGCCTATATATTACCATAGGCTTGGCTGATTCAGTAGCTTTTTAAAGGTATTTCTGTATCTTTTACTCTGTTGGCCCATTTGCAGATGGAGCCCAATGACTGTAGCCAGAGCTCAGTTGCACTAGACGGATCTAATCTGGGGCTCAAGATAATCTGGAACAAGTCGACAACCATCTCAGTTTCAGCGATTGCACTAGCATGTCGATGATCTCAAGTTTGGTGTAAAATCAACGTCTTCAGGATTACCCCACGCTCCCCAGCTGGAGCTGTGAGGTTGCACTAACATTTTATCATGATTTTTTATGAGTAAAGCAAATAAATATAAAAATTTCCGCAATTCCTGAATTCGAGCCTAAATCTACAGCAAGAACGTAATCTTGATATTGGGATTAGCTAAAACCGAGGATCAACAATTTAATCAGCATTATTCTCAGCCGGGGTTAATTCAACGAACCTCCGATTTTTATAGTGCTTAAAGACGGCCTTTTAATTTAATCACAGGCATAAGTTGTAAAAAACAAAATGACTATAATTTGTCCATCCATGTCTGTTTTTCAGCCAGAGGGAGAGGCACAGTTTCGAATCAGTCAGAAGCTAGAATGCTATTGGTTTATCATTTTATACATTTGAATGAAGTCAGCCATCCGCATGATTGCATGTAATTTTCATTCAGAAAAATTTTACTGTAGCTGACACAATTCTAGGGAAGGACAAAATGCACGAAGCTACAGAATATACTTTTTCACAGACATGGAAAAATTTTTTAAGAGCAAGAATGAAAATCTAATATTAAATAACTGGATTTTTTAAACTCTCACCCAAGTTCCCGAAAACCTAGTCCACCCCTTTTTCTAGCTTGGCAACTATCCAAGCAAGTATATCTTCCTATTTCTGCTCCTGAGGGCATTTTCCAACAAACCATTAAATAATAAGTAAAACTGGGATCTAATTTACATATGCTAAAATTGGTCAATGAGTTTTTATCCTTTAGTGATGAATTTTTACGATCAACCCCGAGTTGTAGAGTTTAAAGTGCAAATTTGCCAAGAATAAAAGTTCAATTTTTTAAATTTCATGGCATGTTGCAATAAAACTATAAGTCCACCGTATCGTTGAAAAAAATTCTATGAAACATTGTCGATAATTGACCCAGATATAAATGATTGGCCACTGTGTTTTTATGGTATGGTTTTAACTTTTTGCACGAAGTTGAGGCACATGAATGGTATACGTTATGGTGAAATCGGGTTCAATCTCGTTCTACCACTCTCGAGTTGTAGTGTTTAAAGTGAAAAATTAACAAAAGTAAAAATATAATTTCTTCGCATTTTTTGCACTATGTATTGGAACTAACATTCGGAGAGACGGTTGCCTATAAATTTTCAAAAATTCTTTTCAATTCCTTAAGGATTAAGATGGATTAAAAATGAATTAAAAAAATTGCACTTGAAAATCTTCAAAATTGTCAAAAATACAAATTGTATAGTCTGTTTTTTTTCAAATGCTTGTAACGCAAAAATGCTGAAGGTAAGTACGCATACAGAATTTCGTGTCAAGACGATATCGTCGTTGACTATATGTTAGGAATCGATCAACCGGCGGCTAAACTATGATTAAACTCTCAACTCAACTCGATAACTCTTTTAAAAATAATTTCCGTCCGATGCGAGAAATGTCCAAAAAAAATCTCGCACGGCTAAAAAAGTATTCGCTGCTCTGCGCAGAAAAAGCTAAGCAAATGATTAGCGCTGTGGCGCGATGCGACGGATTTTGAGATTTCAACTTCCCAAAGCACACCAATTGTATCACGATCTTGATTCCCGAATTTTTTTCATTAAATGAGAACAATGTGCGAAAATATTTTCTAATTTCCAACTTTTTTCTGAACAAATAGCCTTCAATTCCGTCAATAACTTCAATTGTCGCGTTTTTTATTGTAATACAGTATAGTGTGCGCACGCGCGGTAATTGAACAAGCAATGCATACTTCATTTCATCTTTTTTGGTTACAAGCATTCCAAAAAAGCAGATTATAGTATGAAACTATCCGCACGATAGCTCAAGGAAAAAAAGCATTGTGCAAAACACTTAATCAGCGCCGCAAAAGATTGTAGGACATATCTCTCAACGAGGGAAAACAAAATTTTGACTTATCCACATTGTTGTAAATCCAGATGATTCTCGCAGACATCGACTCTTAAGTTCGAATTTTCTGTCAATTCTGAACATGATCAATCAGTAAACCGAGTATATGTACGTAGATACATCACAGCACGAGCATGAACATCGCTAATCTTTAAAAAATGTGACAAAATTTTCGATTGAAACGATCACTGTAATGTTTAAAAATACAGTATATTTCGTGCTCTATTTCTTATTCTTTAAAAATCGAAAATTCCTGTAGACGTAACGACATTGCCCTGGCGAAAAGTAACAGTTGCGGAAACGGTTGGCTCCCGATCCGGACGTCGCGGATGGCGATTTCAGCCTTCGACGTCTGACCAATAAGCTGTCGACGTAACTGTCATCCGCGTATTCATTCTTTAAAAAAAATCAATAGTCAGAAAACACTTTTTATTATTAGAGCGACGATTGATCATGATAAGGATATGCCGAAATTATGCTATAGTCCGTTTCTATGAAATGCTGGTAAATTTGAATGATGAATACGTACATTGAAACATTGTTTGATAGAGCAACAGAGATTTTAAGACACGATTTCTGAAAGATTCTACCTTTTTTTATATAGACCTATGATAAGTTAAAAATTAATCATACCTCAAAATCAGATATTTTGGGTAGTTTCGTGCGCTGAGTTTTATGGTACCATTCGTTTTGCTTGTAAACGAAAATTCGCACCGCTACAGTATGCCAAAGTTTGAAAATTTATGATTTTCTTGCATTTTTCAGTAGTCTTGCTAAGCAAGCGATATTTCGAGATTGGTTTGATCTTATTTGATGAATAAATACTCATTTTGTAGAGGAGAGAATAAGCTCTCTTCTGATGTATTACTTTACGTAAATAATTGCATATTATATTTTTTCATAAAGTTTAAAGTGTCAAAAATGAGCCGTCAAAATTGAAAAAATTTCGTTTATGGGCACTCCCAAGCACCTTCCCATCGGAAGCCGCAGAATTTTATTTACCTATATTGTAGCTCATTTATTTTTACTGCTTTGGTTAAATTTTCATCAAAATTTTTGTACCGTTTTGGGAGCTGCACTGCTCTGAAGAAGGCATACTTATGAAAATTTCCTATAAATCATTGTATTTGCCAGGTGGCCCTTGTCTACCCCTTGTGATATATTTATTACCTATACTGTAGCATTATCAATTAAATAACAGACTATAGTTTGATGTATTAATTGTTTCACAAGCAAATATTTTTCACTCTGCAAGAAAGTTTGAACAGTCAAAATTAGAAGCAAAAGTGAAGAAAAATCCTGCTTAGAGGCACTCCTGAGCACCTTCACCTACCATGCTGCAGAATTTTATCTTTTTATTCTTTTATTCATACATTCCTACAGTAGCTGTGAAAGCAGCACCATGATTTCAATACCCCTTGAGAAGGTACAGAGATCCATAGAATTCAAAACCCTGAAAATTGCTCAGAAATCAATAATTTTTTTGCATCTTTTTGCATTTAGCATTTTGCATTTGTTAAAAATATTGGTTCTGTATCTCGATACTAGAACCAGAAAATAAGGAGCATAAGGAGAAAATTTGCTGAAAGTGATATCAAAAGTTATATTCTGCTCCAACAGTTTTTTACTGCTTTTTTTATAAACTATAAACAACCTATCCAAAGCAAGAAATTGGATCAATGAAAAATATTTTGTTTTTAAAAATTTCTAGCCCGATTGTTAGGTTCACTTATTGATGAAGATGAAGTTTATTTTTTGGCATACTAATCTATGGGGTATTATTTCCTTGGGTTATATTAACTGCTAAGCCTGTGAAGGCATGATCTGGTTTCAATTATGTATATATGGAGATTCTTTTGATTAATAGAAAACAGGAATGATTCTTTTGCTTATAAGGGATGCACTGAACAATCAGATCCAAGGCCACACATTATTTTGTTCACAAATTTATCCGGCTATCATTTTTCTAGTTCATACTTTGTAATTGGTGATAACACTATATCACCAGACACGCTGCTCGAAAATCCATATGTATACAAAAGGTACAACATATACAATGATCCTTGAATTGACATGATTGAAAGTGGAAATAGCTTTCCACTTTCAATTGAAAATTGATTGAAAGTGGAAATAGCTTACAGCATTGATGAAACAGTTTTTTGAAATTCGACTTTGGGGCCCTACTCCTTTGTTAGAGGAATTTTCTCTCAATGTACTTTCATCAATTGTTGTAGATGTGGTTGTTTTTGGTTGTCAAGCACCATATTCGTGGTGTGATTCATTTGACAAACTTTTCATGAAAACATGTAATTCATTAATTTCAAGTTCCTGAATTTTTCGAGAATTGGACATTAATGGGCAAATGGATTATTAATTGAATCGATGCAATATCTCAGCTAACTTATGCCCCAACATCAATCCACTGCAGTTTGGAACACCCACATCTGGCTGCCCAAATGACTGTTCAGGAACAACATTCTACATTGAAAGTCATTTCAACTTATCATTAACAAGGTTGCACATGCACAATCAAAACAGAGTCTTCAGGTGTTCAACAACTTTTGATCAAAAGATGTTTCTGCATTTGCCCATGAAATTGATAGTCAAAGAGCGGGATCAAACTATTCAGGACTTCTAGAATCAAGCTATATTAGGTGAGTAAGTTCAAATATATGTGGCAAAAATCATGTCTGATGTCTGCAAGACAAATACATATTTCTGCTACATTTCTGGAAAAAAGCACAGATCCTGATAATTGCCAATATCAAAATTTCCATAAAGAATACAAGCAAAGCATAGATGAATTCATTTTATTTCATTTAGATTATGAATAAAGAGAAAATATTGCTTTGAACATCAAGTATAGTTAATTTTTTCATTTCAGTGAATCTTAGCATGGCAAGGGCGCTTGTGATTGAATAGCAGCATTAATAAAACACCACGTACGCTTGTATGTTGATGAAAATAACAAATGCACAATTTGCAGAAGGATTTCTGAAGTGTGCATCTTCTTATCAGAGTACAACAGGCACTTCATTGATCTATGGCAAATTGACAACATCAAATGCTGTGCTTCAGAAGCTGCCTGGTGTAAATTCATATTCAAACTTTTTGTTTGAGTTGAATGCTACACGTGATTGGTGTGCTTATAAAATTGGCACTGCAAAGATTGTATCAGTTGAGAACAGAAGAACCATTGTCCTAGGACTGGAAGCAGCTGGCTACATCAGGCATGCTACAAAGCTATTTTTGGATTGAACTGAAGGTACCATCAAGAGATACACAACAGAAATGCAACACCAAAATCCCAGCAAATGAAGATGATGGAAAACCAGCCCAGGCTGATTTAAGCCGAGACAATACATTCACTTGTCCAGAAGAAGGTTGCATTATGTCATCTGCAAGGCATGGAATCATGTTATGCTATCTTCTAGCAGGCTGACATCAGTTGGCATCTCAGCATGGTAGCCTCAAGGATGCTGCAATACAAAGCTACAGTGACCATCTCGAATCAGTTAGATTAACATTTGAAATGCCTGAGATGCAAGAAGCACTGCAAGGATTCTATGAAAATGGAATATCAGAACCAATGGCCAAAGGATGGGCATTGGGGAAGAATCAACCTTGTTATCCATTGAAACTAAATCAAAGATGCTTTCTCCTGTTAAAGTTTGAAGAGGGCCTTGCTAGAGGACAGAAGTTTGATTCCAACATTATTGCCCAAGAGATGCAATCGGGTAATATTTTCAGCAAGGATGATTTACTGATGCATCAGCAGATACAAAGTTTCTGGTCTCGAAAGGCAGCCCACTGATGTAATGACATTGATACTTATTATGTTGAGGAAAATGTGGATGAAGTGTGTGAAGATGAAGATGCATTGGAAGACCCTGCATTCTATAATTCTCATTTGGAGTTTGAAATTGGTTTGCTGGCTAGTGACTGATTTCAAAAGTTATCACACATTGGCAAGAAATATGAACAGGTTTTCCTCAAAACAGTTGGTCTTAGGGGGAACTAGTTGATAATCTCAGAATAATGGCTCATAGTTTTCTCTGTCAATAAGTGGCACTGATCACATGTTCCATAGTGCAGGATCCCATGGTCTATAGTAATGGCATATAAATATGGAACATTTTTATGATGCCAATGTGTGTGAAAATGCTTACGCTTGTGCCATGCTTATAATTAATCAGCATTTCAAAAAATACTACCAATTCAATATTTTATTTATTATGTATACTATTTATGTGATGCTCAGTCAATCGTACTTTAATTATTTATGAAAGTAGATAATGCATTTTTTTGTGGAAAGATTTGAACATTTCCAAAATCTTTTCCGTGCTCCTGGTGCAACCATCGTAATCCATTGATCCATCACAGTTGAACAAAAAATGATTCCTATGGAAGGTGAGATCCTCAGAGAAAAAGAGTAGTAGCTGGTACAACTTTTGACCAATTGGGCTAGGAAGTGTTAAGAAAATATTTTTCATTAGTCCAATTTTTTGCTTAGGATAGGTTGTTTATAGTTTATAAACAAAACAGTAAAAAACTGTTGGGGCAGAATATAACTCTTGACATTACTTTTACCAAATTTTCTCCCTATGCTCCTTATTTTCTGGTTCCAGTATAGAGATACAGAACCAATATTTTTAACAAATGCAAAATGCTAAATGCAAAAAAATGCAAAAAAAAATTATTGATTTCTGAGCAATTTTCAGGGTTTTGAATTCTATGAATATCTGTAGCTTCTCAAGGGGTATTCAAATCACGATGCTGCTTTCATAGCTACTGTAGGAATGTATGAATAAAAGAATAAAAAGATAAAATTCTGCAGCATGGTAGGTGAAGGTGCTCCGGAGTGCCTCTAAGCAGGATTTTTCTTCACTTTTGCTTCTAATTTTGACTGTTCAAACTTTATTGCAGAGCGTAAAATATTTGCTTGTGAAACAATTAATACATCAAACTATAGTCTGGTATTTAATTGATAATGCTACAGTATAGGTAATAAATATATCACAAGGGGTAGACAAGGGCCACCTGGCAAATACAATGATTTATAGGAAATTTTCATAAGTATGCCTTCTTCAGAGCAGTGCAGCTCCCAAAACGGTACAAAAATTTTGATGAAAATTTAACCAAGGCAGTAAAAATAAATGGGCTACAATATAGGTAAATAAAATTCTGTGGCTTCCGATGGGAAGGTGCTCGGGAGTGCCCATAAACGAAATTTTTTCAATTTAGACGGCTCATTTTTGACACTTTAAACTTCATGAAAAAATGTAATATGCAATTATTTACAGTAAGTAATACATCAAAAGAGAGCTTATTCTCTCCTCTACAAAATGAATATTTATTCATCAAATAAGATCAAGCCAATCTCGAAATATCGCTTGCTTAGCAAGACTACTGAAAAATGCAAGAAAATCATAAATTTTCAAACTTTGGCATACTGTAGCGGTGCGAATTTTTGTTTACAAGCAAAACGAATGGTACCATGAAACTCAGCGCATGAAACTACCCAAAATATCCGATTTTGAGGTATGATTAATTTTCAACTTATCATAGGGAAAGTAGAACCTCTCAAGCCATAGGCATACTTGACCGGTTTTTTTGCGGCCGCAAATTTTGCAGCCCGCAATTGCGGGTCGGTTGCGGCTCTCACAATGGCATACTTCTCTGCGGTTCCGCAAAAATGCGGAACCGGAAAACCACAATTGTAAGCATAGTTAACCGCAATTTCGAACCGGAAATTACTTAAGAGATGCAAGGTTGTAGGTTTCCGAATCCAAAAGCGTCAAAATGCTTGGGTATGCTCCAAATTGCGTGGAAAGACATCCGTAGGCACATTATAAACGTTTTTAAAAATGGGGAAAATTTTTGGAAAATGAGGAAAAAAATTTTGGGTCCGGTTCTCATGTGGAAAAAATCAACCGCTCTAAAAACATCATGTTTTAAAAGCTTAAAAACACTAAAATAAACCGTCTATGAGCATTTTTAAGCGAAAAAAGACTTTAGAAAATTGGTTAAAATTTTTTACCCCTATCGCCATTTGACGAAAAAGCCGGCGGGAAAAACAATGTTCACCAAAATACATCTTTTCAGTTTCCGATTCCCGAAAATTTTTTCGACAATGAGAACCTTGCATAAATTTTTTTCTTTATTCCCGAATTTTTCTCCTCAAAAGATTCCTGTGCAGAAAAAAAACACTGGACAAAGCAAATTCTGGAAATAATTGAGTCTTCTAGTTGATAAAGATCAGGTATTCAGTGTTATTCAGCGCGAAACGGCATATACTGTATCAAGTGCGGCTGCCAGAACCGCAAAAAGTACTCCACCCGAGAACTTTTTGCGAGTCCATAAACCGCACTAAACCGCAATGCGGTTGCGGGTTGCCACCCGCAACCGCATTGCGGTTTTGCGGGTGACCTGCGGGTCGCAATTTTTGAAAACCGCAAAAAAGTGTGCGAGCCGCAGACTTTTTCGCCCGTTGCGGCTAAGTATGCCTACGGCTTCAGAAATTGCGTCAAAAGTATTTCTGATTTTATTGGCATCCTTTTCGTAATCTCGTGAAAAATATTTCACATAATTTTTTTTTTTTGATTTTTGCTTCTATACTCTATTTTTAAATGAGCCTCGGAATACAAAACAATTAAAAGAAATCCATAACCACATATCCATAACCACAATAACCATATGAAGATAAAAGGCGGCCGCGGGCGCAGGTTTATTTGCATTGAGCATTTTTTTCTTTCCGAAGCTCATTTGAAAAAAATAGACTACAGAGCTTATTCACATGGTGCTCAGTCGCTTATCCCAAATAACCCCTTTTTCATGAATCAGTTTCTCAGAAAAAGCAGAGTAGGAAAAGCGTGGTGTCTAGCAGAATTCGATGGATAACCTTTCGTCAATCATTGTTTTTACTCCGAACTGAGTGATTTCGAAATGCACAAAACAATCAATAAGAATGCAATACAAAAATTGTATTCACATCGAAAACGTTAGTAACTGCAGACAGATAGGTTTTCCCTGAGCGTTTGCTTCTCGTCCACTTACCTGCAATCTTACTGTATTCAAATATCTTAGTGTGCAAACCTTGACCTATCCCCTATTTTTCTCACTTAAGATTGAAGTTGTAAGACCTATGCATTCATTGTACAGGTTATGTTGGCCAAACTTTTAACAATGTATTCGACACGAAAATCATACCAATGCGATACTCACTTGATGAGGGATAACTTTCACGTGACCAGTATAAACATTTTTGACCGCGAAGGCATGTATTCTGTATAGTTTTTTATTCTGTATAATTTATACTGTATAACTTTTTGCCGTATTTTTGTATTACTTTTTCCACCATTTAATTTGCATAGTTTCTATACTATTTTTGTGGTTTTGTTTGTTCTCCATTTGAAGTTACTTATTTTCATTTGCTAATCGTTTATATTATCATTCAATCGTTCATTTTCTTTATTACAGTTCTTGCTTGTTATTTTTCTTCATTCTTATTTATTACTTCATTGGTCTTTGTTTCCAACTTTTTTCTTTTTTTCACGATCAATGTCACTCTTCTTGTTTATTTATCTTTCGATGAAATTGAAGGATTTTCGAATTCATTCCCTTCATGCATTCAACCTCAAAATTGACAACACTTTTTTGTAAATGAACAAAGAAATTGCTCTCACCACATTTTCGTCACTTCCTCCGTCAGATGTTAGGTAAGTGGGCGGCGACGCGTCTATCTTGTGCCAAAACATGAAATTAGCATAGAATATAACGACGAAGAAGGCCGCATATTTGATTAACATTGCTATTATATTTTAGTCTATTACCAAAATTTTTTGCGGTTCTGTAAAGCAAAGATTTTTCCATCGTCAAATATAAGACAGTTGAAATTTTCAAACATGCAAAAGTTATGAAGTAAAAAATGCACAACAACAAAATTCTAATTGATTTAAAATTGCCAGCCGTCAAAAATAAAAACTAGATTTTTTTCAAAGTAATTCTAAACACATTTCTGACGTCACTTTTCATTTTACTGAGGTTTGTGCTTATTAAAAATGCACCAACGCAGTGCTCGATTGCAGCTAGCATCGCGGAAGTAAATATTGTAGACAAATATTCGGCCACAGCAGTTTGGCAAACTTGTGGATCAAAATTCGATCACTCAACAAGATGTTTCAGGCGATCATTTTCTACAAAATGTAGGTTTTTAGGCATGTCGTGACGCAAGCATCCAATGGACCGAAAATTGCAAACGAAACCGTTCCAAAATTAATGCTTTTTTGAAAGCAGTTATTGAGTAAAGAAACCATTACATCAAACAGACCAATCAAATTACAAAGATCGGAAAAATGCTACAAGTATTGATCATAGCTTTCTCACCAGAACGTGTAGAATAGAATGGATGGTAGGAGGAACAAAATGCAAGTTTTTTACACCAACTCGACAGTTTATGAGATGATTCTTTATGCAACTCCCCGTCCCCAAGGCAATTTTGTGGATGAGCACAAAATTGGATTAGAGTGTGGAAGATTCTTTCCAATTATTGCCCTTTCCCGAGATTCCATCATCCTGAGTATGAGCTAAAATTTTCAGTTTAAAGCAAAAATGAAGTTGGTGACGGACCGGAGACTGCCGGAATCAACATCTTTCAAGATAACATCCAGAAAATTCGGATGGCCTGTGCCAAAGCCTATATTCTGCTTTTTATAGATGCTACTAAATTAAAAATGACAAAAAGTAGATACTATCTCTTAAATCTTGCATACGAAAATTCTACTGTAGAATTTTTGAACTAAAAAGTTCTTGAATGTTAGTCAAGTTACTTTACAAGTCACGTCGATTCAGGTGATAGTTGAATAGTTATTCCGGATCAGATACCTCTAGATATACTGTTTTTGTTGAAATGCTTTTGAGTAATAAAAGTGGAAAGCAAGTAATATTTCAGATTTTCACGATTTGCTGATAAACAATATGTCATATTAGACTGGAAATTTGTGAACATACTTATCTAACCTTTAAGAATTTTTCGAGTGAAAAATTTCACAGTAAGAGCTCTAACAAAGTTGACGACAGTACTGA
The DNA here is from genome assembly GCA_963922205.1 of Romanomermis culicivorax. Classification (NCBI taxonomy): domain Eukaryota; kingdom Metazoa; phylum Nematoda; class Enoplea; order Mermithida; family Mermithidae; genus Romanomermis; species Romanomermis culicivorax. The sequence goes on along the minus strand of CAWUHX010000218.1, from coordinate 47,895 downwards.
TTTGTGTCACTTTTCTATTCTAACAGATTCTATTCTTTTATTAAGCCGATTAACCTGATTAACGCCAAATGAAGAAATCCACTCTGAAAAGTTTCGTAACTATCATAGCGGTATTTGAAGTTTTTGGCTACAGTAAACTATGATACCGAAATGAAAAGAACGCTAGTGATATTCATCAGTCTTCATCATATCGCAACGCTATGATGAAGACAATTAATAATTATGTAAGATTCACTATCCTATGTTGAAACTGGTTGCTTCTTTGCTGAGATATGTGTAATTAACCGAAATATTTTTTATTTCGTCATTACTGTAGCAACGGTATAACGAGTTCTAATTTCTCAGATGATGAATTTACGTGAGGTGTGTAGTCCTATATAGCAAGTAGCGGAAAATTACAAAAATATGAAATGTCTTTTTCGGTTTTCTTTTTTGGAAATGTCTGGCCATGGCTGCATCCGGATTCGGATATGATTTGGTCCCGCACCGTTCTAACCTTTGAAAATTTGGTTAGAAACCTTAAATGATGCTTAAATGTAACTAACGATAGTTGACGAATTCTTGTCTTGGTTATTTGTTTTTTTCAAAGTGCCAAAGGTAAACAGTAAAACGGATGGCGGAAAGGCTTGATGCACAACATTTATGACCCCAACGTACATGCAGCAGGAAATATGAAGGGAATGTCAACCAAATTTCATTCAAACCCTACTCCGCCAAAAATGGAGACGCGTTTTTAAATCAGGTTTGTAGATACATCCCAATGAGATCTATCGATTGATGACCAACTGGTTGCAATTTCGGACAAAATTTCCGCCCGTCCCAAAAAAATATTATTATAATGGGGTAAAGGGCCTATATTGGTGAGGTCAAGCACTTCCTAGACGAGGACTAATGCCCCAAACATATCGCACCAATATGTGAACGCTAGGCAGATCTGCCGATTAAATGCACACGCTTGTTTAACTTTGCTTGTAAGATCGGGATTCAGCTAAATGGCCATCGCTGAACACATTTGTGCTAATTTTAGGGCAGTAAGTTTGTTGGCCGATTAAAATAATCCAGGATTACGTTTAATCCCCGATTATGTAATCGTCGATTAAAATTTAATCGTCGATTAAAATAATCGGTAAGTTCATCAGCCGATTAAAGGACGATTACGTAATCGCCGATTAAATATATAATCGCCGATTAAAATCATATAATCCAGGATTAAAAGTATAATTGCCGATTAAAAACTGTACAACGTATACTGTCTATAGTGTAGGTGTACAGCTTTTCCTTTCGTCATGAATTTTTCTCGTGATATCCAATTCAAAATCCACGTGTCCCTAGAAAACCATTAATTTTGATTCTGAAGAAATTGAATTATTTTCAAGAAAATTAAATGAAATCACTGTAGGGCTTAAATTTTTTATTAAAAAATTTTTATAGAATTTTTATTTAAAAAACTTCGTTTTTAAATAAATTTTCTTGTTTATTTTTTATTTTTATTTTTTTACCCAATTAGCTCTCTTGCACTGTCCTTACATAATTCAAATCGCGGCCAGAACTTCTGATTTGAATATGCTTCCATCGGATTCGATCTGTCTAGGAAATGACGAATTTGTACTTGATTTTCTGTTTCATTCTCGTTTAAACTTGATTTTCTGCTTCATCTTCATTTAGATCGTCCAAAAAATCAACAACAGTTTTTTTTTACTTATTAAACCGACTATGCAATCGCAAGAACATATATAATCGGCCTTTTAAACCTGGGGTGGGGTAGGATTGAAAACTCGGATTATTTTAATCAACGATTATGATAATCGAGCTTTAATCGGCTGACGAACTTACCGATTGCTTTAATCCTGGATTAAATTAATCGGCCTTTAATCCGCCAACAAACTTACCGCCCTTAGTGTAAATACAGTCACTATCGTCCTTCTTTTTTCAAATGAGTTTCCGAAAGAAAAAAAATATTCATGCAAATGATAGGAAACCTGCCACTACAGCCGCCTTTTTCCCAGATTGACTGTAAAGCTCAATTCAGAAGTGTAGTCGCCGATTGTTGGCGACCAAAATCCTAGGATTTTTTTACTTTTGAATAGGGCTTAAAGCCCGTGCTATACTTCATTGGTCGGCTCTGGCCTTCGCCAGTTAAATAACATTTTAAAGTTTGCTGCTATATTTCTTCCCGGGTGCTGTCCGGCAAATGTCACATCGAAATTAAGTCTAGCAATCAATTTTTTTCGTATGTTATATCATTAGCTTCGGCTAGCGCCAGTTCAGAAAATTTCGATTGAGTCGATATTGTCAAGCCGGCGTGCGCAAGACAAAGTTTAGCAGCTCATTTTGAAGCAGGAGTACAGTGGCCGGTATTACTATAAAGCTGGAGCCTATGCGTAAGCTGGAGCGATCGTCTTGGTTAAGCTGGAGCTCAAATCAGTATTTCTAAAAATTATGGGTCCATACAGGGGGTACACAAAAGATATTCCTGTAGAAAACATAGGCATCGAAGTATACCACCTTAAGTGTGCGGGGCGATACAGAGGATGTAAAAAGTATAGCCGACACCGAAGCTTTAATGTGTAGAATTCGACTTACAATAGAAAGCATGCCCAAACCATCAATGGGTAAAATTCAACCTCAATGTACAAAGTATACCTTGAATGACTCGAACATTACAATTGATGATGCAATATCTCCCACGAAAATTTTGATGTGACCCTTAGAATCTAACGATCTAACAGTTTTACTCATTTTCTTACAAATTTTTTTGTAAAAAAATTCGAGACACAATTTTTACATATTTAGGACACGTTCTTTGATGATTTCCTAGTACCTATGTGCGTTGAACACATTTAAAAATACTAACATATGCATAAGCAATTAGTTGTTATCAGTTTCCTAGGAAAAGTTTTGCAACTTTTGTCATCGTCTATTTCATTTTCACTTTTTTTGTCCTTGCTTTTTGTCATCATGAGTGGTACTGGTCATTTTTGTCATCAAAACTTTATTAATTTATTCATTCATCGATCCTCTTGCTGATTTTCTTAATGTCCATCGAGTTGGAGAAAAAACGATGCTTGAACTGGCCGGATCAACAAATAAAATTGTTCTTATGCCTGCGGTTTAAATCATGGATAACAAATTTGTCAAATAAATGATTGATTCTCGATCGAATCGATATCTGGCATGAATGTCTATATAATTGTAAAAATCCAAAGGATTCAAATGGTCACGAAAAAAGTGATTTCTACGAATTCTATCTTAATGTTCTTCTTCATCAAACAATAAAATTAAACCACCAGCCATTATCGTATAACAACATAAAATACGAACTTGAGACTGCTAAACCCCCGTCTTAACTTTGGCTTATGACAATCTTGGGGGGGGGGGCTTGCCGACATTTTCCGACTACCAGCAATAAAAAAATTAAAGACGACCCATTAGTACGCACAGTATACACGAGAATTATAGCACGGCTCAGGTTGATTGATGCTTGCTCCAGATATATGAACAAAGGAGCAAAGCTCGTTGTTTTTATGACTAGTTGATAAGAAGGGTGCAGCAAAACTTTTCCAATTCAAGTCCAACTGTTTCCGTTCCAATTCCAATGAATTTATCTTGAAATTCATGCAAGAATATATGAATTTTCATGCAAGAATACACTGGTAGCGTATGAACTGACATGAAACAACAGGTTTTCATGAAAAATTTATTTCTCCAAAATTCTAAATAAGATGCTGTACAACCTACATACATAATGCTTGTATTTAGAGAAGCTTACAATTTTTAAAAAGTAAAATGATTTGTCAATGAAATGCTTAAAAAATATGTGTCAAAAAATGTCATTAGAAAATATAAACTATTACGTTACAGAGTATTATACAAAGTTGAGGCCGTCAAACAAAAATCAGCAAACAAATCTTCCAGGTTACCATTCAATTTGCTTCTGGTGCATTGTTTGATTTTTATGGGTGCATTATGGTACATATCTGGGTGCATTGTTTGATGCACCCAGATATGTACCAAGATCGTCATAAGCCTTAACTTTTTCTGCAGATTAAGTTCTAGCTCAACTTTCATGATGCTGATCCAACTTAAGCCCCTGCCATACTTCATCAGATAGCATCGGCTGGTGTCGGCGGACTCAGCTGGTGTCAGAGATCGACACTGGCCGACTCAAGCTGGTGTTGGCCGACAGTCGGACAAAGCTGCAATACTTTTGCAATTAAGTGTCGGCTGACACCGGATTGCAATTTCGGTCGAGTTGAAATTTGTTGTCCGATGATGTCCGACACTCAAGAAAATCCTTCAGTTTTCTCCGTTTAAGCCCTGTACCGTTAATTAACACATATAATGAAGCCGGATAGTGTCAGATGCCCTGCTATACTTCGTCGGACAGCGTCGACTGATGTCGGCCAACACTGGATATGGATAGCATCGGCTGACACTAGATAGCATCAGCCGACACCGGCAGTCAGCCAACGTGATCCATATCCGGTGTTAGTCGAGCACTATCGGACGAAGTATGGCAGGGCCTTCAAGCTCCAGCTTAATGGTCGAATGGACTCAAGTTCGATTCAAATTTAAGTCTCTTGCTCAGCTGCAGCTTAACAATTTTTCAGTAATCCCGGCCAACCTAGTGCTCAGTTGGCTTTTTCTCATGTTATAACGTTGAAAGCTCCAGCTTAAGTCGCAATAGTAATACCGGCCCCAGATTTTTTAGATTATTTTGCATGCTCAGGCTCATTTGAAAATGAGTACACTATAAAAGAATTTTACTGACCAGTTATTAATTTGCTCTGAGATAAGTTAACAATGAGAAAATAGTACGGATGAGCGTAGCTAGCAACAGTTTGTGAAAGTCTAAAGCAGGAGAACGCACATTAAACTTCAAAATCGCGAGATTTCATATTCCCTCACTTCATATTCTACACTCGAAACCTACTAATCTACTATTCGTTATATGTACTATTAAACCTAAAGCTAGAACCTAAACCTATCTTTATCTGTCAGACAAAAAAGCGAAAAATCCGAGCATCAGTATTGCATGCATTTCACGACTCTCGAAAGCGCGTTGCCAAGAAGTCTCACAGTCCTTTGATCGTCAAGTTGATGAGAATTTCGATTTAGACCACACGCTGCGATTTGCATAAGTTTCTGACTTATAATCTTATCCATAATAATTAAGGTTACGTAATTATCGCTTATACGTTGAGACAAAAATCCAATTTGAATAAATTTATGCTAAATATTTCGAAGTGCAGCAGAAAAATGGAGACTAACTTAATTACAGTAGTTTATTTCCTGACGGCGCTCATACACACTAGGCTTTATAGTTATAATTAATTGTTTTCTGTTGCTTATAGCACGAAAATGTCGTCTGTCTTCTCAACGACGACGAGGGAATACGACGGGCCTATGTAGTCATGGAAAACTTATTTAATTACTGTAGAATAATTCTTTCAAGTTTTATAACGTATGGGTTTTCAATATTACTTTGAACAAACTGGATGATCAAAAGGTTCATATACTGTACAAAATTTCATGTAGACAACTACTGTAGCCTGGAAATCATTTTTACAGTAGATCATTGATTTTTGCTGCAAGTCTCTGCTTTATTGCTTTGAAAAGAAGTACGCAACTACCGTCTGTTTTTCGAACAATGTTTGTAAATTGAAAAATGCAAAAATTAGTACCGTCGTCACATTCGTTTACACAAACTTTTAGTATACATGGTGTACTGTAATTTCGCTGTGTAAAGAGGAAAATACTTCATCTTCACAAGATATGCAATGTTCACGATTCTGTTAGGGGAAAATGAGTGGGGAAAATTAGCGACTCGTACAACAGTTTGACGTAAAAGACAGGAATACGAAAAGAAATGAAAAGTCAAATTTCATTTTCCTGGCTACCATGTCACTTTCAAAGTTTCTTCAGAATAACGCCCAGGAAAACGAATTTTTTCAAGTTGCTATCTTGATTCTTTTTCAGAATTATCTAGAAAAATTTGCAATACATTTGAAAAATGATAGATCATATCGAAAAACGTTTACATTTTTTGCGGTGCGTCATAAAAGTGGTGACGAATTTTTTCAAGTGGCCTTCTCGTATGACGTATTTTTTGTCATTTTCAATTTACTATCATTTTACAAAGAACATACTTTTAGTGATCAGCAGTTGTTGAACATTCTGATACATTGCTTGCAGATACACGGTAAACGATCCGTATTTCGATTTTGTGAAATGTCATTGAGTGATGAAAAATTTATTTGATAAACTTTTGGATTAGATCTACGATCAGTCACCAGAGCGATGTTTTGACAATTTCGAAATTAATACGGAAAAAGATGATCATATGGTACGTCAGTAACGATGAAATTCCGTAGGTAGGTGATCAACCAAACCTTGAAGCACGACAGATTTGTGGAAATGCAGATGCAGTTCTTGACGTTGCACGAAAAAATATCTCTGTGCTGCAAACACATTATTTATAAATTCTGCTCGAAGTTATCGCCCAAGCCGACATGAATTTTGATATTTTTTGATTCATGTAAGGCTCGCGCCACGACAAATAGGTCTACTGTAGTCCATTTTTTCAAACTAGTTCCAGTGACGCAACAAGATAATACGATAAATTAGACGAATAAAAATGGTTTTGCTTTATTTCCTGACTCTATGAGCAACTCAATATTTGACGTGCAATTTCTGGTTGAGTTCGTATCATCTGAACGACCGCCTGATTCTGATCACATCTGTGCGTTGCAAATTCATTACACACCGAGAAGAACCCTACTAATGTTTCTAAGTCCGCTATACAGTTGCAGACGTGGACACTAAGGACGCAGGAGGCCAATAACAATTAATTTTCACCGAACTCCCTGAAGCGCCGCGATGAACGAAAAAATGAATTCAGTTAGGGAAATATTAGTAAAAAAACACTAAATGTTCAATGTCATAATCAGATATGATAGGCAAATATGCGCCAGCGGGAGATATTTACTCCGGTCGCGAATAAATTTTAATGACAAAAAAGCTTACTGTGTGGTTCTTAATTAATGAATGACACAAAGAGGATATCACTTTTTTAGATGATAATTCATCAAGTCAGTATGTACCGCGCAGACCAATGAAACGCTATATCCGTGATGACTGAGCTAAAAGAGTGGACACAATTTTACCGAAACAGTATGGCCAAGATGTACATTACATAACACTCATACTACAGATGTTAATATCGGTGCATGATGTGGAATCTTGTTGCAAACATGGTGCAATAAATTCACAAGTTAACATGGTTCTGACCCGGCCGAATTCGCGTCCAATATCATTTTCAACAGGAGTAAGTATACGCTTCAAGAAAAAGTTGAGGAAACTGCCCTCCAAATAATGATAATCCAGTCAAATTTGCATTCGATAGAGAATACTTTGTACACTATCAAAAAGTATATCACTATTGCTCTATTATTCAAAATTCTCTATATGGACTGCGCTGGACCATTCATTATTTCAAGTTTAGCTTTCATAGCTGATCTATAGGAGTAAACAAATTCGTATTGGGCGCAAAACAAAAATTAAATTCCAGAAGCTGACGCTTTCGTATTTGGAATGGCGTCGTTAAATTAGAATTAATACTTGGATTTACTTAATTTTCATGCATGACCGTTTCTTGGATTATTTTTTTCTCTATTTGAGCGAAAAACGAATGAGCAGACGATGGATACGACGCTCTTTCAGAAAATACGACTGAAACATCTAATTTTTCGTCGCGAGTGACCGCTCAATATTCCACAGGTTCATATTTATAGAATAAAATTTGTCCACATGTAAAGCAACAAAAAATTGATTCAGAATTTACGTGTCGTCTATCTTATTTCGCGATGAGTCATATTCGACAAAAGAATAGTGCTGAACACTCAATTTCGTCATTTTTTAAGCGTGTCATAAAAACAGACTATAGTTTATGTGCTCACCCAATGCCAAAAGTTGATCATCCGGGAGTCAATAGCAGAAGCTTATAGTCACAAGTCATAACTCCGTGAAATCATAGTTAACGATCAAAGTCAACTGGATTTGAAGGGATATGGTTGTTACGTCAGGAAGCTCCCCGAAGTAAAACTTTAAGCACCGCTAAATGAACCTGCTTCTCGACGCCAGTTCAGATCACAAGTTGTTACGACCTCCTAAATTTGATCTTTAGGGTCGCGTAAAGCTGAAATTCAAATTCAAACGACTTCAATCTCGACCACCTCGAACATACTATTTGCAACCTTCGATCTGACGTGAAATATAAAAAAATTTAGACAATTAAACTGATGTGGTCATTATAGTATAAGAAGCTAATGTTTTAATGCTTGACGTCATACACCTGCAAGGAGTGAAAAAGGTATTTTTTATAACAGTATATTTTCTAAGGGATCAGGAAGAGGCAAAGTCATGACTCCGATTAACATGCACTACTATTCAAAGAGCTGAGGTCGAAAATATGCATTGACTTCGTACACTACTGAAAAAAAGCAATTTAATTAAGCTAACAATACAGCTGCGCAAACATTTTTTTACTTTAGGGTGGAAATGAATGCTTGGAGCGATCCCCAAGGAGGAAAAAGGGTGTCTGGTCCACTATTAACATCAGCTTCTGTCGCATAGATTAAGCTAAAGTGATACAAAATCCATCAATATGCATAGAGTTTGAAAAAGGACAATACATGTTTAATGATGCTGCTACTCGTACCTTGACTGTGGTCTTTCAAATAAGCGTGGGATCAGGCTGATTTTTACGGGAAATTAATAGTAATAAGCGGTGATTCCGAATTCGGAGATAAAACTATAAAAATCAGAAAAAGTTTTGTGTGTGTCGATGGAGACTTCATGCAGAATCATAAAACTTTTTCGTTCCACGAAGTCGTCATCTGTGAACAAACCGATGATTAAAGGCCAAATCACAAAAGTTAGAGTAAAGCAGGAATATATAAGAGAAGTAGGAGCTATGAAGGGATGATTTCGGAGAGTCTGTCCCGCCTCTGCGCCCCTAAATGTTTCTACGGTTTTTGTTATATCTCACCGTGTTGTCAAACAGGAGGAATTTTCGAAAGGAACTATTTTTGTATCACGGCAGGTGAAGCGGAACAAGGAGCAAATTGCAATAATTTTTCGCCAAACTACTTCTGATCGTAGCAGAACTTTCTGGAGATGATTCTTGTTCGACATAAAAATGCACATGCAAAACGCTGAACACATGAAGGACGACTTTTTGGCTCTCAATGCTACTCGCACCAAGTTTGCATAATCTGTGATCCGACAATAAAAGGATTAATACACGAATATGCACTGATAGACTAGCGAATTAGGCCAATAATCCACAGGTTTGGTGCCAAGATGGAAAAAGCTAATGGTACTATATGTTAATATACTAAAAAGTTGAAATTTGGGGAAAGGGTGGTTATAAAAGTGTGGATCCTGGTTTTTTGAGACAAAAATCTCAAAAAGTTTACTAAAACTGTTTTTAATACAGGAAAAGACTTCCAATTTCAAAACTCTGAGGGTATATACCCCCATTTCGCCCTCGCACATATATGTTTCCAACTGCTCGAGCTTTTACAGATGATGAAAAAATCTGAAATTCAAAAACAAGATTGACATTGCCTTACAAATCTGGCTTCATTCAACAGGCGCTATATTTATACTTTTTGTTCAATGTGACATACAATTCAATGCAAAAGTTGATCAAGAAGGACTATAATACTTAAAGATTTCATGGCATACAGCAGCAAGTTGGCCCATCACATTAACAGAGATAGAGATGAGTAATTAGTGAATAGTCTTTCACATGTGGGTGCCTGATACAATTTTGTTTCCATGTAAAATCAAACATGAATCCATTTAGAGACATAAGTTTGGCGATGATGATTGTGTCAAGTATGTCCATAACTGAGTAAAAAACTTTCTAAAGGCATTTTTGTATGCTTTATTATATTATCCTGTTTGCAGATAGTGCGCCATGACTCTGACCAGAGCCCATATCTACTAAAGGCCCTAGAGCTCAAAAATAATGTTGGGTGGCACTATTTTCTTAAATTTTTTTACTTCTAGACTGCAATTCCTGAACCTGGGCTTACACCTTAGTATTAGCTAATCTTAAGCCTGATGTGAGGATTGTTAGTTCTGCAAGAAAATAATCTTGACGTTGTGATTACCTGAAACTGAGGATCAGTACTTTAGTGCTTCACACTTTGAAAATCTTATGACCTGGATAACCATTTTTCACAGCACTCATTTTACCCAGGTATTTTGCATACCCAACCTGAGTACTGTATTCAAGTACTTGAACAGTGGAGTATATAAGTGTTTTACTCATACAATATATTGTTAGAAATTCGGGTAAACAGGTCACCTGAATACCTAGGTAGCACCTAGGTTTCATTTTTGAAATTTACCTGGGTAGGTATACCCAGGTACCCAAAATGCCTGGGTACGCACTATGAAGCACGACTGAGGATCAGCAATTTAATACAGGCGTTCAGATTATTCGCAAATAGGGTTAGTGCAACTGATCCCAGGTTTTTTGTAGTGCTTAATGACGCCTTTTATATTACAGGCATAAGTTGAAAAAACAAAATGACAATAATATAACAGTCACTCACTATTTTTCAGCTAGAGTTAGAGGCATATATTCGGATCAGTCCGGACATACAATGCTATATTGCCATTCGTTTAGTATTTCTCCACATTCGAGTGAAGTCAACCATTAGATTGCATATCATTTTTATCCAGAAAAATTTTACTGTGGTTGATACAATGCTATGGGAGGACAAAATGCACGAAACTCCAGAATATACTTCTCCACGGGCATGAAAAATTTTTTAATGAAAAAGAATAAAAATCAGATATTACAAATGTAGATTTTTCAAACTTTGACTCATGTTCTGAAAAATCTATAGTCTGTTTTCATATGTTTCCAAATGGAAAACTGACACAAATCAGTACTGTCGTCAAAATCTTTTTCATAGAGCTCTTACGGTAAAATTTTTCACTCGAAAAATTGTTGAAGCTTAGGTCGGTACGTTCACAAATTTCTAATCCTATATGATATATTGTTCATCAGAAAATCGTGAAAATTTGAAACACTACTTGCTTTCCACTTTCATTATTTGGAAGCATTTCAAGAAAAACAGACGAAAGTCCACTCCTTTTTCTAACTTGGCAACTATCCAAACAAGTATATTCTTCTTTTTTCTGCCCCGTCGGAGCATTTTCTAATAAACTTTAATATTACAGTAGTACACTTACTTGGTATCATTTTTCGGAAGCATTTTATAAAAAATAGACGTTCAAACCTATCACGCCTGTCAATTATTACATATCCATGGGGCTCAACTCAGAACAAAATAATTTTTGCGAGATTGACTTTTTCGGTATCAGCCCTGCAAATGTAAAGGCCGATGTATAGTCGTACCGATCCTTACAAAAATAGCCTTTCTTGAGTCAGGAAAGCTCGTTCCCTGAATTTTCGATCCTGACGCAATCCATAATCCTGAAATCAGGATAGGGACAGCATTCCCGACCTGATAAGGAAAGGTGTTCCTGATGTCTTCCCAGGGCCGTTCTTAGGGTTTTAGCGACCCTCATTTGTTCCGATATTATTAAACACCGCGCCATTTTTAGGTAGTAGATGATTCACTACTTTACATATTTTAGAATAGTTAAAAACAACGCATAATTCCTTTATTACACGATTTTATTCACTAAAAATAACACATTTATGAACCGAATGAATGACTACAGTCTTTCAACTCTGTGTATGCTCATGCATCATAAACGACATTATACAGTATATAACTTGTATGTAATGCAACGTCTGCACACACCTTGATAAAACGCCAGGCACAGGGCGTACAGCGGTTAGTTTTGTACTGAAAAATTCAAGTAAAATTCAGAAATCAGGCAACCCCCAAAAAGTAGATTCCTCGACCAGCAAGAACATTTGTCATGGCCCAGTACTAACCAGAAACTGTAAACATGTATAGAATTATAAACAGACATGATAAGAAATTCTAAGAAATTGATTTTAAAATATTTCAACAACATTTTTTAGATTCTACGATGCGTGAGCTCAGCATTTTTTCCAAAAATAAATTTTCTTCGGTATTCGACAGTTTAATTTCTGTCGCCACATTTTTTCGTTTCAGTAGCTGTCTATTTTTCTTCTAGTAATGACATTTCAACTGTTTGATGGCTTCTTTCTGTTGGGAGTGGCTATTTTTGCCACGCTTGGCTCAAAGAGGCGCAGAGTGGAAAAAAACAGGTTCGATGCACATTGTGTGGACTGTAAAGCTCCCAAATTTTTTTCCAAATTGGCCAGATTAAGCTTATATAGCTGCTGTTTGTGTACAAATTGGAATGATTAATGTTTGTGTACAAGTTAGAATGATTAACTATGCACCTCAAGGAGGGTTTTAGCACTTGTTTTATTCCTCTCTACATAAATCTTATGTATCTAAAACACAACCTAATCGGAATCTAGCGGCTAAATCTTCATTAGAATTTAAATTAAATCTGTCATTACCCAACATTTGAAAAAGGCACAAAAATTTGTCTCAAAGTGTATCATAAACTTGTCGGATTATTGTTATCCTTTGAGAATCGCTATTCTGAAACTCGATACCTTTGGAAAAAGGAGAATCCTAGATCATATTGTCATGTTATATATAGAATATCTTTTTAAAAAACTGATTTGAAGTTGGAAGACTTCTGCGCTACCATGCAGTCGATTACCAGATCAGGAAACGACTTGAAACTAAAAGTGGTACCGAAAAATTGAAAAGAATAATCAACAAAGTGTGAAAAATTTATTAAATAGAGTAAACGAGCCTTACATAAGTTTGGCAGCGACGTCGTTGCATCGATCATTTCAGAAGGAACGGAGTTTTTACATGGAAAATTTTGGAAACAAAGAAAAATATAATTTCTTGAAATTCGTTTCAATTTCATAGTGTGCAAAATAATTAATGTCATACAAACCATCTCTCATAGGAGTATTATGCTTTAGCTATTCTTCGATCAGAACAGCAAATCTCATTGCATTACTAGCTCTCAGTATCTGGACATTGTAACTAAAAGTAGGCTTCCACGATGTTTCTTAATATTCATTAACAGTAACTTTATAGCAATCATTGAGTTGGAAAACATAATAATATCAACAGAAAAGTTGAAATCCTAATTACTAGTCAAAAAGCATTAAATATTAATAAGAGACGAAACGGATCTACAGATGCACTAAAAATGTTAATTGAGTAATGATTCTATGCGCACTTTGGCTGAACCAATAAACCAGATAAATAATGATACTAATGCTTAAAACCGGTGCAAAGCGCAGGGGAAATTTTGAGTTTTTGAAATGCAAATTGGCTTATCATGCAATAATGCGGGCTTATCTTGCAATAAAAACAACTTCATCATAATAATCTAAATCGAAATTGCCTGAATTTTCCAGGTTTTCCAGGAACAATTTTTTCCCCTGAATTTTCCAGGTTTTCTAGATTGCTGGACACCCTGCTAATAGCAAAAGATTTAATTAAACTGGCACCGAAATAATGTTTGTGAGTAGTAAGGCCGGCCCGTATAGGTGGTACGGTTAAGGATACTCCTATCTTTTGTGTACGACCTATAATTTGTCATTTTTGGTCGATTTATAGGTCCTACAGTAAACATATACGGACGACTTTTGGTGGATTTACAGGTCGTACAGTAAACATATACGGTCAATTTCTTCGTCGATTTATAGGTCGTACGGTTAAGTATACAGGCTTTAGAGTTACCGTGATAGTGGAATTACGGTAATTTTCGATTATGGTAACAGTAGAATTAGGGTAATAGGTGTGTTACTGCAGATGAAAAAGGAAAACTAAAATGAACAAAAAATGGAAAAGAAATAAAAAGAGATCGTGTGTAAAAATGGCTTCCCCTCTGGGAAGAGGAAGCCCTCAAAAATTTGCACCCCGGACCCCCTTTGTCAAAAGGGTGCCACCTGCAGGTGTAAATATATTTCCGAGGTCCCATTTTCTGAACGATCGTTCAAGTCAACAAATGTCAGAATGGTCAATCTGGTCAGTAATGGTCTGTTTAATGAGTAAATTCTCGAGAGAGTCAATACGCGATGAAACATTATCCTTACGGGTGCATGCGTATAAAGTTTGATGTTCTGCCAAAAAATGACCAAGAAGGTCTTTTATAAAAATGACCAGAGCGAGCTGGCCATAAAAAGCATGTAGACAAATAAGGTCTTTTATAGAAAAGGACCATAATGAGCTGGTCGTAAAAAGCGTGTAGAAAATTTGGAGAGTTGACGCACGGTTAAGCATACAGATTCGGGAATTATTGTAATAGTAGAATTATGGTAAATTTTCCTATTATGGTAATAGAGGAATTAGGGTAATAGATGTGTTACTGTAGATGAAAAAGGAAAAAATGAAATGAGCAAAAAATGAAACAGAATTAAAAAGCGATTGTGTGTAAAAATGGCTTCTCCCGTGGGCAGAAGAAGCCTTTCAAAAATTTGCGCCCCTGGACCCCCTTTGACAAAAGGGCGCCACCTGCAGGCGTAAAAATGCTCGGAGGCCCCATTCCTGAACGATCGTTCAAGTCAATCTCAAATGGTCAAATTGGTCAGTAATGGTCTGTTTAATGAGAAAAATCTCGGGAGAGTCAATACGCGATGAAACATTATCCTTACGGGTGCATGCATATAAATTTTGATTGACTGCCAAAATTGACCAAGAAGGTCTTTTATAAAAAATGATCAAAACAAAATGGTCGTAAAAAGCGTGAGAAAAAAGAAAAAATCTTTACATATCAAAAAGAAAAATTTTTAATTTGATGCAACATTCTACTTTATTGTAAAAATCATTTAGTCCAACAATAAGGAAATGTACAAAAACTACGTTTCAAAATACGTTTATCATATACTATATGAAATTTTTTCAAAGTTTTAGGAGTAACAACTTTACGATCTTGCTGACGCTCTATACTGAGACTATGTACATCAACTTTTTCTTTTCCATTGTTTTTTACAAAAGCAAAAACCATTCGACGAAGCGAATAAAAATTAACTTTTTTCATAGTATCTGATGACAAAGTGATACCGCGGACTTTGATTACGTGAGGGTATTGGTCTGTAGAGGGACTGTACAACCTGTACGCGTAATTTTTAGGACCTCCACTGACAAATTCGGTAATGTAAGATCCAGAACCATATTCACGTAACTCATCAGTCATTTCACCAAGACACCAACCAGTGGGTACCTGATATTGTTGTTTGTCAACTGTTGACAGGTAAATAATACTATCCGTGTCAAAATACAATACTCGACTTTTTAATCGCTCAATGTAAGAATATAACTTTAGTCGAGCTTGAGCCGTTGTATAAGCTGCAATAACAGCGTTAGTATTTCCCATGACTTCCGCAAAATCATCATGTTGACAATATGTTGTTGACACCAATTGTTCATTGATTAGTCTAACATTCTTAATAATGTTGGCTACATTCATCACAAGTTCAAAATATTCTTTGGGTGCATTGTGGATAACAGTCTTATCCATATTGTTTCGTTGACCAAACTAAAAAAACATAAAAATAATTAAATGAAATGCAAAAAACTATGCAGAGTTACTTTTCTCCAGAAAGAATTTAGCATTAATTTCGCCAAAGCCCTCTTTCCAGGATTTTTTAAAATTTTTGAAGAATCCAATGAAATATTCTCACGATTGTAGACCTCCATTTCGTATTCACGTTTTTGCTCATCTGTCTGAGCTTTAGCAGGATAGCCTTCACTCTCCTATAAAAATTACAATCAAATTCTGTCACATTTACATAATATAAAATTTACTAGTTTCATTTTCATAAAGGTATTGATGTATTGAGTAAATAAACCACCAGTGGGGTTTTTGGTTGGATGATATTGCTCAATATTATCATAATGCCAAACCTCAAAAATCTTGAGGATCTGAAACAAAAATAATATACATAGAAAAAGAACCATTACCATAACAATATACCTTATATCCCTTCTCTAAGGCTTTATATAATTCTATTGTAACCCATGTACCATCTAATGCTCTGTCTTGGTCGTTATGCTCGCATGTGGTCTTTTGTGAATCGTGCGTGCAAGTTTTGCATAAAGGAAACAATAATTTACCACCATGTCGATATGGTAAAACAGGATGTAAGAGTTTGGGAGGTGGTAAAACCGTACACTTGCTTAACCCCTCATAAGGCTGGAACATTGAGCTGACCTCTTCAAAATCTTTAGTAAAGATTTTTGGATGGCCTGTAGGGTATTTCCCATATTTGTTGATTAATGGGTATAAACTGCATACATCTACATAATTGATCTTTTCTGCAGGTGTACCATCTTCATTGTACTTAATTTTATGATACAGTTTTACAGCATTAGTGCGACCACCAAAGAAAGCTAAAACAAGAAAACTTTTGACAAAATAAAAAAAGAACAATTCAAGATTTTACCTTCTCGAGGATTTATAGGTTCAGGTATTTTGACTGTATCAAAAAATGTTTTCATTTCGTGATCTGAGTGAAGTTGTTGTAAGAGTTCGCATTCCCACATTTTGACTAGGCTATAACAGAGTGATTGAAGTTCCATAGCCCGATTAAAAGTGCATTCATATGCATCGACTGCTTTTGTATTATTATCGGCTGTTAATTGATATCTATTTTTCATACATTTAGGGCAACCATGCCAATAACAACCGTAAAATTCATAAATTGTGGTGTCTTAATGAGCAAACATATAGATATTAAAATTCCAAAAATTTGAACAAAATTACCTGATAAACCATCAACTTTGTATCTTCCAATTTGAACTTCACCACCATTAAGTTAATGTCGAATATACAGTTTTTCATTTTTATGGGCTAACCACTTCAACCATTTTAAGGCTATAACAGACTGTCTTTCTTCTTTACCATAACCTTTGTATGGTATTACACCAATAGTATTTGGCTTCAAAAATAAACGTCAGAAAACTAAGTTGCAAGCACTAGCAATGGTTATTGAATTTTCAAAAGGATCGACATTTGTTTCTTCCACAAAAATATCGCAAAATTTCATACAACATTGTCGTAAAACTTGCACATCGCTACGACAGTACTCAAGTAACTCATTATCAAAATTAAATTGACAACCCTAAACAATGATGCATTTAAATGCAAAACTTTATACTTTTGCAAACTTACTGCTTCAAGCTTTCCATTATACCACTCCAGAAATGTGGCACGAGCCGCAGGTTTCATAGCATTGTAACTGTACATGTCGGGTGATGGATATGAGCCAACATATCCGTAATTTTCTTTTCTATTAAAGAAATGAGGGAAATATCCTTTACATATTTCACTTATTCCAAATGTTTTCGGTAAAGCCGCCAAAGGCATCGGAAGAAAGTTCAGAGAATCAATAATTTTTATCGACCCTACTTTGATACACATCAACTCTAAACCTAAGATAAATAAATAAATAGATGAAAATGAAAATGAAAAACTATAAACAATTTACTAATTCACCCTTATTAATGATATGTAGTTTATGATGTCCATTACGATACAAAAACTGCATTATAAATTGTCCATCGAATCCTCAAGAATTATGGGCTATTGCTGTAATGTTTTTCATACCTTTTGCAAAAAGGTATTCGCAGAAATCATTTAGACATGTAGATCCTTTGAAAATACGCTAGCGTTGACCGCATGTATTGCAGCAAAAATTTCCCTTGTTTTGACGACACTGATCGCATACAGTATGGACAACACATAAATTTGGTTCATGTTCGAACAGATCCCCTTGGTTTGTCGCAGAATTTTTTCCTGCGTAGTCTCAAAATCATAAAAAACAAATTTTTGATTAACAGGACACTTATCAGTAATTCCTGTTTCATTATCATCTAGACACTCATCTTCATCAACATTTGTTTCAAATATATCTTCTTCCTCTTCAATTTGTTCGCTACCAACAGGTTGCATAAAACATAAATGTCCTAAAATTAAAAATTTTCATATAAAATAAAATAAAATAATTATACCATATCTAATAACTTTTTTAGGTACGCTTTTATTGCATGTTTTGCATTCAAAATAACCGCAATTATGAGGTTTAGAATGTGCTCGTCGAATCAGTGTATCACATTGTTCGCACACTTTGAAACAATCGCAAATAGATACCCCTGTTTTTTGACGTTTCGATTGACCTCTTTGAGTAAAAACAAACTTGTGTCGAGCAAAACACTCATTGTTTTTAAAATATCGCAGGCAATCTTTGCATTTTTGAGCATTAAATTGATTACATGGGGGTGTATTGTAACACAGAGAACAAACGTTTCTGCATCTGTGTTCCATTTTGTTATTGTAGGCCAGATCGCAATGAGGACAATAGTAGCCGCGGTCAAAAAATCCAGGCATCTTTGTAATGACGGAGTAATGGTTATCATGGTGGTAAATATTCAAAACATGCGTTGCTTCAGGTCCTTAAAACTCTAAATACGTACACAATAACAGAAAAATAAAAAACTCTAACCTCTAAATATTATATCTTTAAAGCATTCTTTGCTAAAAACTTTGATTTGATAATTGGGTAATAAAACAGCTTGTAGTTGTTCCCACTGATGAAAACCGCAAGCTCCTTGATGGTTAGCTAATCCTGCCAAGGTCATCAGTTCTTTAGCAACCTTTGTTTGCAGCAGATGTGACTTGTCAGACTTTCGAATACTTTCCCATTTGTGTTCAGCATTCCTATCTTTTTTATGAATGTAAGCTCTAGCAACAACTAGAGCTCTAGCAAAACATAAATCATTCGTGTTGTTGATTTGAATAATACAGCATTTATCTTTTAGAAAATCATTATATTTTAAATATTGATGAGCATTGTGAATACCTTAAATTAAAATAAATAAATAAATAAATAAAAATAAAATCTTACATAAGTAATTTTAATTAGCTTACCGCTACACGCAGGCAGTGTTACAACAATCGTACGAATTGTAGACTGAGGACTATCAATTTGTATTTGCTCATTTGATTGAAGAACAGCATTAAGAGTGTTTACAATCAAATCTCCAATGAAAGCATGTTTTGGTCTAAAAGGTATCAAAACACAACCTTTTGTCAAATCTGGATGGTCAAAGGAAAACCCTATAAATGCATTATCAGCGACATTCTCAGAAATTTGCTCTACTATACGTTGAAACATTGGCACTATTTGAGCATTTAAATCATCCATATGTTCAGTATTATGAAAGTTCACAGAGTACTCGCGACCTTCGGTATTAAAACACCTAATATTTAGGGTACTTGGTTGACCTAGTTCGAAAAAATCATCGGCAACAAAAGATGCATTTGTTACACCTCCACTAACCCCAACACCATCACCACCACCACCAATTTGAGCTGCTTCGTAAATTTCTTCCTCATCA
Organism: Romanomermis culicivorax; assembly: GCA_963922205.1. Taxonomy (NCBI): domain Eukaryota; kingdom Metazoa; phylum Nematoda; class Enoplea; order Mermithida; family Mermithidae; genus Romanomermis; species Romanomermis culicivorax. Next base: position 28,435 of record CAWUHX010000218.1, on the reverse strand, counting down.
GAACTGTAAGGCGTATAACTTTTGTATTGATCATCTTCATCATCATCATAATCTAAAACAGTTCCTTCTTCTTCTCCTTCCAAAATATCATTATCAAGTGTTTCTTCTTCTTCTTTCTCAGAGGTAATATTCTCTGAAGACTCATTCACGATCATTTCATCGTCTTCATCAGAAGTAATATCTTCTAAAATTTCCATAGGCATGTCATCTTCATCCGAAGTAATATCTTCTAAAATTTCTATAGGCATGTCATCTTCGTCCGAAGTAAAATCCTCATAAATAGGTTTCATTATAAAAATTATCTAAACTAGAAAATATAAAAACTATAAACTAGAAAATAGAAAACAACCTATTCATCAAAACTTATACAGTAATAATAATAGAAAATTTTTATAAATTAGCAAAAACTATTAATTTTATGGTAGAGATTTAATTATTGTTTACGAGGTTATTGTAGTACTTTTCTTTTTTATGATGGGAAAGCTTTAAAGACCTCTATAACTCATGAACACGTGCCCATATCATTTCTTTAGCTTATTTCATTAGCATATAACCAGTTAAAACCAGTTGAAAACCTGTTTTACTGTACAACCCTAGTATTTTTGTTTTGATTCTTGAAGCTATAAAATAACTGTAATAGCTGCTTATAACCCTGTTGCACCATCTTTTCTTTTTATGTGGAAAAGCTTTAAAGACCCTTATAACTCATGCGCACGTGGCTATATTGCTTCTATAGCTTTGACCTTGATAATTACTATAACACATATAACACATATATTTTTCTAGCTTCGATCTCAAAGGTTACCATACCACATAAACACATTTTATTTTATTTTTGTAGAACATAGCTCCTCCTCTCATATACTCCTCAGAATAGCAGAATACTGTAGGATATATGTCTTGAATATTTATTATGCTTACAACTCCTCCTCTTACATCTATAAGCTATATATCCTAGTTATTTTATTATAGTTATAACCTCCTTTTACTCTAAAATTTTGAACAGTTTATACATTTATCTGTTTTGTTGCTACAAAAACTACTCGCTTCTTCTCTCTCTCTCTCTCTCTCTCTCTTTAATATTTCTTCAAGAATTTTCAAAAATGGAACACCAGTTCATGTTAGACGAAAACATGGCATTATTTGTAGTGGTTGAAGGTAGATACGTGTCAATCTATTTTCGTAACATCGACACTAAAACAAAAGAGGCATACGGTCGCGGATTCAAGCTCATTTTACCACAATACAGTATACTAGGTCGCAATGTCAATATTATTGAAAAGACATTTTCACATAGAGGTTGATGCAGCATCAACCTTGGTTATAAAATGCTGATCGAGAGCGATGGGGTTACAGTACGATTTAACAATTTGTTTAATGGAATGACATGGTGTTTATCCAAAGAAGTGAGCTGATATATGAATTCTTTCTTTCTTTCTTTCTTTTAAAATATAATGTTTTATTCTTTAGCAATTTTGGCGCTGGACCAATATGATACATGAGATAGCGCCAGCTATTTCAAACGAGTACAATGCTTTAGCAACAAATCTCCAGCTAGCGATAAAACGCAAAACAAATGAAAACGACGACGTAGCTGGAAAAGATGGTTCTACCCCGAAAATTGTTAAAGAAGAAGAAGTCGGTGCAGATAAGAAAATTATTAAAGAAGAAGAGGAAGGGATTCATGCTACAAAATTCGCCGGAGAACAAAGCAATGCCCGTGAAGATCAAAAGGAAGCTAGTGTTCAAACGTCGTTTATTAAGGATCTCTTCATCAACTGTTTAAATGATCCTGACTACGATTCAACGTCGGATACCAATTCATTGGACACCGAAACCAAGCGTATTTGTGAGTTATGTGTTCCAGGTTTAGATATTCCATGGTTTTTTGATGAGCAAGTAGTAAAAGGTGAAAAATTATTTATAGTTATATGTGCTGAACTAGTTATACAAGACATCTTTAATGGGTGTATTTTTGATTGTTATTGCGCGAAAGAGGTAGGAATTGTTGAGGAACATCAGTGTCCAGCTCGTAATTCCATATATAATATCGCAATTACACCAACAGTTAATCGTTTATATGAAAAGATGGGACTTATCATTGACTGTTTTGAATATGTTATAGGTGAAGTTCAAGGTTATTACTGTCTTCGCGCTTTTAAACAGATGATTGACATATTTAGATGTATACCATTTACAAGTACTGGTCATAAAATTCTTAAGGATACTGTAGCTTGTTTTATTGATGAAGGTTATCATTATGATTTTGATGATGCTGTTGTTATCAAAACACTACGCGATTTTATTAACAGTAAATTGTAAAAGTTTTGCTTCCATTCATTACAGTTTGTATGTTTTAATTAGCTATAGTTTGCTTGCTTATGTAATTGTTTACGTATTTGCTTGTTATATAATTTCATACATACATACATACATTGCGCGTATATTTTGCATACAGTAATGCTATTCTATTTTATATAATCATCTATCTATCTTTATATTTTACATGTGCACTGTTTTATATTGTAATTTTGATAATTATATAACATTTTGTTTTAAATAATAATAAAAATCATATTAAAAATTGTTCAAGTAAAAAAGTGGTTGGTTTTTGTTGTTGTCAAAAAGAGATGTCAAATGATGATGATGAAAAGTTTTATATATGGAAACATCCATTTAACTGTATAGTTTCTGCTCCAACAAAATCAGGAAAAACACAATTTGTTAAAAAACTTGTAATTTTTGCTAAAGAAATGCTTCAACCTGCTCCTGTGAAAATTTATTGGTGTTATTCGGAATGGCAAGAAGCTTACGATGAATTAGTTCAGAAATGTTCTTATGTAGAATTTATTCAAGGTTCGCCTGATTCGAATGAACTTCAGAAAAGTAAAGATACACCTAAATTGATGATATGATGCAAGAGATGAAGAATGATCAAAGTTTAACTCAACTTTTTACTAAAGGACCGCATCATTGGAATATATCAATTATACATATAGTTCAGAATGCCTTTTTTGATGGAATGCGTACGAGTAAGATAAACGCTCAATATTTAATTCTTTTAAAAAACCCAAGCGATAGATTACAAGTCCGCACACTGGCTCGACAGATTTTTCCAACTACCTCAAATTATTTCATAGAGGCGTATGAGGATGCTACTAGTAAACCAGTTATTTATTATTAGATCTTACACAGACATGTCCTAAAAAATATTGACTCAGATCTAATATATTTCCCAAAAATGATCACATGATTTTGTATACACCTAAATGATTCATCATTTTTACAAAAAAACTTTATACAAGTCAGTCGGATCCTATTATTCTAGCGACATGATATACAGTAAATACATTTTTTAAATACCCTCACTGTGATTCTTTTCATAGCTGTTTTTATTGTATGGGTACAATACCCTTTTCAATTTTATGAAAATGAAGAACCTGTAAATGTTACAGATTTTACAATACCAAACACAAAAAATGTTACATATCAGAAATTATTATTACGGGAAAATTATAAATTACATATAATACCCTTACTACGTTATGTAGAAAAAATTTTACATTGTCCTCAGAATGACGGACAATTTATGCAATTATGAGCATGTTTCAAAATATATGTTTTCAATCCTGTCGCATTTTCTTGTTGTAGTCGAAGCAGTAAATTTCAAAACTTGTACATCAATGGAAGTAGATTACGATATATTGATACGATAGCTTTATTACATAATCAGAAAAAAATATTATACCCTTCATCAGTCTAGTGGAGAATTTTGAGGAGGTTGGTCGTTTTTCTATAATTCGTTTGTTTTGTGACAACCTACTACAGTGATTTTAAAACGAAAAGTTATTGATAACGAAGAAGATGAGAATGATAGTGACGATTTGAAACAAAAAGAAAAAAATTGGCTGAATGATGAAAAGTTACTTAGCGGTATTCCTAAACAGTTTAAACGCTCAGCATCCTTATTATTGGAACATGTGCGACGTAACCCTAGTATAAATGTTAATAAGCAAGGTGAAGTATTAATTGATGGAAAATTAATTGAAGGATCACATATTATTGATTTATTACATGATTTGTCTCTTAAATGTTCAAAAATTACGCAAACGCTTGGAGTAGATGAGTTTGTTAATGCTTTGAAAAAATATAATGTACCATTAGAGGCTATAGGAAACCCATTACGTAAAATGTTATTCACTTTACCTCGGAAACTCTCCTACCATACACCTCCGGAAGAATCAGATGATCAGACAGTTAGTAGTGTCAAATGGTTGAATAAACCATTTGTGAAAGGTGTTGATTTATTTTCAAGTGGTGCAGAGGAAGATATCAAAGACGATTCATTCTTTAATAAAGGAAAGTCGACAGAAAAGAAGATACCAGGCAAAGTTAGAGCACTTAGATGGTATACTCCTTTGTACTAGAGCGATGAACACCTTACTTAGTTAATTATACAAAAATTTACACGGAAATCCTACAGCTTTTTCTAGTATTGAAAAATTGTATGCTGAAGCTAGAAAACACCGTAAAAATATTACACGTAAAAATGTTAAAGATTGGCTTTCAAAACAAGATAGTTATACTTTACATAAACAAGTCAACAAAAAATTTTCACGTAATCATATTTAGGTTACAGCTATGGATTAGCAATTGGAAATTGATTTGGCAGATATGTCTTCTCTAGCAGATTTTAACGATGGATACAAATTTATGCTTACATGTATAGATGTATTAAGTAAATACGCATGGGTTGAACCATTAAAATCAAAACATTCAAAGAATGTTTGTGATGCTTTTCAAAATATTTCAAAAAGAGGCCCAATTCCTTGGAGAGTGCGCAGCGATAAAGGAAAAGAATTTGTCAACAAAGATTTCCAAAAATTATTGAAAACTAATGATATACATTTTTTTACTTCTCAAAACGAAGACATTAAATGTTCAATAGTGGAGCGGTTTAATAGAACTTTAAAAACTAAATTATTTAAGTATTTTACAGAGTTTACTACTTATAAATGGATTGATATTTTACCCTCAGTTGTTTCCAACTACAATCACTCTGTTCATAGATCGATTAAGGAAAAACCTATTAATGTAGATTATTCTAATGAAAAAATTATATGGCAAAGACTCTACCCTAAAATATTTTACACTAGGAAGTCTAAGATTGATATAGGAGATTACGTGCAAATTAGTAAACATAGAGGTGTATTTCACAAAGGTTATTTACCTCAATGGAGTGAAGAAGTTTTCAAAGTAATGCATATTGTGAAGACCCGAAATCATATACTTTATACAATTCAAGATCTGGAAGGCCAAGATATAGAAGGACGTTTTTATGAAAAAGAACTACAGAAAATTGATTTTAATCCTAATATCAAAGAATACAAAATTGAAAAGGTTTTGAAGACTAAACGTTTACCAGATGGTCAGAATAGAGTACTTGTGAAGTGGTGGGGTTATCCTGAAAAATTCAACAGCTGAATTTTAGAAAAGGATATACAAAAGGACGACGGCGACAATTACGATGAACAACTTTGAATTGACATATTATGTTCAACAAGATGCGCTATTATCACAAAATTTTTTAGGGGTTTTTGCTTGCGATACTCTACCGAAGATAGTTAAAAGACCTGCGGCTTTAATTGCAAACACCAATACATCTTTTCAAAAAGGAAGTCATTGGATAGCTATGTATTTTGATAATGCTAACTCTGTATATTATTTTGATTCTTATGGTTTACCACCAGTTATTCCTGCTTTTATAAACTATATTAACAAAATTGCTTTAATAAGATATACAAATAAGAAACATTTACAAAATTTTAGTAGTAGGGTTTGTGGTATATATACTTTGTATTTTTTGTATTATAAAGTGTGACATGTTCCTATGTATAAAATGTTTAAAAGTTTCAGTAACACAAATTTTGTTTATAATGATAAATTGATTTGTAAGTTTTTTCATTGTAAATTTTCTGTAAAAGGTCACTTGCGAAATAAATTATGTACACGTTTGTAAAAAGTTAACTCCTTCTTTATGTATTTATATATATAAATTTTACTTCACTTTGATAGCTCCACCTCCTTTATATTTTTGTATAATTTTATTGGTTACTTTAGTAGCTCCGCCTTTTTATAAATTTATAACTGAGTGTTTAGTTGTTAAATAAAAAATTTTTATTTTGAAATGGATAGTAGTAATAGTAGGCATTCAGAAATGTCTCACATTAACGTTTGGGAGTTTTTTGGAAAACGTCTTCCTCGAAATGAAGTGGTTTTCTTCAGTCAGGTCGTACTAATATACATTGTAGTCATTACAGCTATAATAAATTTATCTCTCTACAATAATAATACACAATTGTGGGTTGGTATTTTGTGCGCTTGTATAGGATATTTATTACCTAGCCCCGTACCGACAGTATTACAGTCATCTAATTCATTGAAGACCATACCTATAGCAACAGCAAACAACATTATAAATAATGACAACCTTTGAAGATCAATTTTATATCACATTACCTAGTAATAGAAAAAATGGAAACAAGTCTTCTGATTTTTCAGCCCATCTACCTTACCATTTAAAACTAGATGGAAGCTGGGAGGTAGGGTTAAGTGAAATAATATACCCCTATAGTTGGGCTACATTTACCAATCATGGTGGAGATAATGTAATAACGTTATTTACGGATGGTGTTGGAAATAAGGTCAAAAAAATTAAAGTAATAGTTTTTGAAAAACATTACTTTACCATATCTGAATTAATTGAAGAGTTGAATGCAAAAGTTGGAGCAGCTATTGCCGGAACTAACATGGAAATCATGTTTTCATACGATGAACATAGTAGAGGATTAGTTAATTTGGAAATAAAAAGTGGTACAATCTTACGTAAAATCGAAATAAGCAAACAATTGATGGAGCTTCTCGGATTTAGCGCTACCAATACTGAGGCCTATGCAACTGCTGATGATTTTTTAAATAGAGCTGTGAATATTAACTTATATACTGTTGGAGAGAAACCTCCAAAAAATTCTAACATACATATTCCACCATCCAAAGCTGTTTTTCTTGCCGAGCCTGGAACTAATCATTTATACATGTTAGGCATTCAACCACCAAATTTGAATGATTTACAGAATTTTTATGTTTACTGTAATATTATTGAAAATCAGATTGTTGGAAATACTTTAGCACCACTTTTACGTATAGTAAATGTTCAGGGAAAATACAAAGATAATGTGAGTCGATTATATGAAACACCTCACTATATACCCATTCAATTGAAAGAAATTACAGTACTCGAGATTAATATAAAAAACAGTATGAATGAGCTTATACCCTTTCAGTTTGGGAATGTTATAGTTAAATTACATTTTCGGTGACCTACTCCTTTATTCCTATAATCATAGTATCAAATTTTTATTTACTCATTCATTCATTTGCATTTGGACACGTTGTCGTCAGGTTGAATTTTTGCAAATGCTCTTAATTAATTAATCAATTCATTTAGTTGTTCCTTCTGATTTTCAAAGCAAAATATGCATACCGTATTTATCCCTGAAACCATTGATTACTGGATCAAAATTTATCAACATGGTATTCAAGATAATCAATTTCAATTAGATGGTACCTTAGAAGGTTTCCGAGCAGCATACCGGTATTATTATAGACATCAAGGCGCTGGAGTTGGTAATTTTTTTAAGAGTTTGTGGCGTCTAGCTATGCCTTTGTTAAAATCTGCAGGAAAGCATGCACTTGCTGCAGGTTCCAAAATTGCAGGCGATGTTGTGGAACGTCGTTCTTTTAAAGAAAATGTTGCTGAGCATGGACGAAACGCAGCTGGTAGCTTATTACACGAAACGGGCAAGTGCATTCATAAAGGAAAAGGTTTAGGGAAGCGTAAACATATAAATTCTACGATACATATAAAAGCAATAAAAAGTTAAATGATGGTCAGCGTCAACAACATCAACATCAAAAACAACATAAACGTAAACACCTGAAACGACGTTCCTCATTCTTAAAAAAGACTCCACTTAGAGTAGTCAGTTTCAAGGATATCTATTCAAAATGAGTAAATTTATTGATGCTGCGTCATCTCCTAGTAGTAAAACGGAGTTAGATTTATTTACCGTACCTCCAACACAAGTTGCTATTTGTAGAAGTTTTTGGTCTGAAATTCAGTTACAAAATCCTTGTACTAATGAAGGACCTTACGAGTTTGTTATTTCACCTGGTTCATATATGTTGGACTTATCAAAAAATTTTATATATTTTATTATTCGAATTACGAAATCTAATGGCGCTGCTTGCACTTTAACAGCAGATGCCAACAATAATATCAGTGGTAACGTTGTGGCACCAATTAATTTGATCGGCAAAACATTTTTTAAACAGATCAAGATGTACTTAAATGGAAAATTAATATCTGACAGGTAAGTTTAATAATTAAATGTATGTTTACGTTTTTAATTTTAACATTTTAACATTTCAGTGGGGATGGATACGCTTACAGATCTTATTTGGAAACAGAATTGAACTATGGTCGTGATGCTAAGTCGACACATGTTGCAGCTGCTGGTTATGCTTTTGAAAATGGCGATGTTCTTGATATAAAGAAAAACAAGGGTGCTTTGGAAAGAGTTCAGATGTTCAAAAACAGTGCAGTTGTTGAATTAATGGCTCCTATACATGCCGATCTATTTATGCAAGAACATTTTCTATTGAATCAATGTACTTTGAAAATTGATTTATACAGACATGGAGATGATTTTTGCTTGCGAAAATTTATATCTACTGACAACGAAGCTTATAAAATTGAGGTTAAAAGCATGTCTTTATTTATTAAAAAAGTTGAAGTTGCAGATAATATCAATCTAGCTATTGAATCCATGTTACAAAATACAGCTGCAAAATACCCTATTCCTCGATGTCATGTTACAAGTCTATACATAACAACTAGTCGTCGCTCAGCTCCTCTGAACTCATTGTTCACAGGTCCTTTACCTTGTCATCTCGTTGTGGCGCTCGTTGATGGTTCAGCTGCTAGGGGTGATTATTATCAAAGCCCCTTCAATTTTAAGCATTTCGGATTAAACGAAATTAAAATAACAAGTGGCACTACAACACTACCTACAACACTATATATGCTAAATTTTAAAGAAAACAAATATTTGCACACTTTTGTACAATTATTTGAGGGTGTAGGAATTGGTACAGATAACAAGGGTAATGAAATTACTCGAAATTCTTTTACAACGCATAACATGGTTTTTGTTTGTGATTTGACTCCTTGCGGTATGGATGGTAATTTGTGGGAACTCGTATGTGAAGGAACCACTAGTTTACAGATGAATTTTGGCGAGGATATACCAGATGGTGGTATTGAAGCACTTATATACGCAGAATTTGACTCTCTCCTAATGATTGATAAAAATCGTGAAACCTTTACGGATTATAGTATTTAAATACGTAATATTTATATGTACATTTCATCTCATTTTTTTATAATAATAAAAATCACTTATAGTTGTTGTTGTTGTTTATACAACCCTTCTCTTTAGCTATTGTTTAGAAATATTCTTTTAATTTATTCCTAATTATAAATGAACTTCCTTTTATTACTCCTTCTTTCCTTTATTTTCTCCTTTAATTCTACAGTGCTATGTAATTATCTTGTACGTTCTTTTTACCCTAAGATCTGTTTGTGCATATTCTCTACATATCGTTTACTCATACATCTCTAATTATCTGACTACAGTAAAACCTTTTTTTATATTCCAGAAGTTGACACACACATACACACATACACACACACACACATACACTCATAGTAGAACTCTAAAGAAATTACCTCTACTATTAAACGCAATAAATAAAAAATTTTATTAATTTTAATTCAATTTAATTTATTTGAAACAAAATATATATATACAAAATTTAAAACAAAATAGAATAAATTATACATATATACAAAATTTAAAAACAAAATAAAATATACATATATATACATCCACCTTTGCCGCCGCCGCCGTCGCAGCCCTCGCTAGAGGTTCCACGCGTATCCACTAAAATTTTTACAAATTTTAATAACTATTTTAGTTAAACAAAAATTTTTACTCTAATATATCATTTAACTGTTAAGTAATAGGTACAAGATCTATCAATAGTCTTTATTTATCATAAAATTTTATCGTATAAAATTGTGTAAATATTTGAAAGCTTCTAGAATATTCTAGAAATGTTCTTTGGTAAGTTTTAGACAGCTCAGCTAGCTTATAAAATTTATATCTACGATGTGTTTTAACTATAACATCGTAACTTACTAGAAACGCGGTAGCGTCAGTCCTATCCTCTCGTCGACATAGCGATCGTCGGCGTTTCCCCATTCAGCCCTCGCACCAGGGGGGAGGATATTCCACAGGTGCGAGGCTAGGTGGCCGTCGTCCAGCAAAGGGTTTTCGAACATCCGGCGTAGACGTTTCATAAAACCCCAAAAAGGTTTCTGTCTAGCCGGATATTCAACCCTCGCTGGCTTTTCCACCAGCTCTTGAAGTCCGTGGACGCCTCCTCCCAAAAGACGGACGCCCACGCGTCAATGTCGGCCGTCGTTATAAACGGCTCTAAATTAATAATATTATAAAATAGTATCCATATTAATTTTTAAATCAAAATATTTGTAAAATCATCGTACCCTAAACCTCGTAGGCGGCTCTTAATGCCGAAATAAACGTAACGAATAGGGCCTCCATTGGTAGTCTCAGGTGTCGAGCGCAAGTACAAAAATAAGAATGGTTCTTCTTCTTCTATTGTTTCTATTTATACCTCTTTACCCTCATTAAACCTTTTCCGGTTTTTTCTGCTTTTTGGTTGAATCTTTTCGGTTTTTCTTTGAAGGTTGTCGACTCTAGGTTTTTCTAGAAAACTATCAGAATAACAATAATCACCACCTTGATTGCTTGGGTATTGCGTCTCTTTAAAGGCTTTAGGCTCTAGGTTATTTTAGAAAACTATCAAAATAACAATAATCACCACCTTAATTATTTTGGTAAAGCGTCTCTTGCTACAGTATTTTATAGAACCTTTGACCTTTTCTAACATTTCTAATTGGTTCTACGATCAAAATGGTTTCAGCTGTCTAACTTTTCTATGTTTGCTCTGGAAAACACTCTGTATACAAAACCGCATCTACCTACATAAATCATCCAATATAATGTATTAATTTTCTATACGTAGAATAACGTTCATGTATTGATGATTTAGTTCTTTTCTTTTTTCTTGTTCTTTTCTTTTCTTCAAATATTTTTGTGGTATCAATTACTTTTTTACATTTAGAATATTTTTCATCTCAAGTGTTCACTTTTCTACACCCATTTTATGCCCATTTTTCTATAAAAGAATTTGGTCATTTACGACCTTAAAAGTATAAACCCGTAGGAATAATGTTTCAAGTTTTATAGGCTCTTAGAGTTTTTATATGTGGAATTGAGCATTCTGATCTAAAAGACCGTTCTAATTTAGACAATCGTTCAGTATGCAGGGCTTCCGATTAGCTTTTCTGTGAACCTGCAGACGGCACACCTCTTATTTTGGAGCCCGAGGGCGCTTTTTTCGAACGACTTCCTCCCTGGGTGGAGGGGGTCAATTTTATAAATGCTTTCTTTCTTTCTTTTTTGTTTTTCATTTTTTGTTCACGTTATAATTATTTTTGTATTTAGACTACAGTATTTTGGTGATTAACAAAAATAAAATAGTGTTTCAAAAGTTTTATAATAATAGGTTAGAATGTTGCATTAAATTAAAAATTATTGATACGTAAAGATTTTTTCAACTCTCCAAATTTTCTACACGCTTTTTACGACCAGCTCATTATGGTCCTTTTCTATAAAAGACCTTATTTGTCTACATGCTTTTTATGGCCAGCTCGCTCTGGTCATTTTTATAAAAGACCTTCTTGGTCATTTTTTGGCAGAACATCAAACTTTATACGCATGCACCCGTAAGGATAATGTTTCATCGCGTATTGACTCTCTCGAGAATTTACTCATTAAACAGCCCATTACTGACCAGATTGACCGTTCTGACATTTGTTGACTTGAACGATCGTTCAGAAAATGGGACCTCGGAAATATATTTACACCTGCAGGTGGCACCCTTTTGACAAAGGGGGTCCGGGGTGCAAATTTTTGAAGGGCTTCCTCTTCCCAGAGGGGAAGCCGTTTTTACACACGATCTCTTTTTATTTCTTTTCCATTTTTTGTTCATTTTAGTTTTCCTTTTTCATCTACAGTAACACACATGATACCCTAATTCTACTGTCAACATAATCGAAAATTACCGTAATTCCACTATTACGGTAACTCTAAAGTCTGTATACTTAACCGTATGACCTATAAATCGACGAAGAAATTGACCGTATATGTTTACTGTACGACCTGTAAATCCACCAAAAGTCGTCCGTATATGTTTACTGTACGACCTATAAATCGACCAAAAATGACAAATTATAGGTCGTACACAAAAGATAGTAGTATCCTTAACCGTACGACCTATACGGGCCGGCCTTACTACTTCTGTGGAGTACTGTTTGCATAGAAAAATAGAAAATTTTATTAAGGATCGCGAAAAAAGGCATTCTTCAAGCATACACTAACAGATTTTTAACGATCCTACATTTTTAGTGACCATGGGTGGCTGCCCAGCTCGCCCCCCCCCCCAAGAACGGCGCTGTGTCTTCCTGATCGGGAAAGGATGGCTTCCCTGATGTCGGGAACAAAGTACTAGCCTTCTGTACTTTTTAGGTATCGGGAAAGCTGCAAGCAGCTACACTAAATATTGATAAATGCAAGCAATAATGAAATTGAGTTTTTGGATTTAAAATTGAAAAATTTTACAATTAAAATCGAAAAATTTGAAAATCAAAAATTAAAAATTTTTTAAATTTGAAATCAGAAAATTGAAAATTGAAAAAATTCAGAATTCAAAATTGAAAAATTTAAAATTGAAAATTGGAAAATTTTAAAATTTGAAATTTAAAAAAATTCAAGATTATAAAAATTGAAAGTTGAAAAAATTTAAGATTAAAATTTTTCAAAATTTAAAATCAAAAAATTTAAAATTTAAAATTTTCAAATTAAAAAATTTAGAATTAAAATTTTTAAAATTTGAAATTAAAAAATTGAGAAATTTAAAATTTAAAAATTGATAAATATACAGTTTAAAAATTCCGAAATTCAAATTGGAACGATTTTAAAATTTAAATTTAAAAGATTTTAAAATTCAAAAAAAATTTGAAAAATGTAGAATTCAAGATTACAGAATTTTAAAATTTGAAAAAAAAAATTCTAAAATTTAAAAATTAAAAAAAATTAATCAAGAGGAATTAAATTATGACAAATAAACGAAAAATACTGCAAACAAAATAATGTAAACAGATGTATGTAAACGTATGTGGTGTAAACGCAAACAACAGAAAATAATCAATATAATGTACAAGATCAATAAAATGTATAAAATGTACTGTCTGGTCATCTTCATTTATGCAACTTACTTATCTGAACAGCTGATCTTACTGTAAAATATTTGTCATGTAGCTTCCCGATTCTTAAATTTAGGGACATAAAGGACAACTCTTTTCCTGGTCCTTATCAGGTCAGGAACTCAGGATTAAGAATCAGGATTACTGATTACTATACATCGGCCTACATCATCCTCTTTAGCATTACACTCTGTAAAAAAGAAATTTGAAAATAATCTGCATTATTTTGTCTTATGACATTGCTTCTTGCAAAACATGGCATAAATGGGTGGCAGAGAACACTGAAATAACAGGCAATGTGCAGCAAATCCATGGGAAGAAACATGTATCTGACAGATCCCAGAATTTTTAAAAAGTTAGGTACCTCGCTTAAAGTGTTAGAAAATAGAATGAAGCATATGAGAAACACTGGGAGTCAGAACTTATTATTATCTCTGCATATTAGATATTCTGGTTTTTAAACAAGGACATGGCTAAATACTGTTCAGTATATTTGTGGACATTTAAAGAAGACCTGTGAGCAGAAGTGACACTAGTCCATTTATCTGGAAAGGAAATGAGTAGTAACACTGGACTGTATAGGTGGGATGGCTGAGCATATCCCTATCTTTTGTGTACGACCTATAATTTCTCATTTTTGGCCGATTTAAAGGTTGTATAGTAAGCATATATGCTCAATTTTTTGGTCAATTTATAGGTCCTATGGTTAAGCATGCAGGTTCTGGAGTTACCATAATAGTAGGATTACGGTAATATTTGGATTATGGTAATAGTAGAGTTAGGGTGATAGTCATGTTACTGCAGGTGAAAGAGGAAAATTGATGTTGAACAAAAAATGGAAAAAGGAAAACTAAAGTGAACAAAAAAATGAAAAAAAGCAATAAAAAACCAAAAAGTAAGCATGTATAGAAATGACTTCCTCCCTGGGCAGCGGAAGTCTCTCAAAAATTTGCACCCTCGGACCTCCTTTGACAAAAGGACACCACCCACAGGCATAAATATGATTGGAGGACCCATTCCAGAATGATCCTTCCAGTCAGTAATTGTCAGATTGGTCAGATTGGTCAATAATGGTCTGTTCTATAAGTAAAATCTTCAAAACGTCTATATGCGATGGAACATCATTCCTACGATTTCATACATATAAAGTTTATTGCCTGTGGAAAAATGACCAGAAAGGTCTGTTATAGAAAAAATGACCAGAACGAGCCTAGTATAGAAAAACATGTAGAAAATTTTGAGATCTTGTGGTGTTCAAAAAACTTTTATGTAACAAAAGAAAAAACTTTTGAATCAGCATACCAATTTTGTTTTATTGTGAAATAATTATTTAGTTCGACCATAAGGAAATGTACAAAAATTACATTTCAAAATACGTTTATCATATACTACCCTGAATTTTTTCAATGTTTTTTAGGTGACAACTCTACAATCTTGCTGGTGCTCAATGCGAAGATTGTGTACATTTACTTCTTCTTGTCCCTCGTTTTTTACAAAAGCGAAAACCACTCAATGTAGTGAATAAAAATTAACTTTTTTCATAGCAACATCTGTTGCCTCCATGAAAATATCCCTAAATTTCATACAACACTGCGGAAAACTTGCACATCACTATTACAGTAATCAAGTAATTCCTTGTCAAAGTTAAATTGACGCAGTTAAAAAGAACACTACTGTAAATGCAAAAACTTATGTAATTTTACAAACTTACTGTTTCAATTTTTTTATTATACCATTCCAAGAATGCTGCATGAGCTGCCGGTTTCATAGCATTGTAACTATACATGTCAAGTGATGGGTATAGTCCAATATATCCATAATTTTCTTTTCTATTAAAGAAGTGCCAGAAATATCCTTTACATATTTCATTTATTCCAAATGTTTTCAGTAGAGCCGCTAAAGGCATTGGAAGAAAGTTCAGAGAATCAATAATTTTTATTGATCCTACTTTGATACACATCAATTCTAAACCTGAAAAATAAAATAAATAAATCAATGGATGAAAATGAAAAAACTATAAAACAATTCGCTAATTCACCCTTATTAATGATATCTAGTTCATGATGACCATTACAGTACAAAAACTACATTATAAATTGTCCATCAAATCCTCGAGAATTATGTGCAATTGCTGTAATGATTTTCATGCCTTTTCGAAAAAGGTATTGGCAGAAATGATTTAGACATGTAGAGCCTTTGAATACATGCTCACGTTGACAGGACATATTGCAACAAAAATTTCCTTGGCTGTAACGACACTGATCACACACAGTATGGACAATGCATAAATTTGGCTCATGTTCAAATACATCCCCTAGTTGCTTTTGTTGTAGAATTTTTTCCTGCCTAGTCTCAAAATCATAAAAAAACAAATTTTTGATTAATGACACACTTATCGGTAAGTCCTGTTTCATCATCAACCAGGCACGTATTGTCATCCTTAACACATTCGTCATTTGTTTTAAATACATCTTCCTCCTCTTCAAGTTGCTCGTTACCAACAGGTTGCATAAAACATGAATGTCCTGAAATATAAAAAATTTAAATAAGATAAAATAAAATAAAATAATACTTATACTGTATCTAATACCTTTTCTAGGTATGCTTTCCTTGCAATTCAAAGTAGCCGCAATTATGAGGTTTAGAATGTACTCGTCGAATCAATGTATCACATTGCTCGCACACTTTGAAAGGGTCACAAATAGATACCCCAGTTTTTTGATGTTTCGATTGTCCTTTTTGAGTAGAAACAAACTTGTGTCGAGCAAAACACTCGTCATTTTTAAAATATCGCTGACAATCCTTGCATTTTCGAGCATTAAATTGATTACATGTGGGTGTATTGTAACACAATGGGCAAAAGTTTTTGCATCTGTGTTCCACTTTGTTATTGTAGACTAGATCACAATAAGGACTAAAGTAGCTGCAGTCAAAAAAACCAGGCATCTTTGTAATGACTGAGTAATGGTTATTGTGGTGGTAGATATTCAAAACATGTGTTGCTTCAGGTCCTTAAAACTCTAAAAGCATACACAATAACAGAAAAATAAAAACTCTAACCTCTAAATATTAAATCCTTAAATCGTTCTTTGCTTTTTTTTGATAAGAGGGTAATAGAACAGTTTGCAATTTTTCCCATTGGTGAAAACTGCAAGACCCTTGATGATTAGCTAACCCTGCCTGGGTCATCAATTCTTTAGCAATCTTTGTTTGCAGTAGATGTATTTTGTCAGACTTTCAAATACTTTCCCTTTTGTGCACAGCATTCCTATCTTTTTTATGAATGTAAGCTCTAGCAACAACTAGAGCTCTAGCAAAGCATAAATCATCAGCCCTGTTGATTTGAATAATACAGTGTTTATCTTCCAGGAAATCATTATCTTTTAAATATTGATAAGTATTGTGAATACCTTAAATTAAAAAAAAATAAATAAATAAAAATGAAAAAGGAAAAGTTTTTAAAAAATGTTGAAACACAACCAAGAGGGTAAGTAAGTAAATAAGTAAGGACATAAGTAATTTTAATTAGCTTACCGCTACACGCAGGCAGTGTTACAACAATCGAATGAATTGTAGCTTGACGGGTATCAATCTGTATTTGTTCATTGGATTGAAGAACAGCATTAAGAGTGTTCACGATCAAATCTCCAGTTAAAGCATGTTTCGGTCTAAAAGGTATCAAAACGGGACCTTTTGTCAAATCTGGATAGTCAAAGGAAAACCCTATAAGTGTATTATCATGGACATTCTCTGAAATTCGCTATACTGTACATTGAAATGTTGGTGCGAGTTGAGCATTTAAATCATCCATAGGTTCAGTATAATGAAAGTTCAAAGAGTACTCGCGACCTTCGGTATTAAAATGCCTAATACTCACAGTAGTGGGTTGACCTAATCCAAAAAATTGTCAGCAACAAAAGATGAGTTTGTTATACCCCCACCACTAGTTTGAACTGGTTCATAAATTTCTTCTCCATCCGAACTGAGCCGTGTATAACTTTTGTATTGATCATTTTCATCATCATCATAATCTAAAATAGTTCCTTCTTCTTCTTCTTCCGAAATATTATTATTATCAAGTGTTTCTTCTTCTTCTTCTTCTTCTTCTTCTTCTTCTTCTTCCTCAGAGATGATATTCTCTAAATCAGCATCTACAATCGTTTCCTCTTCATGGGAAGTAATTTCTTCTAAATCTTCCATAGGTATATCATGTTCGTCCAAAGTAACATCCTCATAAATAAGATTCATTATAAAAATTATCCAAACTAGAAATAGAAAAACTACAAAACAACCTATTTACCAAAAACCATACAGTAATAACAGAAAATTTTTTATAAATTAGCAAAAACTATTAATTTTATGGTAGGTATTTAATTATTGTTTACAGGCTTGTCATAGTACTTTTCTTTTTTATGATGGGAAAGCTTTAAAGACCTCTATAACTCATGAACATGTGCCCATATCATTTCTTTAGCTTATTTTACTAACATATAACTAGATAAAACCAGTTGAAACACCTGCTTTACTGCACAACTCTAGTATTTTTGTTTTGATTCTAAATACTATTAAAGAACTGTAATAGTTGTTTATAACTCTGTTGCACCATCTTTTCTTTCTATGGGGAAAAGCTTTGGAGATCGCTATAACTTATGGGTATGTAGCTATACTATTTTTCTAGCTTTGACATTGAAGATTACTATAAAGCACAAACACAATTATTTTCTCTAGCTTCTACATGTAGATGACAAAATAAAGGGCTACTGTGGGACATATAACCGGAATATTCATTGTGCTTATAACACAGCCTCTTATGTAGATGTCAAAATAACAGACTATTGTAGGATATATGGCCGGGATATTCATTATGCTCATAACCCCGCCTTTTACTCTCCAAAATTTGGCTTATTTATACATTTCTCATTTCTGTTGGTACAAAAGCTACTTGTTTGTTTTTGTTTTTCTTTCTTTTTAGCATATTCCCTCTATTCAACTCCTGAATACTTATTTTTAAAAATGGAACACCAATTTATGTTGGATGATAACATTGCTTTATTCATAGTGGTTGAGGGTAAATATGCGTCAATTTATTTTTGTAATGTTGACCCCAAAATTAAGGAGGCATACAGTCCCAGGTTCAGACTCATACACTATATTAGGTCGCAATGTCAACATTATTGAAAAGACATTTTCCCATGGAGGTAAATGTGGCATCAACCATGGATATAAAATGTTGGTGGAAAGCCATGGGGTTACAGTAAGATTTACCAATCTTTTTAATGGAAGGATATGGAGTTTATCTAAAGAAGTGAGTGTATATGAATTTTTCTTTTAATAATTTTGAGGGCTAAAATGTTTTTTCTTTCTTTCTTCTTTTCAAAAATTAAAATGTTTTTTCTTCAGCAATTTTGGCCTTGGACCAATTCAATACATGAAATAGCACCAGCTATTTCAAATGAGTACAATACATAGGCAGTAAAACATCAAACGACAACAATGATGAAACACAAACGATCAATGATGGTGACAATGATGAATCAACAAAAATCGCTGAAGAAGGCGGCAATGGTACGCAATTCATTGGAGAAGGTGACAATGCTATGAAAATTGCTGGAGAAGGCGGCAATGCAACAAAAATTGTTGGAGAAGGCGACAATACGATGAAAACCATTGTGAAGGTGGGTATGCTACTGTAGATCAAAAGACAGCTTTCAAATGATGTTTGTTAATGAGCTCTTCATTGACTACCTCAACAATCCAGACTACCATTCATCATTGGATAAGAGTTTGCTGGATGCTGAAACCAAACCTATTTGCAAGTTACATGTTCCAGGTTTAGATATTCTGTGGTTTTTTGATCAGCAAGTAGTAAAAGGTGAAAAATTGTTTATAATTATATGTGCTGAACTGGCTATTCAAAACATTTTTATGGGGTGTATTTCTTCTTCTTCTTCTTCAACTGCAAATAAAAGGACAGGCATAGCTAAATAAGTTGACATGTATCGTAACAAATTAGAGCACATTTTAAAGGATAATTAAGGCCTGAAGAACAATACAAAATGTACTCTCAATTATTTTCACAATATTTAACTTTTGAACATGAAAGTTCTCAACCTGCTACAATAATTTTGAAACAAAAGACTATTGATAATGGTGAAAATGATAGCGTTAATTTGAAAGTTGAAGAAAAAGATTGGTTGAATAATGAAAAATTACTTAGCAAAATTCCTAAACTATTTAAACATTCAGCACCATTATTATTGGAACATGTGCAACATAACCCTAGTATAAATGTTAATCAGCAAGGAGAAGTATTAATTGAGGGAAAATTAATTGAAGGATCCCATATTATTGATTTATTACATGATTTGTCATGTAAACATTCAAAAATTATGCAACCATTAGGAGTAAATGAGCTTGCTACTGCTTTGAGAAAACATAATGTACCCATAGAGGCTACAGGAAATCCTTTATGTAAAATGTTATTCACTCTACCTCATAAGCTCTCCTACCAAACAGCTGCGGAAGAATCAGATAATCAAGCAAGTGGTAGTCTGGAATGGTTGAATAAATCACTCATGGAGGGTGTTGGTTTTTTTCAGGTGACAAAGATAGCAAAGACAATACAATTTTGAGTAAAGGAACCTTGACAGGAAAGAAGATACAAAGAAAAGCTAGAAACCTCAGATGGTATACCCCCTTGAACTAGAACAATGAATAGATTATTTTCAAAATTGTACAAAAATTTACAGGGCAATCGACATCCTTTATTAATATTGAAAAATTATTTCTTGAGGCTAGAAAACACTATATAACAATTACACATAAAAATGTTAAAGATTGGCTCTCAAAACAAGATAATTACAACCAGGCCTGTAACTAGGGGGAATAGGGGGAATTGCCCCCTGAAATGAAATCCAAAAAATTTTTTTAGCCTATCTGATCCAGTGCATGTATGTGAACAAGTGACTACTCTTGGCACTTGTGAATTTTTTTCTATTCCTTTATTGAATCATAAAAACGAAGGGTTAAAGGTACAAATACTATATTTTATAATAAAATTTGCATGTCTAACAGTGTAATGCATTTGGTGAATATTGATTGACTTTCATTTCACTGTTTCCTACATAATATTACACTTTTTCTTGCTGTATGTATTTTATAAGTTTAAAGGTTGAAGTTTATGAAAATTTTTTTGAGATTGTTTCAACTTTTGAATCTAATACAATATGAAGCGTATCACTAGCTATTTTACATCTTCGAATTTAAACAACAAACGTCAATATGTAGCATCAAATTCAGCTTCTTCATGTGAATCCAGTGCTGGGAATGATTCTCAAAAACCTTCAGAATCAACAGGTTAGTTAAAATAAAATTGTATCATCATTCTAATGAGTTAAAATTTATTTAAATATTAATTCAGTTGTAACACTTGCATCAACTACCGCTTCTACAGATTGTGATATGGTTGTTGATTTGTTTGCCAAAACCGGTGATAGACACATAGCACTTCATTAATTCTGGATAGATTTTATTAGTTGTTCAGTGCGAATAAATTTTGATCTTGAGTTTTCTCAATTATGTATTTTAAATATAGCATTTTAAGAAATTTTTCGAGCACTAACAGTGCTAAAAATTGATTTTTTCTTGGGCTCCACTCCAGAACCCACGAGGGGGCACTTAAGTGCACCACCCTGGACCCCTCAGCCCACTGGTTGGTCGCTGCGTGACCTCCATTTGCCAAGTTTTGAGTAAGTCAAAATATTTTGGTGATTCCCCCCCTCCTGAAAAAAATTCCTAGTTATGGGCCTGGTTACACCCTACATAAGCAAGTCAACAAAAAGTTTTCACATAATCGTATTTATGTTACAGCTATGGATCAACAAAAGGAAATTGATTTGGCTGATATGCCTTGTTTAGCAGATTTTAACGATGGATATAAATTTATGTTTACATGTATAGATATGTATTAAGTAAATACACATGGGTTGAACCATTAAAATTAAAACATGCAAAGAATGTTTGCGATGATTTTCAAAATATTTTAAAAAGAGGTTGAATCCCTTGGAGAGTGTGCAGCAATAAAGGAAAAGGATTTGTCAACAAAGATCTCCAAAAACTATTAAAAGCTAAAGATATACATTTTTTTACTTCCCAGAATGAAGATATAAAATGTTCAATAGTGGAACGGTTTAATAGGACCTTAAAAACTAAATTGTTTAAATATTTTACAGAATTTACCACTTATAAATGCATTGATATTTTACCAACAGTTGTATCAGACTATAATCATTCTATTCATAGATAAATTGATGAAAAACCTGTTAGTGTGAATTATTCTAATGAAAAAATTATATGGCAGTGACTTTATCCTGAGAATGTATACAGTAGAAAACCTAAAATTATTTTAGGGGATTTTGTATGAATTAGTAAGCATAGAGGGGTGTTCGACAAAGGTTATTTACCTCAATGGAGTGAGAAAGATTTTAGAGTAAAGAAAATTGTGAAGACTAGAAATCATATACATTATACAATTCGGGATTTGGGAAGTGAGGATATAGAAGGATGTTTTTATGAAAAAGAGCTACAGAAAATTGATTTTAACCTGGATATCAAAGAATACAAAATTGAAAAAATTTTAAAAACTAAACAATTACCAGACAGTCAAAATAGAGTATTTGTGAAGTGGTGGGTTATCCTGAAATAATCAACTGTTGGATTTTAGAAAAGGAAATACAAAACAATGAATATGATGAAGAACTTTGAATTAGCATACTATGTTGAATAGGATGCAATTTTATCAAAAAAATTTCTCGGCGTTTTCACTTGCGATAGATTACTGCAGATACTTTGAAGACCTGCAGCTTTAATTGCAAAACTGATACATCTTTTCAAAAAGGAAGTCATTGGATCACCATGTATTTCGATAATGATAACTCTGTATATTATTTTGATTCATATGGTTTACCACCAATTATTACTGCTTTTATGAACTGTCATAACGAGAATGCTACAGTAAGACATGTAAATAAGAAACGCCTACAAAACTTTTATAGTAGAGTTTGCAGTATATATATACCTTGTATTTTTTGTATTATAAAGTGTGACATGTTCCTATGTATAAAATGTTCAAAAGTTTTAGTAATGCAAATTTTGCTTACAATGATAAGTTAGTTTGTAAGTTTTTTCATTGTAAATTGTCTGTAAAAGGTTGATTGCAAAATATATTATGTATGCATTTCTAAAAGTTAACTTCACCTTCTTTATGTAATTTCGTTCAATTTTATTGGTTACTTTATTAACCCCGCCTTTTCATCAAATTTATAATTAATTAGCTAATTGTTAAATAAAAATTTTTATTTTGAAATATATAGTATTAATTGCACAACTTCGGAAACATCTCGCCTCAGTGTTTGGGAGTTTTTTGGAAAACATTTAAGTCGAAACAAGTGGTGTTCTTTGTCCTACTATACATTATAGTCATTACAGCTATTATAAATTTATCTCTCTACAATAATAACATGTAGTTGTGGGTTGGGTTATTGTGCACTTGTATAGGATATCTATTACCTAGTCCTGTACCAGGACTGTTACCTTCATATGGCTCTTTGAAGACAATACCCACAATAGCTAGCATTATAAATAATAATGAAAACCTTTGATGATCAATTTTATATTATAGCGAATATGGAAAAATATCCACAGATTTTTCAGCCCATCTACCCTACTGTTTGAAGCTAGATGGCAATTGGGAGGTACTGTTAAGTGAAATAATATACTTCTATAGCTGGGCTACAATTTCCAACTATGGTGGAGATAATGTAATAACATTAATTACAGATAGTGTTGGAAATAAAGTTCAAGAAATTAAAGTTATAGTTTGTGAAAAACATTTCTTTAATGTAACTGATTTAATTGACGAATTGAATGCAAAAACTGGTGCAGCAATTACAGGAACGGACATTGAAATGATGTTTTCATAGGATGAAGATGGACGAGCATCAGTTAATTTGAAAATAAAAAGTAGTACAAGTTTGCGTAGAATTGATCTAAGCAACCATTTGATGGAGATTCTAGGTTTTAGTGCTACTAACACTGCTCCTGATGCAACTGCTGAAGATTTTCTAAATAGAAGTGTCAATATTAACCTATATACTGTTGGAGACAAACCACGTAATTCTAACTCTCATATTCCCCCATCCAAGTCTGTTTTTCTTGCTGATCCAGGAAATAAACATTCATATATGTTAGAGATTCAACCACCAAATTCAAACGATTTACAGAGTTTTTATGTTTACTGTCATATTATTGAGGATCAAATTGTTGGAAATACTTTAGCACTACTTTTACACATAGTGAATGTGCAGCGAAAATAGAAAGATATTGTAAGTTTATTACATGAAACACCTCACTATATACCCATTCAGTTGAAAGAAATTACTGTACTTGAAATTAATATAAAAAACAGTATGAATGAATTTATACCATTCCAATTTGGGAACACTATTGTTAAATTACATTTCCAGTGATATAGTCCTTCATTCTTATAATAGTATTAAATTTCCACAAGCGCTTATCCATTCATTTGGATTTGGACCTGTTGTTTCAGTTTGAATTTGGCAAACGCTCTTAATTTATCTATTTTGATTTACGAAGCAATTTATTCATACAGTATATGTTGCCGAAACTGTTGATTAGTAGGTCAAGATTTATCAACATAGCATTCAAGATAATCAATTCCAACTAGGTGGCACCTTTAAAAGGTTTTAGGGCAGCATATTCTTTTTATTATAGACACCAAGGAGCAGGGTTGGGTAATTTTTTCAAGAGCTTATGGAATCTAGCTATGCCTTTGTTAAAGTCTGCTGGAAAGCATGTAGTTGTTGCAGGTTCTAAAATTGCAGGGGATGCAGTAGAAGGATATTCTTTCAAAGTAGAAGGATATTCTTTTAGAAAATGTTGCTGATCATGGACGAAATGCAGCAAGCCACTTATTACACGAGACGGGTATTCAGAAAGGAAAAGGTCTAGGGAAGTGTAAACATATAAATTCTATGGTACAAATAAAGAGCAATAAAAAGTTGAATAACAGCCATCATCATCATCATCATCATCATCAGAAACAACATTCCTCATTCTTAGAAAAGACTCTATGTATAGTAGTTGGTTTCAAGTAAATTTATACATGCTGCATCATCTCCTAGTAGTAAAACTGAATTAGATTTATTTACCCTATCTCCACTCAGGTTGCTATTCATAGATGTTTTTGGTCGAAAATTCAGCTCCAAAATCCTTGTACTAATGAGAGACCATACAAATTTTTTGTTGCACCTGATTCATATATGCTAGATTTATCAAAAAATTTATATATTTTACTATTGGAATTACAAAAGCTTGGTAGTGCTTGCAATTTAACATCAGATGCCTGCAACAACCCCACCAGTAATGTTGTCGCACCAATTAATTTGATTGGCAAAACAGTTTTTAAACAGATCAAAATGTATTTAAATGGAAAATTAATATCTGACAGGTAAGTTTTATAATTAAATATATGTATGTTCACATGTTTATACATTTTAACATTTTTAGTGGCGATAGATATGCATACAGAGTTTATTTCGAAATGGAATTTAACTACAGTCATGATGCTAAATCAACACACATTACAGTTACTGGTTATACTTTTGAAAATGACAATATTCTTGATATAAAGAAAAACAAGGGTGCCTTGGAAAGAGTGTGAATGTTTAAAAACAGTACTGTCATTGAGTTATTGGCCCCTATACATCCTGATCTATTTATGCAAAAATGTTTTCTATTGAATCAATGTACCTTGAAAATTGATTTATACAGACATAGAGATGATTTTTGTTTGCAGAAATTTATATCTACTGACAATGAGGTGTACAAAGCATGTCTTTATTTATTAAAAGAGTTGAAGTTGCAGATAATATTAATTTAGCTATTGAATCTGTGTTACAAAACAGAGCTGCAAATTCCCCTTTTCGAGGATGTCATAATACAAGTCTATACATAACAGCTAGTCCTCGCTCTGCTCCTCTAAACTCTCTGTTCACAGGTCCCTTACCTCATCATCTCATTGTAGCACTTGTTGATGGTGCTCCTGCTAGGGGTTATTATCAGCAGAGTCCCTTCAATTCCAAACATTTTGGATTAAATGAGATTAAAGTAACTAGCAGTACTATAACATTGCCTACTACTCCTTATATATTAAATTTTAAAGAAAACAAATATTTGTGTACTTTCCTACAATTATTTGAAGGTGTAGGGATTGCTACAGGTAATAAGGGTAATGAAATTACTTGAAATGCTTCTACAAGGCATAGTGCAATTTTTTTGATTGGACTCCCTGCGGTATGGTTGGTAATTTTTGGGAACTCATACATGAAAGAACCACCAGCTTACAAATGAACTTTGGAGAAGACATACCTGATGGCAGTATTGAAGCACATACATACCCAGAATTTGACTCTCTTGTAATGATTGATAAAAATCGTGAAACCTTGACTGATTATAGTATTTAACTGAGCTACATATCTATATCATGTACATTTTCATTTTTTATAATAAAAAGAAATATTTATAGTTTTCCTGTTCATACTTTCTCATTACCTATTATTTAGAACTAGTCTTTCAATCTATCTCTATCTCTAATTATATTTGATTACATCTTTCTACAGTACCCTCAGCAATTATCTCACACCTTTTTATCCTAAGACCTACAGAAAAACTCTATAGAAGACAAGAAGTCTCAATATAAACAAGACTTCACCTTTTTCATGCATTGATTTTTCCACCTGGTCTCTACATCTCATTCATTCTCCTCTAATTATTTTACTATAATATGTTTTTCTCCTACAGTAACCCTTTCCACTTTTTCAGCAGATGACACACTAGAACTCTAGAGCAACAAACACTAATATAATGTGTGATAAAAAATTTTTATTGTTTTTAATTTTATCAAACACATTAAAACATTACTATATATATATATGCAAATTATACACCTGAAAATAAAAAACATCAAGTTTTTGAAAATTTTTGCAAAAATTTTTAGTCATGTAAACTAAAATACAAATATTCAATGATGATGACCGAGCCTACCCTCTCTATTCATAGCCACTAAAATTTAAAGCTTAATTTAATTAAAACAAAATTTTGTTTCTTCTGATATATACTCTATATATGCTCTATATATAATATATATATATATATATATATATATATATATATATATACCATTTCATTTACAAACTCTATTATTAACATTCCTTTTTTATTTTTTAGTTTTTCTTACTAACTTTCCCTCTTATTGTCAAACCTATATTTATGCAGACAAACTATTCTTTTTTATTTTTATAGCATTTCTTATTGTACAGGGATTTCATAAAAATGTGTGAAACCTTATAGAATATTGTGGAAACAATGACTCAACAATTTACATGCCTACCTACCTACCTACCTACTTATATACATACGTACAGTACAAATTTTATTATACAGTAATTAACACCTGTTCTTTGTTACATTTCATGAAGTTAACTATCTCTTTGTTATAGTGATTTTTACGCTTTCTTTTCCATCTTCTTCTATATGTTAACACCTGCCCTTTTTGTAACTAGATAGTAAAAATCTGTACCATAGTTTGTTTTTAGTACAATTTACCCTTTTCTTGTCTATTCCAAAATATTACAATAAAATGTCATAACATTTTTTACCGTCATTAGGTATAACTCTATAGGACTAAAGCATGTCTTTTACAATCAACCATAGCTATATGAACACATCATGACATTAGTATCATAACATCAAAAACTACTAGAAACATGGCAATGCTAAAGCTGCATGGTGGTCTATGTATTTTTGACCAACCCCAAGCCATTGAGCCCTCACACCTGGTGGGAGGATGTTCCACAGGTGCAAGGCTAATTTGTATCATCCAGTGCAGCATTTTTGAACATCCGCCATAAGCGCTTCATGAAACCCCAAAAGGGTTTCATCCTAGCCAGATACAGCTCCCTGCTCTGGCTTTTCCACCATAGCTTAAAATGGACTGAGATCCCCCCCCCCCCCAAAATGTTAATGCTAGCTCATCAATGTCGGTCATTGTCAAAAACTGGGCTAAAATCAATAATATTTTCTCAATGTTTTAAGTATATCTGTATTAATTTAAATTTAAAAGTTTTATCTGTAATATCAACCTACTGTACACCTTGTAAGCAGCCCTCAAGGCAGTGATGAACATGATAAAAATCATTTCCATTTTCATCATGGTCATCGAAGAACAAAAAAGCGGCCAGATAGAAATCAGAAAAATATTTTTCTTCTATCTTTTCCTATTTATACCTCTTTTTCCTCATTAAAGCTTTTCCAGTTTTTTCTGCCTTTTTGATGGAATCTTTTCGGTTTTTCTCCCCTTTTTCATTGAAGCTTCTAGGTTATCCTACAAAGCTATCAAAATAAGCACCACCTTAATTGTTTTGGTAAAGCGTCTTTTGCTGCCAGCTTTTTATAGAACCTTTGACCTTTTCTAGCATTTATTATTGATTTTATGGGCTAAATAGGCTTCAGTGGTCTAACCTCTTTATGTTTGTTTTGGAAAACAGCCAGTATACAAAATCAGACATTTACTCATATACATCAGTATGTATTATAAGATGTGTCAGTTTTTACACACAGACTATCCTGTATATCCAGCATCAATGGTTTAGTAGACTTTTAACCTCTGGCATAGTTGCATTCTGTTTCTTCTTTCTCTCTTTCTTTCTTTCTTTCTTTCTTTCTTTCTTTCTTTCTTTCTTTCTTTCTTTCTTTCTTTCTTTCTTTCTTTCTTTCTTTCTTTCTTTCTTTCTTTCTTTCTTTCTTTCTTTCTTTCTTTCTTTC